>SNRZ01000058.1:0-427788 GCA_008729115.1 Dirofilaria repens
ATTTTTTGTAGCATTTAATGAGAAAAATTCCTTATTTTTTTGTACTTAAATGAAAGCCAAAGATTGAATTAATGATTTAATCAAATTTATTTCATTTGAGATTATTCAAATAATTTTAGAATTATTTGACAATTCAAAAAATATAAAAAAATTTAATGCAAAAACTGAAGGAAGAATTGATTTTATGGCGCAACTGAAATATTTTTTTTCATTTAAACATAATATTGATTGAAGATTCGCTAGAATATATATAATAATAATGAGATGTCGCTAGAATATATATAATAATAATGAGATGTCGCTAGAATATATATAATAATAATGAGATGTCGCTAGAATATATATAATAATAATGAGATGTCGCTAGAATATATATAATAATAATGAGATGTCGCTAGAATATATATAATAATAATGAGATGTCGCTAGAATATATATAATAATAATGAGATGTCGCTAGAATATATATAATAATAATGAAATGTCGCTAGAATATATATAATAATAATAATAATAAGATGTCGCTAGAATACATGCAATAATAATATGTCGCTAAGATTCGCCATGTACTCAACAAATTGTCTTCAAAGCAAATTTTATCGAATCTTTAAAAGAATTATTCAATCTAATGGTACTCATTTTTGTTTTCAATTTCTCGGGATGATAACAAAGTATCATTTCATCTAAAATTATCAGTGTTTGATTTAAAAAAATTTTCAAGTGAACTTGAATGGATGAATAAAAATGCGAAGAACCGTCTTGATTATCTTCAAAACTTCTTGAATAAGTATTAATAGAGTTGCTTACTCTTCTTCATGCATTCATTTTTAAATTTCCAATCGTCCATTCTTCTAGAATAAACTTTTCAACATTTTTTGCTGATTTTAATGAGCTAATTTAAAAGCACTTTTTAAAACAATACCTTCAAAATTGCACATATGCATAAATAGAATTTCACATTCATTTCTAAAGACAATTATCGTCGAAGTTTTTATTTTTTCTTTTAAGTGCATATTTTTTTGGACTTATGCAGATTTAAAAAGAAATGTCTTATTACATCTGACATTTCCGTTTATTATTATTATTATTATTATTTTTATTTTCATTTTTATAAGATATTCAGTCCGATATAATTCAAAAGTTGTGTTTGTAGTTAAAATTGAGGGCAGTTGTCTAAATATTGCATATTAGGTAATGAGTAATTTTGATAAAATTAAAAGTAGTTTTCGCCGAATAGCAAGAACCACAAAACATTTTTAAAGATTCTGCTGTGACTTGAAAGAAGACTTAAGATTAACAAAAGCGGTTGTTAATAATAAAGGAGAAAAGTTCATCTATTTATTAGATTCAATTTTAATTTATTAGGATAAATTAAAATTTGCGCAGATAAATTTAGGAACTTTTTTCTTGCTTACCAACCGCAGTGAAAATTTACTTATGACTTGGCCTGAACTTTAATTTAAGAATTAGTCATTTTGAATAGTTTCTACAATTCATTACGCAAATCATTGCGATATAATATAAAGTTATTATGATTATTGTACTATTTAACAAGGTAATTTTTATAACACGAAATTAAAGTATTATTGAGTAATTCCATATAATACTTCTTGCATTATGCAATGTTCTCTATTATTTTCATTGATTCATATTTACATGGTATCATCATGATGGAAAGAGAAAAAAAAAATTATTTCTGTAGTGATTAGAATGTTGAATCATATGAATCATAATGGAAGAGAAGAGATCATAGTAACTCTACAAATACATAAGTAATTTATGATATGATTTTTCTCCCATAAATATCTTACTATACATTTTGCACGCCGAAAAATGTCATAATTTCTCAAACGTATCTTACTGAGTGTAGCATCTTACTCAATGACCGTTCACAGGTTAAAGTTCATTTTTTTTAATGTTCACTTCTGATTCCTTATTTATCGAGAATATAGGTTTTTCATCCAATACAGTTCTTTAAATTAAAAAGGCGTTTCGAAATTCGAAATCTTAGATGAGAGTGGAATATTTTAGTATTTCAATCAGCAATGATAATCAAAATTCAAAATGTATCAATATCAGCTCAATATCAGCTCATTACTCACCTTGCTAGTTCAAATGGAAGAGTGAAAGAATTAAAAAGCTATGAGAATTGGAATTCATTTCTTTTATTGCATAATGATATTCTTTCTATTTCACTTTCTACAAAAGCAAAACTGAAAATCAAGAAATTTACTCAACGAGAATATTTCAAATTAGAATAGTTTTCGGACATTGTTCACTAATCTTTCTGCTTTTA
Source organism: Dirofilaria repens (assembly GCA_008729115.1). Classification (NCBI taxonomy): domain Eukaryota; kingdom Metazoa; phylum Nematoda; class Chromadorea; order Rhabditida; family Onchocercidae; genus Dirofilaria; species Dirofilaria repens. Next base: position 2,297 of record SNRZ01000058.1, read on the forward strand.
TATCCAGCCAATCGCATTTTTGCGACAACCGTAATTTTTTTCTTTTTTTTGTTTTCAAACAGATAAATTTAGAATTTTATAATTTTATCAACAATATCGAAGAATTTTTTTTCAATTTTTAACAAACAGTACTGAATTTTAGCATTCAATTTATTATGAGTAATTTGTATTCATTATTTGAATGACCTCTCTAAATGTTTGCGTATTTTTATACTATTAAGGTCATTTGACATAAATGAATATATTTTCTGTATGACATTTCATCATCTGTAAGATGAAAATTAAATGATAGCTTTGAATTTAGAAAAAAAAGAAAATTTACTGTCCGATCAGAATGCTGTTGATGTCCGATCGAAGGAATTTATTTACTTTTACATATCCAATGATGCTATTGATGAAAGTGCTATTTGAGTTGCTTCTTTGTTCCCGGAAGAAGTAGTCGCTTCTAAGGTAACTGAGGCATTTATGCAAGATCATTGACACATTATCACTGATAATTTTCAAAGAAATGAGTCATCATGTCGATGATTGTTGTCAGCTTTATCAAATCAGACGTATAATTTTCACTTTCTTAATTGTATCCAATTCCTGTTTAAAAATGGCTGCTATTCCATAACTGATTCTCAGAATTACACATACTTAGGTTTTAATTAATTTTTATTATATTAGGTTTTAATTAATTTCTAATTCGTACTTAGGTTTTAATTAATTTTACTATATTGGGTAGAGATAATTATTACCAAAATGTACAAAACGTAAAGGAATATTATTAGAGGATTGGTTGAAAATTCAAATCTCGAATTTTAAGTAAGAATTTTAATTTGAGAATACTTTGGAAATATTCCGAGAATTCTTCCCTATGGTTCTTTTAGAACTTCATTTTTTTGCGTATATAGCTATAAAAATTGCTCCTTCCTAATATTAAGATATTCTAGCAGCTATGCTATCGAGAATTTCGAGATAAAATTGAAAAATTCAACAAATAATTATCAGCGATGTGTGGAAATGAAAATATATTCTTTTAAAATAAGATGCTAAATTTCATTTCCCTTATCAAATTCTATTTCATACTTTGACCACATTATCCATTCCTACATATTGTTATCTTATTTTCTCAATTAGATGTTATAAAAAAATGAAACAGGAAAATTGGATAGATAAAGTGAAATTAATTTAAAGTTAATTTAAAGAGAAAGCATCGATAAAATATTACCAGAGATTTTGATGGCCTATGATTAGATTAATCAAATCAACGACTTGATAAAGCTGCAACATTATTCTGTGATCAATCAAAAATTGATGAAATTGAGAGAAATTAAGAAGACAAAAAAGACTTTATTTGTTCACTTAGCGTGGAGAAATGAGATGTGAACTTAAGTTTTACTTTTTTTTTACACTCAAATCCGAATTTGAGAATCAGATGACTTTTTTAAATCCAAAAATTATTATTTTGATAAATAGAGAAGAAACTGTTTACTTCCATAATTCAAAGTCATTTTTCAAATTTCTTCCTCCTTTTTTTCCCCTTTGTCTATATACTTGATAAGATTCCTTGTCAACGATGGCTTTTAATGGACCATTTACTATTCATTACGGAAAATACCGCAAATAATAGAAGTAACCGGTGATCACTGATTGCCTAAGGTCAGTAGTGTTGGCCATATTGATACAAATAATGAAAATAAACGGAGCATTCTCAAAAGGCTCATTTTTCGTTATTTGTAAATAAAGACTCTCACAATCAGTTCACAACTGACTGGCCAGATGAATTGAATTTGATCTTTGTTTCTTCTGTCTCATAACTTACTCAGTGCTATAAAAGGTGAATGTATATTATTATTATTATTATTATTATTATTATTATTATTATTATTATATAACATTTAAGGTAACAGCATTGTTTTTATAAGAGTCTTTGTATAGTTCAATATTTAGACAATCATTTTTGATAATTGACCTTTCAGCTATTATTTCTCTTCATTTTTATTGATAGAAATTTTTACTTTCAGTCGTTTTTAATTGCTTGGATAAAAATAAAATCGTAGGAATTTTCAAGACATAAATTGTGTTGTTTTTTTCCTTATTGATATCTTATTCTGCTGGTGAAGTCAGCTTCCATGAATAATTGAAGAATGTAAAAGGAATATTGAATTCAATTCCTCTCCTGGGATTATGATTAGTCGGAAAAAAGATTAAAAGTTCCAATAAACAGAAGGAAATATCATTCAGACCAACATGGCAAAAGGCTACCTAATTTTAGCAAGCAATTCATTGTCTATTAGATAGTTTAGATTTTATTATGTAATTTCAAATAATCATTTCAGAAGTATATTTTTAGATACTTATAGCAGGCAAAACTGATAGTTTTATTAAAATCATGAAATCAAGGTTGAGGACTATTCCATATCATTCTGACCTTGTATATCATTCTGACCTTGTACCAATAATTTATAATTAATTAAATGTGAATTTTAATTTAGTCGCACACTAATATTTTCTTGTAGTTTAAATCTTTTTGCAGTTCTTTGCACTATTTTGTCATCACTAATACATATGGTCTGTAAACTGATAAGATTGATAAGGTGTGATTCTCTAATTTCTTCGGCGTCGATTGCTTCCTTATACGTAGCATCTGTTTTCCTTATACCTCTTTTTTAATTATAGATTTGAAATTATTTCTAACAGCATCAAGTTAACGGATATACATACAATTGATTATATCTCTTCTCATATCCACCATTAAATTTATATATTCGGCTAAATAACAAGTATTGATGAACGATTTTACAACTTCTGGCCGAAGAAAGTCATTTCCGACTGAAAATTATAAAAAAGCTTTTTCACATTAACCTTTTAATTTGAAATTTTAACAAACTGAAATTTCGTGTGTTCCAAGTGGAAGATTTAAATTATTACTTGGATTTTTAGAATGTTGAAAGGAAATTTGAATAATCGTACGTTCGTGAGAGATTCAGAAAAAGTATGGATAGATTGCGAATTATTGGATGATTTCAAATTCGCTTCAAAAACCAAGATAAAGCTGGAAGATGGACAAGTGAGTAACACGTTTTTTTTTTTTTTTTTCATGGTCGCGTAATAATTTCTTTACATTATTGGGCAGTAATTCATTTCTTTTAAATTCATGCAAAGCTCTCTTAACATAGTAAGCGATTTTCAGGTCATGGAATTTGAACTTGAAGAATCTGAAGAACTTCCATTTTTGCGAAATCCAGATGCCTTGCTTGGTTGCGATGATTTGACAATACTGAGTTATTTACATGAACCTGCCGTCCTCAATCATCTTAATTTTCGTTTCGTTACACGTGAAGCAATCTATACTAATTGCGGTATTGTTTTAGTAGCTATTAATCCATATGCAAATTATTCTCAATTCTACGGAAATGACGTCATACAGGTATTATTAGATCTTTCATTCAATGTGTACAGAATTTCAGAATGTTGCAAAAAATTGTTGAATATAATAGAAATTTCTTATGAAATAGACTAATTTTATTTTCAAATTTTCAGATAAATTATTAAATGCATTATTCTGTTATAGATTTTTTAATTATCATTAAAATACTTACATACAGATTTATCGAAGTGTTGGCAAACAAGTACGAGAACTTGACCCCCATATTTATGCCGTTGCAGAAGAAGCACTTTTCGACCTATCGAAATCCGGTAAAGATCAGTCTGTGATCGTTAGCGGTGAATCTGGTGCTGGCAAAATAGTTTCTGCTAAATTTGTTATGAGGTGAAAATATTGGTGTTCAAAAAATTTCTTCAATTTTGAGAATTATGCTTAAGTTTCTTATTAAATTTAGGTATCTGACATCGGTTCATCAGCAAGCAAATCATGCAGTGATAAACCGATAGCAGGTATTGAGGATCGCGTTCTGGCATCAAATCCTGTCATGGAAGCGATCGGAAATGCGAAAACAATCCGAAACGATAATTCCTCTCGTTTTGGAAAATATATACAAATTGACTTCAGTGATTGTTTGGGTATTGCCGGTGCTGAGATGAGAACTTATTTGCTGGAAAAAAGTCGTGTTGTATTTCAGGTTAATAAATTTTCATAGAATTAACTGGAATTAGAAACTGCAGGAACAGTGCTACGATTGAGTTTTTAGGCTTTCATTTTTGATGGTATAATCTTAACTGATAATCATTTCCAATTCTTACTTTTATAATTATTTCAGGCAGAAAACGAGCGCAACTATCACATTTTTTACCAGATTTGTGCATCAAGATCTCATACTCTTGTAGAAGATCTCAAACTAGGTATCAAGATCTCCAGTTTAATACTTCGTTATACTTTTTTTGACAATAAACAATACTCATTACCTAAACAATACTCATGCAACAAAGAAGGATGTTATTCAAGATTACAACTTTGATCCCGTTAATATTGTCTTAGTATGTTCCAACTATTAAAAAAATTTTTGTAGTTGTGATAGGCAAGACTAAGAGGAAAATTATTGATGGATTCGAAGTCGTTTTTGATAAACCAGAATATAAATTCTCTTTATATCATTCCTGAATTTTTTCTGTCGGATTTCTTTCGGTTAGCTAATCTCTTTTGTTTTGCAAATATATTTTATTCTTTGGAATTTTATAAGAAATATAAATAAGTTACAGATGACTGGCGTTCATATTTTTATACTGCTCAAGGAGATAGTGGTGAAATAGAGTCAATAGACGCGATCAGAACAACTTTCTGCAAACGGTCGCTGCATTAGATCTTCTTCGTATCTCAAATGATGTCAAGAATTCGACATTTCGTTTCTTCGCAGGTCTCCTTCTGTTTGGTAATATCAAATTCATAGATGGGCCCGATGAATATACAAGAATTGATGTAAGTAACTGGAGAAAGATTTGAGGAGCATAAATTATTTTTCAATTCATATCCTCTTGCAAATAACGCTTTTTCATACTTTTGCATTTAGCAAACTGTGGAATTCTTTAAAATTTAGGCATAAAAATTTAATTTTGCCGATTTCGAAATGAGTGTGATATGTTATGTTGCAAGGTTTTAGAAGAATCCAGTTTTAATACAATTTGTGCTTCCTGTGTGCCTGTCAAGTTTATATTATACAATATTTTAGTAGTTTGATTATTTCTGTACATTTTAAAATGTAGAATGTTTTTGAACTTTGCTTTCTTCACGATAACTTCATTAAGATCTATTGATAATGAATTAATGAAACTTGAAAAGTTTGTGAAATTACTTTTTTCTATGACTCTTCCAGCAAAATACCTCGGGTATAATCACTCAACTATGTAAAAGGATGTATGAAGTGAAGCAAGATGATTTATGTGTATGGCTGACGACTCGAGAAATTGTTGCTGGCACTGAGCCCATTCGCAAACCACTGACCACTGTTGAAGGTAGTTTTCCTTTTAATTCCTCTAGTATCATCTTCAAAAAGATCGCTGATGCTGTTTTCCCGAAATCTAATTCATTACGTTCAATTCAATCAAATAGGTAACATTGTTTTTCATTTCTTTCTAAGTTTTTAAAATTCAAAAAAAAAAATTGAAATAAAGATGGAACTGTACATAATCTTATAATTTTAAAGCCATAGAACATCGACATGCATTAGTTAAATTACTTTATGTCGCAGCAATTGTTTGATAGTTAAGAAATAAACGAAGTTTTGGGAGAACAAATGAAAAGCTGTAAATCAAAGAATACTGTAAGAATTCTCGATATCTATGGGTTAGTTATTTTGAAAATTAGCATTTATAATTTTTGATTTGTCTAAAGTTAAAAAAAATCGTTGCAGGTTTGAAACTTTGGAAATTAACAAAAAATTTTGGAAGTTAAAAAAAATTATTTCGAACAATTTTGCATTAACTATGCAAATGAAAAGCTTCAGCAGCAGTTTTATCAGGTTATCTTAATTATCATTTTGTAAAGAATCCTGCCCCAATACTTTATATTTTCTAGTTTCACTTAGCTTCGCTCTTTGGCATTTAGTTTGTAATTGAAATTTTAATGTGTTTAAACATATTTTATGCAGCGAAGTCTTTTTGTGATACAAATAAATATTTAGAATTTTTAAATTTGGTTCGTTTTATTAAACAAAGGAAAGAACATTTAAGATGCTATAAATGAGAAAAAGCAGCTTTAGAAATCCTGTCCATGTCTTTATCTTTCCATTGAAATTTTAGCATGCATTCAAACTCGAGCAATCGGAATATGAACGAGAGGAAATTGATTGGACATGGATTGATTTTTACGATAATCAATCTTGTATCGATTTGATAGAGAACAGCCCCGGTATTATTGATTATCTTGACGAGCAGTGTAAGGTGTTGCTTTCATTGTAATTCAAAGAAATGATCATGTTCATATTAATATATAACTTTATGAGGAGTGAAATTAGTAAGCTGAAGTAAGAATTAATAGTTAAAAATAAAAAAAATAAAAAGAATTAATAGTTGAAAATAAATTATGCATTAACTAATTACCCTCTGTTTTCATGACTTTGCACCCATTTATATGAAATATTATTCTAGATATTTTGCTGGAATAGCATTATTTGAGACACTCGCATTATTTGTGTAGGATTTTGGATTTTGTTTAAGATTTAAATGTCATAAAAGTTTAAACCTATTTAGATAGGACAGGGAACTGATCAAAATTGGTTAAACAATCTACAAGCATGTCAGTCGCTCAAGAAAACGAATCATTTTCACTTACCGAAGATAAAAGTATAACTTAAAATGTAATACTATGGGTATATTTTTTAATGATTTTGAACTACTTTGTTCTGAAAAATTTCTCTTTTCTCAGAATCCAGTATTTATAATCAAACACTTTGCTGCTGACGTTATTTATAATGTTGATGGCTTCTTGGCGAAGAATAAGGATACAGTAAGCGAACAATTGGTAACTGTTATGAAGAAAAGCAAGATTAATAATAGTACTATTAATGATGGAAATAATAAGGGATAAGTAAACAAAAGGTATCTATAAAATTTATTCATTTGAATATTGCCATTTCGATAATCAATTTCTTTTTGCGAATTTTTATTATAAATTTGAGGAGCTTGAAGAATCAATCGCAAGATTGAATGCTTTGAACATCGAGATGTTAAGCCTTCATTCCCGATACAATAATTTAATGAAGCAGAAGAAATTGTGGATGCTGAGTAGTCAAGGGTTGGTTGTTTTACATCTAAATTATTTTCAAATGGATATTGATTTACAAAATTTCTTTATAACAATAATTTTTATTAATTGTCATTTCTCTGGAATGTATAGAAAAAAGCATATTTTTTAAAATCTAAATAATTTTTGCGAAGGGAATCATTTATCCATCTTTTATTCTATGAAATTCGTTTAAATATTCACTACTGCAGAGAAAAGTCGTTGTTTGTAATCAGAACAAGAAATATCGCAAATGCGTGAACAATTGCTCGGAAATGCAAATCTTCTAGCTAGTCCAGCGCTAAGTCGAACTGGAAGTAAATTTTTACTTCGAAAATTTAATTTGTAATTCCGCATCCTTTTCTTATTGTTGCTTTTTTTAATAAATCTATCTCATAATTTTTTAGCAGCAATTTTATTTCGCATAAATCTATGCACTTTCTCGAGGATTATAATAGATCGTCAATTCATTTGTCTCCAAAAACTAGTCGAATCGCTTAATAACAATTGATGATGACTTTATATCATATCTATTCTTTTTTAAATTCTTAAAATCGAATAAAAGCTATATAATTTAAATAAATTTATATAGTTTTCTGCCCTGTCTAATCTGTAACTTATAATAAATATAACTTGCGTCGTGAATTATTAGAATCATGACAATGTTAGATTCCTCTCATTCATCTTTCATGAGATGAGGGATTTCTCACTTATTTCTGTCATGTTTTCTGTTATCTTTATCATTATTTTCTGTCATATTTTTTCTTATTTTTACTATTATTATAACTATTATTATTTATTAAAAATTTGTCATCAATTTGTGAAATCAGATAAATAGATAGAATCGAATGTTGACATTTTTGTAGACATACGATTTAGTCGAAGAAGTTTAAATCAGCCAGTAATGGTTGCTGGTTCAAATGGCATAGTTACTGTAGATGGTAGTGAAATGGATGAAGTAGTCCTTATATTCAAACAACAACACATTATTAATGTGCTTCGCTCTAACTAAGCTTGTCTGGCTTATCGTGATAAGTTGCTTTTCGATCTAATTAATTTTTGATTCACCAATTCAATTCTCATCATTTCTATCAAAGTTTACATTTTTTCATTCAGATTTAAATATCAAAATCAGATAAAGCAAGAAAAGAAATGGAAATGTTAAATATATATTGATAAATATTTAATGATTATATTAAATGGAACTATGATTTCTAGATACATCTTAAAAGATCTTGGATAGTAAATTATATGACGATTCATATTACACGTCTCAGATAATTTAAATTTGATGTTTAAATTGTCTGAAGTATTTGGAATACTGATGTCAGTTTTTTTGCAGAATGGAACAAATTTTAAGAAAAAATGACGGTCTGAAATTAGCATTGGATACAAATATGCTTATTGAAAATTTGGATAAGCAGACGGGAGCTTTTGAAATGCAGCGGCTACAAATAAATTGTATTTCATTTTTGATTTTCTAAGATCTTTAATTTCTTTAAGTCTTTGAAAAAAATTTTCGGATGATTCATAATGATCGATTTAAAATGAGATTTAAAGATGCATAGGAAGAGAAAAAAATTTCGTCATTATAGGAGCTTGAATTAGCGTATATGAAGCTTAAAAATGAAATGGAACGATTGCTTGAAGAAAAAATACGAAATGGTTCTGAAGCAATGAATTTTAGATCATTTGTTGAGAAAACATTTGAAGAAAATGATAGGTAAGTAGTAGTTATGCACTACTAAAATATTATTTTGAAAGAAAATGTATTTTTCATGTATCATTCAAACTTATACCGCAGCATGTTATAGATATTTAGTTGCTCACTTCCATATATTTGCGCATAATTAATTTGTATTATTCATCAGGGTTTATAAATCTTTAAGCCTTCCAAGCAAGTGATGTTAGTCTTCTAAAAGAAAAAAGCCTTTTCTTGCATCTGTAAAATCAATCTTCTTATAAAGCGACGAATGAGTAAATTATTTTTTTATAATCTTTTTGGTTACGTTGAAGTCATTTATGCAAATTGCATGTATTGTGAAAATATAAGCAATTTAAAAAATTTTCGATGTAATTTTATGAAACCTTCTGGCATTAATTGTTTTAGATTTTTTGTTTGAAGTATTTTATGATTTAAAAGAAAGAAGTTATTTAGACTTCAGAAAAGAAAAACTATTACAGTAACTAGTAAGATTCAGATAATAATTGGAGGGAATATTTACTGCGGCGTTTACCATAGTTTATCAAAAAATATTGAAAAATGATTTTTTATAAACAATAACTAAATTCAATAATTATATTTTTTAAATATAATTTTAATAAATAGAAATTTTGGCGTAAAAGTTGTTTTCTAAGCTTTGCTACGATTTTTTATCTGAATAATTATATCTTGTTAGATGAAATTGAAAAATGTACAATTCTAGGGCTCTCTATTTTTATTTCACTAGGCAAACTGAATACTTAATTACCGAATTTAAAGTATACTTGACATGTTAAGTATGTGCATGTATGTATATGTGTATGAATATTGTGACAAGTTCTAGTAGGATCAGTATTTTTTGTGATTTCATGTTGAATGTTATGAGAGAAAAGAAGACAAAGAGGAGCTAAAAATTTTTGGAAAACCAATTTGTTCTTTTTCCTATCTTTTTCCAATTTACGATCAAATTTATAAAGAATTGTGCATTTGAAGAATAACTATTATTGATTAAAACAGGAGTTGATGAATGTATTTTCCTTCGACTGAATAACTCGTTCTTTTATTGAATATGAAGAAATCAAAGAAAAATATTCTTTTTGCATTAAAAAAATTACCTTTAAATAATATATTATGTATGATATAACAATATAATATTAGATGGTCTGTCAATTCATGCTGTTGAAACAGTTTGGTTGTTCTCAAAATTTATTTGGTCAAACAATAATGACTGCATTGTGGCAAAAATCTTTGGTAATATATTTTCAAATTTAAGCAACCATTAAAGATCGGAAGATAATGCAAAGAATTCAAATCATCAAAAAAGTTAAAGCAATATATGCTTCATAGAGCTTGAAATAAAAGCTTCAGATACGAATAAATTTTTTTTGATTCATTTCATGATTTTGATTTTAGTCAGGTCATCTTCATTTTACTTGAGTATGATTAAAATTCACTTGCAAACTATGAATGATAGCACGCATCTTTTGCAAAATTTAAATCGTTTAAAACCCAAATGTTCGTACGCTTTTTTCAAACAAATATGGCTGCATAAGATCCGATACATTTTATAAAGGTTCTGAAAGATTTATGTGCTGAAAGTTTGATTCGCTGTAGATCAAAGAAATCAATTTCAAAGTGTATGCTTTGTTTTTTAACGTTACTTTTTTCATTCAGAACTGAATAATTTAAGTCTAAGTCAAGCTAGAGCTTGAAGTTATTTCGAACTGTTTTAGAAGTGATATTATCAATGATATATGATATTTTTTGATATCTGATATTTTCTTTTCTATCTAATATCGTTCGTGAGAAAGGATAAATGTGCGGTCGATGATAACGAATTTTATCGGAATAATGTAAGTGTAATATTTTGTTGAATACAAGAGAGACGTTATGATTGTTCTTCCTTTTCTCGATTGCTTCCTATTCACATGTTGTTCGTAAATTCTTTTGAAAATGTCTTAGTCATCGTTCTTACCTTCACTGAAGTCATTTAAAATGCATCTGTATTCTATTTTTCAATATTCCTCTTCTGTAATCATTTGATTTTTTTCTGTTCTGTCTTGTAGAATTCTCGATTTTAAAATATTGATTCGACTTTTGAAGATGTCATATTGTGCTTTTAAATACTTTTTTAAGATGCAAAATGAAAGATTCAAAAAAAATAATAAAAATGGGGTAAAGCCCAGGAAGCCTTGTGCATAATTCATAAAAGAGTGTTCCATCGTTAGCTTCATTATTACTGTATTATATCTTTGTAATTATTTCTTTATGAGGATATAATCACAAAAACAATAAGAAGAGATTTTTAGGGCATTAGTTTTTCCTTAGGACTAATTCTTTTCCTTGGGACTTTTTAGACTCATTTTTCTTTAATTATCTGAATTTTTGTTTAAAATTTAGGAATGTTCAGTGTACTATACAGCACTATCACACTCTAATTTTTATTTACTTGTTAAAATTTTTGAATTTTCTTCCATTTTTTGCTGACAAAATTATTTTAAATTGTTTGTAATCATCTTATACATTCCGAACTGCAAATAATTCATATTCTTCACATTCATATTCTTCATAAAAAATTTTTTTTCGATGAGTGGATTTAAAAAAAAGTTTAGGGATGGATTTGGAAACGCTTTCAAATAATCGATATTCATACACTCAAATATTTTTTATTAAGTTCTGAATGTTTCATTCAAAATTCTTGTTTATATTTACGAGAGCAGTTGAAATTTTTTTTAGAATTACGAAATAACGTGTTTAGCTTTTATTTCCCAGCAAAGTGATTCCTCAGAGGTTATGAGGGACGAGAAGCGTGTACATACAGTCTGCCAAACAATAACATATTTTATTCGCTCGATGTTGTTTGAATTAAGTAATAAAAAATATTTTCCTAGACTTGATGATTGGATGTTATCTGTGATTTCATATAATTTTTTTTGAATCCTTTGCAGATATGCAATTTGCAAGATTTTGAAGTCAGTATTAAATATATATTTATTGCGAGATTAATTTATCGTAGATAAATTTTGGAACTTGACAAACAACGAAAATAATTGTTTTTTTTTCAAATACCTATTTCTCTACTTATGTTTATCTATTCGATTTATGCATCATTTTTAACTTAATTATTAGGCGTGTTCTTTACATGTTTTTATTTTTAACATATCGTTTTGAATATATGTTACAAAATAGTGTCTAATACAGTATTTTTATAGGTAAATACTAATAGATATCTTCCATCCAACTTTCTATCTATTTTATATCATTTTTCAAATCAGATTTTCTTTTAGGAATACTAGACAAATGTTTATTCTATCTATCATCAGAGAGATGTTTCATATCGAATGATGGCATTTCATTTTAAAAACAAGTTATTATTCAATGAAGAAAATTTCGGCTTTATTTTTTTTTTTATTTTCGTGTGTCTTCAGATAATCTTTTCTCTTTCCTGTTTTGGGAGTTTTGCACTTCATTAACTTCATTTCTTCCTAGTTTTTTAAAACTTCATCGTAATTAAATAAAGTTTGTTTTATCTAGCTTCATTTTACTGAATTCATTTCAGATTTTTTCGCTACTGCATCCTAAATTAATCACTTTGTTGATCACATATTGATTAATGAAAACATTCCAAATATTCATGATGCGGATATATCACTTGTAGGAACCGGTAGCATATTTATTGCCTTTGTGATATCTTTTTAGTTACAATGAAGTTTTTTTTCTTTTACGTATTAGATATAGTCATGTTTGATACTACATTTCAAGAATTTATAATATAAAGTTTGGTGTAATTTTAAAATTAATATCTGATGTGAATTCTTATTTTCAACAAATAGTCGAATAGATTCTCTCGACAAGTATTTTATAATCGTCATGTGTTGTGTCTTGATTTGCGCTTGTTTTTGTGAAGCATATAAGTTTTATGAATGCTCGTTATCTGTGGATCGTTTGTAGACAAGCAATCCAACAGTTATTCCACACTTTTCATATTGTTTAGAAAAATAACGGTATGAGATAATCTAAAGGAAATGCTACTTGCTTGAGTTGCTTGACGCTTCTGTTCATGTATTCCTGTTCTTCGACGCACAATTCGAATTGTTTGTCTCCTCCATCTGATTTCTATCAGCTTACATTTTCCACTGATGATTTTGAAAATGATATTCTATCGCATTCCAGATGCGTAAGTGAAAATTCCCCACTTCTAGAGATTTCTTATTAGAAAGATAGGAATTTCATGTAATAGCATTTAAATAACATTGAAAATATCATTAGTTAATTAACTACTTAATTGGTAAAATCACGCTCAGTATTTTATGCATAAAGTGCGTAGAATATGTAATCTGGTGTAATTGAAATTCAAAAATCATTCTAGCTGTTTTTTTATTCCAGCTCTGTTGAAGAAGATTGCATGTTTGATTAGATAGATATATAATGTAAGTAGTTGATCAGAAATATCATAATAAAATTTGTGCTGAATGCAGAATCTTTATGAACATATTTTTAATGAAATTGCAGAAATCAACAGACGACAGTAATTCAAGAAAGGAAACAATATCTGATATCCATCAGCAATTGAATCAGTTGGCATCCGAAAATTTGGTATATTAAATATAGTTTCAGTTTTGATCATTGAGATAGGAGAGAGATCCTAAACCTTCGTTCTTGATAAGTTGGTTTGAATTATTATTACTTTGTTATTAAACAGAAATACTTTAAAAATTTTCGAATAATGCTGATAGTTAGTCAGCTGTATCAATTTTTAAATAGTTTAACACAGGTAAGTCTGGTAAGTTCAGTTGATTCCGGTTTCACATGATAGGGAATAAAATTTGCTGAGATTTTTTGAATGCTTTTCGTTTTTTCATTTGTATTTGGATTTATTTCTATATATCTCTAGAACCTTCAAGATAAAATCAATCGGCAGTCCGACGAATTGTCTGAAGCAAAAGCACAGTTGCGTAAATTTGTTGGACAAATCACCTTTTCAATTGGTTAAATTTTATTCATCTCTTTTTTGTTTATTTTATAGTTAAATATGAATTTTTTAAAAGCTTCGAACTGTCGAAGATCGCATCCTGAATTGCATTAATCGTTAGATTAAGTGAATCTAGAACTTTTGGTCAGATACGAATAGTTTGAGCACATTGCCGTAGTTTCAGTAATTTATTTGTTATTGACAAAAGAATATATTCAGTTTTAGCAGATTCTTCTTTCAGATAATGCCTCCGACGCAGATATCATTCATTTAGAAGCGCTGAAGAATGAAAATGTTAAGCATTCTTCCTTTTTAAAAGTTTTTAATATACCCGAATTCACAAGGATGCTTGTTTGTGGTAGGTTCTGTTATATTAAACAGATTAGAAGATTTTCGAATTTTATACCTTGACAAGTATTTCTTAAAATTCAGTTAAATTAATTTTTTCAAATCATATCAGCTTGCAGATCTGAAGCCACGAATTGCTCGCCTTTTGACGCCTTGTTTTCCAGCATATCTTTTATTGGCAGCCTTCCGGTACTATGATCATATCAAAGATGAAGCAGGCCTCATCGGTTTATTCTCGGCTATTCACGTAGTACTGAAGGATACGCTAGCAGTTAGTTGATAATTTTATCATTTGAGATTAATAATTCATTTTACTGCACCAGTATAACTGTTTACTTCATAATATTTTAAGACAGTGATCATGATCATATCATGAGTTCTTATATCAACTGAGATCGTTGCAGTCTTATTGAAAAATTAAAAATGCTTTTCCTAAGTCTTACTGAACGGAATTTGAATGATGAGTAGATAGAGTAAGATGATAACTTGATCGAGAAATTATGAGACACCAAGCATGTAGTAGTCAGTTTAATTCTAAACTTTAATTTGTCTGTATGATCATAGCTTCTGTCTGTGAAAATTACTTTTATTTAGATTTAGCTTTGTCTTTAATTTTTAACTATTTCTAGCATTCAAATGATATGGACGTGTTATCATTGTGGTTGGTTAACTCATGGCGTTTGTTGAATCTTTTGCGACAGTATAGTGGTGAAAATAATATTGTGAGCAGTGAAGAGCCTAAAGAATTCTTTAGAAATAAAGATTTCTGAAGCAAAGATTTTTTTATCCTCGAAGCAAAGGCTATATTGTCGAGAATTTTGAAGATTCCTTCCTATCTTCAGGAATGGTCTATATCAAATTCAGAAAAACAAAATAACCATCGAATGCAAACTTTTGATTTAAGTCCTTTACGGGATCAACTTCGTGCGCGAGTTGAGGAAGCATTCCAGAATCTTTTGAAACAGTCGATCGAACCAGTACTTTCTTCAAAAATAGGTTCATTTTTAAAATACAAAGAGGTTTTGTGAATGCATATGTTTCATAGCAAAAAATAAAGAACAACCCTCATCTCATAGTTCCCGCTATATTGCAACATGAATCGAATCAAAGAATGTTGGATGGTGTCGATGAAGAGAATAATGAACGAAGACAATCGATGAAGGAACAAAGCTCGCAGCGTGCTCTAGATGATTTAATTGAATTGGTTAGTGTGAACTACTCAGTTCTTTTTTCTTTCAATTTCCCAGGTAATTTCAAACTGAATAGCATCTTCCCTTTAGCTTTCACTTCTCATTTTCGGATTTCCTTAATTTATTGATTTCTAAAGTGTGACTCATTAACAAGCTTTTTTTTTTGCTTTGAAATGTAATGGTTCAAGTCATACATTTCCATAATTTTATCCATTCTTTCCAGCTCAATTTCATTCACAATAAACTCAAAGTGTATGGTGCAGATTCGGTGCTACTGGAACAAGTGTTCGGGCAAATCACCTACTGGATTTGTGCGCTAGCGCTGAATCATTTAATGTTCAGGAAAGAGTTGTGCAATTTCGAGAAAGCCATACAAATCAAGTAAGTTATGAGTTCAAAGTGTAAGCCGTAAAACAAGTTGTTGCTTATCACATTGTTTATAATCGCATTAGATTTGCTCTTCCCAGATAAAAATATTCAACTTATTTGAACATTTTGAGACATAACGTTACCGAAGTACAGTCGTGGCTTTCCACTAACGGATTGTCAGTATATCGTGAAACGTTGGAACCACTGGTGCAGGCATCACATTTGTTACAATCCAAAAAGCATGAATCAAATTTGGATACCTTATGCGGTGAGATGACTTCAAAATTGAAGCCAAAACAGGTAACTGAGACTTCTTAACTTTTGAGTTTGATAAAGAGGTTCATTTATTGATGTTAGTTCATTTATTGATGCTCAATAAGAATTGTACTATGTATTTAAGAAATATATTTGACATACTTTTGAGTGCTGAATTTTATTTTGTGTTTCATCTTAATACTTCCATGTGCGCATGAGTTTGGTAATGTCTGATCACGCTGTTATTAAATCGCTCTTACTTTTCTGTCCTTAAATATATATTTTTTTTCTGAAATATCTAAAAAAATAGTTTGATGTGAAATTTATTAAGTGCAAATTTCGGGTGTCATATATTTTTTAGTCTTGTACAAGTATAGAATTTGGTTTTTTCTGAGATATCTATAATTGCGACGTCATCGAGTTTCAGAACGGTCTTTAAATAGTGGCAAATTTTCGGCTTCAGAAAAAAAAAATGATTGCTAACTTATTTTTATTTCTCGACATTTCGAACGAACATGTACCTGAATTTCATTGGGGAAATGTTGAATTAATTAAGACAAAAGATTTTTCTTGAATTTCAGCAACGTTAACGAATATATTCATTGTCAAATTCTAATTACATTATTGTAAGTTTGTGGTAGTACTTAAGTATTCCAAGTGTAGAAGCTCTTATCAATCTCCAAAACTTTTTGAAAAAGTTTTTGATGTAGTTTAAGTGCCATTCATTGCAGGAAAAAGCAACTCTTAATCTTATCATCTTCATTTGATATATTTGTTTTAGCAGTCTTATGGTTCAGCTGAATTTTCATTGCACGTATATAGGTCGTGTGCACAGGAATAGATGTTTTTGAAAATCTGGAATCTCGCTCTATTCGATCTATTCTCAAGACGAAATTACTTATAAATGCTTTCGTATACACTAATCAAATTTTGTTAAAATCAATAATTTTAATGCAAAGAGAAGGAAATGAAAGGCATGAAAAAAGATTTTGTATTTCATCTCTAAAATTTCAATAGCTTAGGTTTTGTATTCATTTCTATAATTTCATAATTATTAAGTTGCAGAGATTAGATTTACGATTAATATAGTAGTCTGTAAGAATGCTCATATATACTTGAAAAATTTATGAATCGTTTTTAGAAATTAGTCTAATAATAGTATCTTCATCAGTGCATAGTCTTGATGATGAAGGTTACGGGTAAACATGCCGTGAAATACGCATTTACGGGTTAAATTATGCAAGCAGCAAAGAAATTATTTTGAAAAGAAAATACTGACAGTATGGTTTTCTATCCATATAAATATTTGTATCTATACAGTTGTTCAAGTTATCAGATGAACATATTCCACGTTTATTGTAATGTGATATAAGCCAGTGTAAAAAGCTGCATATTTTTATTGAACATTTTCGAGGAACTTATCGTAACTTCGTAAATTTTAGTAAATATGTCCACACTCATTTTTCTGATATTTCCTGATTCTTCAGTAGTTGTCCAGATAATCAACTTTTTTTATGATTTCCAAATGAAACTACAACAGAAGCTAGAACTCTTAGTTAGATTGTAGTTATATGGTACTAATTGGGAATCTTCGAATTCCAAAAAACAAAGTAGAAACTTTGAGTCTGGAGTATTCCCACACTTTTTGATTTGAATAGAAACAAATAGTAATGATCTTTCAAGAAAATTTAGGATTGATTTTTCCTATGAAGTTATGTTAAACAGTCACTATAAATATGTTGAATTTCTATACGCAGTGAAGATTTTTAGTTTTCAAGTTTGCAATTCAATTGACGAAATAGTTTTGATAAGCTATCAAAAATAATTTTGTAACATTACAACGAAAGAAACGTCTGTAGCGCGCTATCAAACCGATAACTTATTTCATCATTTCGACTTTTAGAAGTCACTTTTTTCGCACTGATTCCTCCCAGTCATACGGATCGGTCAATTTGCATTCACAGATTACTGCTGACTAAAAATTTTTAAATAATTACAATTACTTTTCATTACGAGTAATTGAAGAATTAAGTGCTTTAGTAATTTTATACTTCATAATAAAGGTAAGATAACTCCATCATTTGATCAAATTACTTCAAATCGTTTTAATATTATAATAAATCGATTGTTTGTTGTTTGATTTATTAAGAAATAAAAATGTACTGTTTTCAGTAATTCGTATATGTAAGAATAATCGACACGATCTTCATAATGTAGTGAATCAATGTACTCTAAAATTTTGCCAAATTCTTCCTTGCACTTGATTGCATAAATAGTTTATCTCGATTTGTGCGGCATTCTTCTTTTACTTTCATCACTTCATTCTTATCCGATATTTTCCTCCACGGTAGACCTTAAACCATTTAAAAACTAAAAGTAACTTATTGAAAATTTGCAAGAAGATAAAATGACAGATATTAAGAATTTTATAGAAAAGAAATATTAAAAGATTTATCACCTGTCACGATAAGAAGGTCGAGAAGAAGATAAAACCATGATTCACAATCATCTTTTGGGCCTAATTCTTTTCTTTTATGGCATGCTATAGGTGCAAATTTTACAGTACCCTTAAAACCAACTGACACACGGGGTGTTTTGATTTCACCCTTATCATTGAGAATTCGTCGTGCTATCCCGAAATCAAGAATATAGATCTGGAATTTAGTGTCAGTTGTTAGTGAATTTTTAGGATCAAGCTGGAAATTCTTACTCAAGTTAATTACATTTTTATTACCAATATTTAATCATAATATAAAAATTAAAATCTACTAACGCATCGTATTTGCATTCCAAGACCGGTTGCGTAATTCGCAGGTTTCAAATCTCGATGAATAAAACCGTACTTGTGCAAATCTTCCACTGCCTCTAGACATTGTATAGACGCCCCCAAACCGGTATGCATTGAGAATACCTAAAATGAGTTATTTGTTATTCAGATTTCATTTCGATTTCTGTTAATCACTTGCAAGTATTATAATTACAAATTATTTTGTAGTCCTATCATGATCATATTCTCGATTATTGTGTTACTTGTATCATTCAAAGGTAACTATTTCCATTTCATATGATGTCATATTTTTCAAGTAAGATATTCCTGCCTTTAAATGATGTTGATGATTATTATTTTTGTTATATACTATTATTAGATGCTATGATTGCAACTATGTCATAATTATTATCCAATAATAAATAAATGTTTTATTGCAATTGACCTTACAGTTACTGATAACCGGTAGTTGATATTATGATTAGAGTTAGACCTATAACTCATTTATTTGTTATTCTGTTTATTATTGTATAATAGTTGTATTTCGACTCGATAATCTTGTTTATAAGCACTATATACACTATTCTCATATACTTAATCATATGAAAATACGTTATTCTTGATAACAAAACATTTATTATTTTGTAGACGAGATTATCAAGTCGATTTCTACTGAAAATAGTACCCTGTGTGGTCGTAAAGCCTTAAGATCAGCAAGTGATTTCCCAACGAGTTGCATAACAAGAAAAAAGAATTTCTCCTTCTTGCCCCGATCGATAATTTTTGTAAAATGTGACTTTTCGGCTCGTTCCATTGAGACTAATTTCAAAATGGCGATCTGCAGAAAAAAGTACCTTTTTTTTTATTCGTTTTTTTAAATGTTGAGAGTTATCAGCAATCATAATGATGTGATTACTATAAATGCATTCCCAGAAATTACGGATTGCGAGTTTGTATATTCAGATACACTCACAAGAAGTCTTATCAGAAATAATAAAGTGCTATTATTGAATTATTTTGGAATTTGAAAATCAGATATCATCAATTTGGCTGATATATTTGGCTGATATTAAAATAACAGAGGGAATGCCGTACTTCCATTTTAAGTTTGGAATCTTTACGAGTTTCAAGTTTCCGTTCCACTTTCAAAGCGTACTCCATGCTTGGATTGTTGTATCATGGACCCGGTAAACGGCTCCAAAGCCACCTTCACCGAGCAATTTATCAATTGTGTACTTTGCATGAGATGATTCGATCACTGAGCCCTTAATGCAGAAATTTGTTTAACTGAGAAAGGTTCGAGTTTGACTATTACAAAGAGAAAAGCAGGGATCTAAGAAACAAACGATTTTCTGACTGGTTTAAGGCCGAAATCTTCTTCTTCTTCGCTATCCATCCTTTATCAAGCAACAAGTTGTATCTACAACAAATCAATCAAGAAAACTAGAAAGTGCAATATCTTATTATTAATATTTCTAGCACTTTTATAGCCAATAGCAAATTTGCATGTTATACAAATTTTTCAATAACATTGGGTGAAAATTTACGAAATGCTGAGCACGAATTATGAATTAGAAACTTCTTTTTTAATCCAACTGCTGATTTTTAGTAATTCAGAAAATTCAAAATTTCGGAGTTTTTATTTACCAAAAATTCATGAAATATTCAAATTTTATCCGTTTAATTTAGGCCATAGCACATAATAATTATGTATATTTTTAAGAAAATATAAAGAGTAGGAATTATAAGAATGCAATCACTTCTATTTCTCGTATGAATGAAATAGGAATTTCTGCATTTCTATTTCCTTTTAAGCAGAATTCAGTAGGTATGGCAATCATGACAACTATTCTACCTGGATTCATCTGCTTTCTGATTCTTCCATCGCTTCTGTTCACTGTATCATTATTAATTATTTGTGGATATTCTCGAGCACAACAAAAAGTAGTTAGTGTTCCAATATTTTAATTTTATCTTTTTTTTGTCTCATTACCTGTTATCGCTATTGACGTTCTATTTCAATTAACCTTCAACTATATCTCTATTGATATTCTTTCCTAATTGATTAGTTTTCATACTTCATAAAACATGTATCAATTTCAAAGATTACTTAATTTAGAATACAAATTTTAGCCTCTGAGAGAAACAAGAAGCAATAACGCACTGTGAGCGATTCCAGTCGAATCAGAAACCTAAAAAGCGAAGAGATCACTAATTAGGACAAAGTCTGCAGAAAGTACAGAGGTGATAATAATTAATGATTATTAGCTGATAAGCAGAACTAAAATAATTTATGGAAAAGAATGCCATTTTTTTTCCTTTCAATAATAATTAGGAACTTTTACTTGAATTATCTATAAAGACTAAATTACTTCCTTTGCCTCAGTCAAAGTTTAAAAGGGAGTAGTAGATTTATAAATTAAATTTCCAAAGTTTTAAAACTTGATAATTTCGTGAAGAGCAAAAGTATTTTATATTTTGATATACTGAAATCATTGAAAGTGCTTTCCAGAGTGTTAAATCGCAAAATTTACTGAAATTATCGCGATCGAAATCAAAAGCGAAAGAGAGCGAAAAAATCATTAAAACAACTTAAATCATTACCATTAACCAAATCTATGGATAGAATATCATCCGGATAAAAACGATCTAGCAGATTCCGTAGATTCCCAAAGGTTTTCATTTTTTTAATCGATATGGAATGAGATTCCGAAAAGTTTTATCTATTAGAAAACTTAATGTTATAAATGGATTTAACAGTTAGTCAAAGATTAGTATTGCTGCTACCTGTAAATAAAGTTTTTCGCTTTCTTTTTACAACCTAAATTAAACATTGTATAACAAAAGTTTATTATAGCTCCAAATCTGTGAGATTCGCTTAACATATTTTACATGCAAATTAATTATCGGCTAATTGAGTTATATTTGTATCCGTTGTATACCAATTTTTGAAGCTGATGAAGTAATTTCAAAAATTAAAGATTGAAGGAATTTGATCATAAAATCGTATCGCTTAATCTTATGCTGTAGGGATTATCTAAAAATCTGAAATCCATTGCTAATCAGCTTTGGAAATTTAAATTGTTAATTCATTTAAATAAAAATAAAAAGCGAAAACTAATTTAATTAGTCGAAAATAAACAAGTAATTTTAACAGACTCTGAAAATTATGTGGAAAATATCATTTCAAACCATTTCTTTCGATTGAATTTCGATCATAAAAAATGTGCTCTGTTAATCTGGCCCACAATTAATTTTTAGTTAATTCATTTCCAGCAATATGCCAAGCATAATATTTCTTCATTTCAGCTCGTGGATCGCTCGATTTCTCGCAATATAAATGGTACTTATTTATTTCATAAATAATTTTTATTTAAATGAATTTTGCCATCTGAAACGTTTCAAAATAAAAAATGTGCCAAAATGAAAACAATTTTATTTATACCTAAACTATTATTATAGAAAAAAACAAGAAGGAATGAAGATGGAACCAAAATCATTAAACTGGAATATTTCCGGTGGTGTGCAACGAGTATATCTGACGAATCCTAGCAGTGAACGAAGAGCGATTAAGGTGCAGTGATTTCAAAGATGAAATTTTTTTTTTTGAGCTTATCACTATCACAACTACTATTATAAGTGATATTATTATCGCTTCCATTATATTTATTATCGTTATTTTTTATCTTATTATAATTTATTTGTAGCCTAATTCTATCTCAAAACATCTTCAATATTTTCACATGTCAAAGAAATTTTTTTTTATTCAATGATTGAAATTCTCAAAAATTTGTTCCAAAATTTCTATATGACAAATAATTTTCCGGTATTTTTCGATTCATTACAGAGAAGGTTTTGCAGGTGAAATGCTCCGACAATCACTTATATCGTGTTAGTCATATCTTTAGCATTGTTGAACCAGGCCAGATATTCACCATTGATGTTGTTCGTCAGATGGTGCAAAAACTAATAAAATGATCTTCCTCTAGACCAAAGTAGGAATTCTTTGAAATTAAAATCGAAATTTCGTTTTTTTCTTGGATATTTCAGAAGTTTCAGTATTTATTGCTGCCAATCCGGCGTAATTTCTATTTATAAATTTCATAATTTCTACGATATTAAATGTATAATTCCATTCCCATTCTTTAATCTTATTCTTTTTAGTACACTGTTTTTCTAGGCTGAGAAGACAAATGAGGATGCTTCAACGCTATTCGACAAATTATCAGTTTATCCGGTACTTGTGCTACCTCTTACAGTTAATGATCTTACAAAATGATACAACCAATTACGATGAGAAATCAGTTCATTATGCATATTTCATGAATTTTATGATATTCATTTAATAAATTCGACAAAATTGCATTTAATCGTTTAGCATTATCGAAGTATCAGAATGATTCAAATAAAAAAAGAATCAATATAATCAATATAGTATCTTCCATAACACTTCTCCATTATTTGTTTCGAATTAATAGCTCGGGAATCCCATACATTGTATCTATAAGATTACTACGAAGCTTTGAAAGGAAGATTTTTTGCATTGCAGTTGTTTTAATATCAAATTAAGAAATTGAATTTGGTAAATGAAATAATAATTAAGAATGAATGAGCTTTGAATGATTGAATTTCGATTTTATTATAAATACATTGTAGCTGGGATGAATTGTCATCATAATAATTGATTTAAGCTAATATTTCAAACACAAACAATCATAAATGAAAATCAAATAAGAATAGTTTCAATATCGAAGCGATAGGAAAACTGACTTTGAAATTAATATTAAGAAAATAGAAAGACTTCAATAATTACCTTTCTTAAACACTATACAAGTTTTATGAATGCTTGTAATTGTTTGAGAAAGCTAAAATACGTAAATTAAAAACTTATATAGAATTGAATATAAAATTTCGGATCACTTATGGAATTATTTCTGCTGGCGTGCAGTTAATCAATCATTGGTCGTTCCGAGATTTGTGCATAATAATTTATCAATTAAAAATGGTAGTGCTTATCAGCGTACAAATGCTATTCAGTTTTGTGTATTACCGCTGATGTTGCTTTTACAACCATAATTTCCTGTGGACCACCACGACCGAAGCATGAAGTAATCACAAATGAATAACACCATATTTATTACATAGTGAATATCAATCAAACGAACTACTAATCAGTACTTATTTCATAAATGACATTAATTTCAGTTGGATGATTTAAACAAGCGGATTGTTTTGTTTTTAAATTCCATAAAAAGTGCGGTTTTACGTTGGAGTACTTCATAAATTTGAAATTTCAAATCTTTAGCACATGGTGGCGAACAAGACTCAGAGAAGGTCGGTGAAAATGACATCTGAAAGTGATAAGTCGAGAAGTAAAAGAGACTCTAAAAAGTCATCAAAAACACAGAAAACACGCAGCACAAGATCGAGATCAGATGGATCACTTTCCAAGTCACGCAAGCAGAGAAGTTTCTCTTTAAAGTCAAATTTATTTCGTTATTGGATCAAAAGATATAACTGACATTTCACTAAAAATTAAAATCCGACAATTCATTTTAGCAAAGTCGACATGTTGAACCGTTAGCATCAAGTACCGAGGTATGATAATTAATTATTATCCAAACCAATCCCATCGTAGTATGAAGATCTTTCTTGAACTATCCACAGATTAAGCTTTTTTATCATGGTTTATATTAACGAAAAACATATTTTCCAAAAATTGCAAGCATTTTGAGATTAAATTAAAATTAAAATTTAACCACTAAGATTTCAATCTTACATTAATACTTTTTTAACGTAAATTTACCAAAAGACTTAAAAATTAATCTAGTTCTAGTAAAAATTATGCATCTCTTCGACCAGACTCAAATATTGAAATAACTATCGATCTTTTCAATAGAATTATCGGCATAAATAAATGATAGACGGAAAATTCAGAGCTAAAATGATCTTAAAATAATAAATTTTATGAAATTTTCATGAATTAATATTTCATTATGAATTCAGAAGCAAGCAAGAAGTAGAGGGTAATTTTACTAAATCAATTCCAAACAGGGAACGACATTTTTGGTAACAATAAAATAAGGATGAATCACTAAGCGGTTTCAGATGCCAGTTTTCAACTAACTTATGGATGATTAAGCTAATGTTGATATAGCCTCGAGAAATTCATTCGTGCATCACAAAACTTGCTGAAATTTTTAATTTCAAAGTAAGATGGAAATATCAAATTTTTTATTAGAAATGAACTAAAGAATTATTTAGAAAGTAGCGCGATCTGAAAATGGAACCAGTCGAACAACGTTGGAATACAAACGGAGGAGTTCAAAAGGTGTTTATCTCTAATCCAACCAAAATACGTCGAGCACTTAAGGTCATTTTATATTATATCTCCAATCATTCGTTTTTATCAAAAATTATTTAACAAATTTGATGAATAAATCTGTTCGTTTTTTGATATTTCGATTTCCCATTGTCACAAGAGAATTTACCTCATTGATGTTTATTTTTACATCTGTTATATTATTAATTCAGACGTTTATTTAATTTCAAATTAAATTACTATTAAAATATTTTATTATTGGAACCAGAGAATTTTTGTAGCCAATTCTAGGTGAAATGTTCCGATAATAATTTATACCGTGTAAACCCAGTGTATTCATTTATTGAACCTGGACAGGTATTGTCTATCGATATTTTTCGTCAAAATGGTGGTGCTAAAGTGGATAAAATGGTTTTTGTCGCTGCTATGGTATATTTTTGAATTATTAGATAACCAGCAATCTATACACTTTTGCATCACTTATTGTTTTTTTTAAATTATCCGTTAATATTCTTTTCAATTTTTTGTTTTGTTTATTTAATTATGTGTTTCAGGCAAAAAAAGATGACCAAAATCCACGTGCGGTATTTCAGGATGATTTGCCGAAACCAATGATGGTCCTACCATTAATTGCGACCTCCACTAATGCATAGAATATAATTTTTGAAACCACAATAACTGCTATCAAAAGCTTCCAAAATTTCTTCTTGATATTCGCCATAGCGTTATCAGAATTGAAAGCTCTGTGGAATGAATAAATTATCTTATTTCCCTTGTTACTAATTTAATTAACTAAACAATATATTTCAATAATGTTTGATACAATTGCCTAAAGAATGTCATTCTGCAAACTATGATAAATTAAGAAATCTCCGTAAATGAAATATCATCATCACTTTCAACTTATTTATGATCCTTATGAGATATGCCGATTTTTTGCTTTTTCTTCTTGTCATCTAGTTGGTATAGTTTTTTACTGGTACTCATTACTAACCACCGTACTCAGCTGATTTATATTTTCAATTCCTCCTGTTTACCCATATGAATTCAGTAAAAAGTAGAATTGAATGATTACGATCAGAAGTCTTCTTCTTTTGAAATAATTTGAAAGTGGTATATGATTCAACTGCTCCAATTTATTATTATCCAGTAAGCACGTTGGCGAATTTCATATTCTCAGACAAAGACACAAATTTTAAGCCATCTAGCCATTCTTAATCAATATAAACAATGAACCAAAAATTTTTATAAAAAATATATTTATTAATATCTTCTAAAAATATCATTTAAAAAATGAAACGTGAAATTTTAAATTATTATTAAAATTTTATCAAAGAATAATTTATTTAATTGATTTAATAATTGAACTTAATTATTAATATTGAATATTCCAGTCTCTCTGATATTATCTAAATGCGATTATTCTTTCGCCAAAAAAAAAAACAATTGTTCGGTTCTAAAGTGTATTATCTTTTTTTTTTATTTTTACTTAAAAAAAATTTTATCTGAGACAAGTAAAATAAAATGTCTCATTAAATTAATCGCTTGATATATGTGATTAATTGAAACTATATCAGTACTCTTGGCCATTCAGTCAACTTCATGAAGATCAAGGTAATATTTCAAGAAGCCTTTTCATTTCTCATGAAATAATAATTATCATTCATTTTTATTGATTTGATGCCGGGTGTGATTGTACTTGGTAGTATACGATTTTATTCAAATAATTTGTAATTTTTTAACGAAATATATGTAAATTCAACATTTATTTCATTCGTTTTTTTTTTTGCATGAATGCTTCACTAAGCTTTTTACTCTTTTCAAAATTTTCTTAACCATAAAATGATTTATTGAACGATTATTTTCTAATTCTTATGTCTCTTCCTCTTCTTCGATCATAAATCTCTTTCTTGAGAATACTGAATGATTATTTCTTCGTCTCCGGAAATCCTGTGCAAGTATGCTAACAAATAGGAATGAAATACAGTCCATTCATCTATGCAAATTTGAAATAAAAATGGTTTGAAATTATGAAGTTAATTGCTTATAAATAATGAAATATTAAGTAAAACGTTCATTGCCTTTATTCATTTTGCACTGCTTGGTTGCATATTTAATAATCGATCACGGGTCTCATACCATGGGGAACTGTGATAAGGATGCGGGAGATTCTGGTTCGATAGTGCATTGATTTGTCACTTCAGTTTTTCATCTCGTGAAATTCGCAAAAAGTTGGAGAGGATTATTAGATTTTGATCAGAAAAGATGCTTTGATATCTTACAATCGAATATTATCTCTTATTTTTCACGGGAATTTTAGAAATATAAAAAATATTTCAGGGATTCATTCACCTGAGCATTTATCTGGTTCACAGCGTAAGAGCTCACCATCATCAGGATCTCGATGTGGCTCAGGTCTTACTGGTTCACCTCGCGACCTTTCACCTCCACTGCTTCAGGTTTTAGCATATTCTAGAACCTGATCAATTCTAGAATCTGATCAAATCAAATATATTCTAGAATCTGACAGAGACAGATCAATTACACTTTCAATTTTGCATAATTTCAAGGAATTAGCATGTATGAACCTTCGTGAGATGGCTTCCGGCCGGATATTGGTCGTGCTGGGCATCAGATTGCAGTTCGTTCGAATTTCTTCGAAGTCGGAATTGTTAACAATAATATGATGGTTACTCAGTATCATGTAGAGGTTCATCATCCAGGATCCAGAAAACTTGACAGGTTATCGCTGTTTGAAGAATTTTTAAACAAATATTGCAAATCCCATTCTTTTACTTTGACAGTTTGGTGACCGAATTGGCTGAAGCAACCGTTGCACATCTTTATAATGCATGCAATACTTAACTTATCAGTTATTAATTTTGATAAAATATGCAAATTTTGTATGCAGCTTTTGGTAGAGCGAACTAAATTTGCATAAAAGAAAAATTTTTGCATTTTATTTCATCATGATTGGAATCTTTTTTTTCAAGAATTATTTTGTTTATCGTATTTCTTCATTAGGGAGGAGAATCGTGCGGTGTTTTGGAAAGTAGTAGTAGATCATTGCCAGTATTTCCCAAATAAATTCGCCGTTGCTTATGACGGAGCCCACCAATTGTATACTTCGACGCGCATTGAATTTCCAGAAGGACGTCCATCTGTAAGTCAATTTTTTTGCAGCTGAATTTAAGAATAAATCAAACCAATAACATATGATATTTTGTAGATTCGCCTGGAAAGTGATGTATCTTTGGCGAAGGATTCACGGGAATGCACGCGTTGCGCAGTCTCATTCCAGTGTGTGGGTCCAGTACTTATTGAAATGCGACGTACAAGGACAAACAATTTAGATGAAAGGATTCTAACTCCAATTCAAATTATTGATATTGTCTTTCGCCAATCACTTACTTGCCCATATGTCGAGTTCGATTAATTTTTTTAAAAATATTTATTAAAATTTGGTTGAAATACGTCCATTAAGTTACTATCTCAAACGTAACTTAAACAAAAGTCACTTTAATCTTTCTTTGTTTCAAATCTAAAAAAAGTAATTTAATAAGCTAACGAAATGAAACTAAGTTAACAATATCAATATTACCAGAGTCTCACGTATAACATTACACCTACAAATATATCTAAAATTATCAGCATTCATATATTAAAGATTTTGTGGTAAAAAAACATTTTTTACTTTAAAATTTTCTTGTATTCAACTTCTTTTTTTAAAATGCTTAATTTTTTTCAGAAATTCTGCAAATTTTTTTGTTTATAAATCGTCAAGCTATCGTTTACCTGCAAATGGTGCAGCGGCATTGAATTTAGCGGGCGGCAAAGAGATGTGGACAGGATTTTTTTCTTCCGTTCATGTAACATCTGGATGGAAATCACTTCTTAACATCGATGGTCAGTGGTCAACAGCTTTTTATAGTGCAAACCATTCAAATATGTCCATCAAATAGCGAATTGCAGTGCAAATTATTCCATTATTCCATTATTCATAAGTTAAATGCAGCTAGCAAACCAGGAAATTGAAAACAATATCAGAAAACTGGAGTAGTAGAAATATTCATTGTCATTTCGGATTTGCAACATTAATTTTCATTAAAAAGCCAAGAATTTTTTTTTTTGTAGTGACGCATACGGCATTTTATAAAGCGCACATCTCTATGGTTCAATTTATGTGTGAAGTGCTAAACGAAAAGTCGAGCCTTTATTGTCGATCGAATTCTAAAGAAGATTACCGCGATATTTCATTAAACAAAACACGTAATGCACGTGATTTATCACGTTGTAGTGGGAATAGCAATTCATCTTATTCGCGTCATATTAATAATCGACGTCGCGATTACAGTTATCATGATTACAACGGAGGAGCACTTTCTGTATGTTTTTTTTTTTTGTGATATCAATTCTTATTAGCTCATGTAAATATATATTGTTACATACTAGATTTGTTCATGAAAAATTACATGATTTGATCTTTAAGATTGCACTTTTGGCATAATTATTGAATAGAACTTATGCTGCGTCTTTCATAGAAATCAAAAATTGAAAGCTGAAATGCTTTAATTCATTTTTTCTTCTTAATAATATCTTCGAATTTATTCGAAATATTTTCGAATGTTTGAAAATTTCCAGCACGAAAAGTTGCACAAAGATTTTTCTTTGAGCAGCCATGAGTTAAAAATCTTTGGTGATGTTGTGAAAGGCATTAAAGTACGCATTTCGCATCGTGCTGGTATCATTCGCGTTTATCGCATCAATAGCCTTCAACTTCCAGCCGATCAACTTTGGTGTGATATTTCCTAAATTATTACTATGAAATCGGAAATTCACTCTCTTCGCATCCTTATATTTTTTCATAAAATGGAAGCTAATATGTTTACAAGCTAATATGCCTGTAGTGATTTCGTATATTCATAAATTTTTATTTAGACTAGAATTTTAAGATTCAATAATTGACCTGGAATATATTTTAGGTTTCAAGGCAAAGATGAAGACGGTAATGAGCGACGTATGACAGTAGCCGATTATTTTAGTGAACGTTATAGTAAGCTAAAATATCCTAAATTGCCATGTGTTCACGTAGGTCCAATAACACGTAATATTTATTTCCCTCTGGAAGTTTGCATGCTTGATACTCCACAGAAATACAACAAGAAATTAAATGAGAAACAAACATCAACTATCATCCGAGTACGATCCTTTTCAAAAATAATTTTTTTTTTGATTTCAATTCTTTTAAAATTCTTTTCAAATATTTAATTTCCAAATTATATTTTACAAAAGCAGGAAACAGACGGTATTTGATCTCGCTTTGATATTTATACAATCAATTTTATACTTTTAACAATACTAATAACCTATTTATATCATTCATATTTTGATAGCCTCATATTGCTTTAAATATCTTAGTAAAAACTAAATCACCGAGAGATTCGTCGCTAAAAGTAATTCAGGCAGCTGCTGTTGATGCGATTTCACGCGAACAACGTATTGCATCGTTGTGTGAGCAAGCTGGTTTCCAATGTGATCCGTTCTTGCGTGAATTCGGTCTACAAATTAATTCAAAAATGTATGAGACGATCGCTCGTGTCTTGACACCACCTCGTATCCTTTTTGGAGAAAATAATCGCAGAACGGTTTGATGTTAATATTATAATCAATTATCTATAACTAATTGCTTCTTTAAATAATACTTATACTCAATTGAATTCTTAAAAAGGTCATTTCAAGCTACTGCATCCGATTGTTATCCCGAAAGATGGAGCTTGGTCAATGGATAATCAACGATTGTATTTGCCGGCTAGCTGTTATTCTTATGATAGCAATAGTCAGTACGTGAAGAATCATCTACAGTTAGTTTCCTTACTTTAATTATCTTCTTATCACATATCTGTGCTTATCACTTAGCTATGAAATAATGTAAGAAAATATTATCTATGCCATTATTTATAAATTTCTTTTTTATAATATCTCTTTTATTTATTTTAAATTCTGTCAGTTTCTTTTCTGTTCAAAAAATTTCAATTCAGAACCTTTTGCCAAGCACTTACGCAAAAGGCTAATCAGTTAGGAATGGAATTTCCGAGTTGGCCTGATCTAGTAAAATACGGGCGCACCAAAGAAGATATTGTCATCTTGTTCAATGAAATTGCTACCGAATACAAGCAAACTGGAACTTCATGTGATGTTGTCATCGTCGTATTACCAACCAAAAATGCTGACCTCTACAGTTGGTCATATAGTTATTTTATGCTTGCATTTGTTTATTTCGCATGGAATTTTGGTTTTATTAGATTTTTGATATCTTTCGGACTTTTTATATTTTAATTTTTATTTTAAATTTCATATCTAAAAAATTTTTATATACGAAAATAAATTTTCTCATTTTATTATAATTAAGTTTTGGATGGATAAAACATTGAAAATAAGTTGTGTTTTCCTGAGCAAGACAGTAAGAAAATTAAATGACCCCAATCCAATTTAAAATAATTTATTAAAATATAATATCATTTTAAGGCTGAATTATCCTGAGTTCGATTCTTAAATATGATAATTATTTAAAATATGATGAAATCATATTAAAGAATTAAAATATTTTTAGTGACAGTGAAGGAATGTAGTGATATGATACATGGAATCATGTCGCAGTGCATTTTGATGAAAAATGTCATGCGTCCATCGCCTGCTACTTGCTGTAATCTGATTTTGAAAATGAACATGAAATTGGGTGGAATTAATTCACGTGTTGTTGCCGATTCGATTACTCAGAAATATCTTATCGATGTTCCTACTATCATCATCGGAATCGATGTCACACATCCGACACAGCATGAAGAACGACAGAATATTCCCTCTGTTGCGGCGGTATATTCAAATTCTGCGTTTTTAATATGATTTTTATTGGTGTTCAAAATTGATTTAGAAATTATAAAATATGCAATCTCACAAAGACTATTAAATTAATTAACGAATTCCTGTAAAGATTGTGGCCAATCTCGACTTATATCCGCAGTCATATGGTGCGAATATCAAAATCCAGCGTAAATGTCGTGAATCGGTTGTTTATCTTCTGGATGCTGTCCGTGAACGCCTTGTCAGTTTCTACAAAACAACGCATCAGAAACCAATTCGCATAATCGTTTATCGGGATGGTGTTTCTGAAGGGCAGTTCAGTGAAGTAATAATAACATTTATTGTATATGATCATTAATGTTTTTTTAAGCAAAAAAAACATGGTTTTTGTTTTGTTCAAATCATCAAAGCTTGACAAGAGTTTGCTTTTTTTCGGAAAAGTTGACGGAAAGGCTATTAAAATACAATCGCCCTCATATTTCTACTAGCGGAAGTTACAGGTTTTACGTGAAGAAATGCAAGGTATTCGTACGGCATGTCTGATGCTGTCACCAGATTATCGACCACCAATTACATATATTGTCGTACAGAAGCGTCATCATGCACGGATATTTTGCAAGTATATACGTGATGCAGTTGGTAAAGCAAAGAATATTCCACCAGGTACAGTAATCGATACAGGAATTGTTTCGCCAGAAAGTTTTGACTTCTATCTATGCTCACATTTCGGCATCCAGGTAATATGCAAAACTCTGTTTTTACTTCATTCGATTTTTTCCAACTATCATGTATTTCGTTGAAATTTAAAAAGGAGTTGCTCAAAAGATAGGCATGTATCAGTCAGAATTGAAGGTGAAGAAATTTTCAGACAGTTCCGATGCTACTGAAATGTTGATATGATATAATATTAAACGGAAAGTACAAATTATCGTATTCGGTTGCAGTTCTTTTACTCAATCTAGAATCTTTTAGAGCAGACATAAAGATGCATTTCAACAAATACCTGTCAAGTGATCATAAAACTTCTAGGGTACTTCTAGACCAGTACGCTATCATATTCTCTGGGATGATTCGAAATTCACGTCAGATGAGCTTCAGGCAATAACATTTAGTATGTGCCACACGTACGGTCGTTGCTCTCGTTCAGTTTCCATTCCTGCACCTGTTTATTACGCTGATCTTGTGGCTACACGTGCACGGTGCCATCTTAAACGAAAAATGTATTTTTTTGTGTAATATAGTAAGAATGATAATATATGAGAAAAAGAAAGCCATTTCGATTTTTGAATTTCTAGATTTAATAATTCGAATCATTTTTGCTAATTTTAACCATTGAATTTTATCAGAAATGTTTATTTCCAGGGGTATCACGAATCAGATGCAATATCAGATGCGGCTTCATTTATTTCATCATCATTGTCATCATTGATTTCGGCAGGATGCATTACCAACTTAAGACATATTATCGATGATGATGATCTTTCAGATGGAGAAAGTACAAAAGTAGATTTTCTAGCATACTAATTTTTTAAAAATTCATTGAGTTAAATTTTACAATTAAATTTTTCAAGTTTTTCAAATATTTCAGAATGATGATAATTGATAACGATAAATTTGTTAGGAATTTCTAAAATTTTCAAATGTAATTAAGATTATTCACTGTTTTTGATATCAAAAATATAAATATGCGAATCTAACGAAGTGGAAATTGGTCATTTCTTGTTCTTCCTTCAGAACGATCGCGCACGATCAATAATAAATAACAGTGATGCCGCACTGCAGGAATACGTTACGGTTTCCGAGAAATTTAAGGGACGCATGTATTTCGTCTAAGAATATGCCTAGCTTGTCATCATAAATCATTATTATTTTTAATTAAATTAAAAACAATGTCACTGTTAACAATTAATTAGTTAATTATTGATTGCATAATGGTAAGAAAAATTTAGAAAGATCATCTCAAATAAAAAATAGAAAGTAGAGATGCAGTGCTGTTAGACCTATTTTTGCTGCAGGAATGCAATAGAAAAAGTGAAGGATAAGCAAAAAGTGTGGAGAGAATGTTATAAAAAATTTGGTAAAATCGAAAAATGATAAATATGATTTTAAAATTTTATTAATAATAAAATAACTTATACAAGGACGACATTCTATTCAGCATTTCTTGAAGTAAATGGTTGACGAAATCTTAACTAGTATATAAATTCTTATTTGAATGATTTGTTATCAGGGAATAGTATTTAAGTATAAATTATCGAGCATTCAATTGGAAATAGCTTTTAAAAGATATCAAAAGCAGTAGAATTGATGTCATGAAATAGAAACAGCAGAGATAACGTAAATGATAAGATATCATGCGATAGATATTATATTAAATGCGGTTCACATAAGTAAGCAAATTGATATAAAATGTTTTATATCATTATTAATCAAATAAATTTCTGAAGTTAATTAAAACTGAGAAAATGCTCAGCAAATAAGAATAGCATAATGATTCCATTTACAAAAAGTAATCAATTATAAGAAATAAATTGTTGAGAGAGAAAGTGAAGTTTAACTCCTAGTTTTCTACCTGTTTTGGAATCCTATATCCAAAAGTTCATTTAAACTTTTCTTTCGGTCTTCATTGAAACTGATGATTTTGTTTATAATTTACGTTGCGGGAAAAATATATGTATTGATATTTCTGAAAAGCATATTTAAATTTATTGCACGAACAGTGCTATTCATCTGATTTCAATTCGCGAGAAGTTATTAAATCAATACTTATTAGACTTATTAAAAACAATAAGTAATTAACTGGTGAATGTTTGCTAATGGAAGTTTAATGTAGCAAGATTTCAAATCGATTAACTATTCAAAATATCTGAAGAGAAGAGAATCAAGAACTTTTTCTTAAGTTTTCACTATTTCCTATTCAATTTGAACACTTTCTGATAATCCTTTTTGATGGTTACTGACTTATTTAACATAAGATATTTCTATCCCAACTAAATTTACTTGATAAAAGCTTTTATTTAAAAAAAAGAAAACAATATTTAAAGGTGCAAAAGTATTCACTTTGGTAGATGATAAATTGTTGTAATTATTGGACATATCAAAAGTCGATTCAAAAGTGAAGTTGTCAATTACTTTCATAAAACTGTCAGATATTGACTACAAAAATTCATTTTCATTTTATTCTTTTAGCATATATTATTTTCAGTTGTTCTTTAAATCCCATACATTATTATTTATAGTCGCATGGAAGCAAATTACTTCTGTCATACCGATAATATACCGTTATCAGCTTCTACATAATTTAAAAACTTTTTATTGATTCTTACATTATAAGTTCTTCATTGCAATGTAAATTTTTGGAACAGGACTGTTCAATTATCATATTTCCAAAAAATTGTGAAATATTTATATAAGTTCTTAAACTTTCATTATTTTAATCCTTCAGATTCTCCCTATTTCAAATTTCATTGCCCAAAGTGGCTGTCAATCCGATTTTCATTCAAGTATTTGTGTCACCATCTTCTAAAACTAATCTTTTTCGAAGTGTTGGACAACAATTTCCTTTTCAGAAAAAAAAAGCATTTTAAATAATGTACGAATCTCGAAAATTTAAATGAACACATAGCAATAAATGAAACACTGTTACATTTTTCAGATTCGTCATATTCTTTTTTCGAGATCTCGAAAGATTGCAAAACGGTAAAGGTTGTAATATTAAAAATTTCTCAACTTGCGCAGAAGTAGTCAATAATAATTGATGAATGGGCTATCTTTTATGCTAACGTGAGAATTCTGAAAATGGAATAGAATCACACAAATTGTCATATACAACAAAAACTTTTATTGAACTTTTAAACATGAATTCACATAGAAAATCTCGAAAAACATGGGGTCCTGTAGTGTAATGGTTAGCACTCAGGACTTTAAATCCTGCGAGGGAGTTCAAATCTCCCCGGGACCTATCTTTCCAATGCTTTACAGACGTCATGGCTCTTGCGAGAAATTGGCATGTATGTAATGATAGGATACCGTACATTTTATCAAACTCCCGTATTTTCAAACTTTGTTGACAAATTTTTCGTATCATGAAGAAAAAGAAAAAATATGAAAATTCAGCATTATTAAGAGTAATACGGATCTATTCGGAAATTCGAGTAATATGAGCCTAACCAGATTAGTAAGTTAATAATGTAAATCTATCAAAGAAAATTAATGCTATGAAAATTTGAGTAGCATTAATCTATCCGAAATTCAAATCAATCCTCTGCGACGCTAGAAATTTGCAACAAATATGAAAGAATATTCAGAATATTATTATAAAAATAACTGCGTGCTATCAATTTAAACTTTTCTTTTTTAAAAAAAAAATATTAATAATATAAGATCATCACGTAAAAGTTTCTTTTTATTTTTGACAATCAAAATTGTGACGAAAATAATACTATTCATTCATATTCATAAAACTAAAATATTATTTTGTATTCATAGATTAAAAGTTAGTACATTTTTATTCTTGCACTGTTTCATAAAACTAGTTCAGCACAGGTTTGTTAAGATTAACAAGACTAACAATGAAAAATACTGTGCTTTTCCAAATCTCATAAAGACCTTTGTATTTAATCATCAATAAAGAATTATCACATATCTATCAAATTTGTTTCATTAATATATTTTACAATTTTTTGAAGGAAATATCATTGTCTTTGATAGAGGCTGAAAATATTTTTCAATACTTCACACAAAATGATCAATTATTTACTTTCTTTTTTCATTTTAAATTTGCTTTAGCAAACATTTATTTGTCATCAACAATTTTAATGATTTAGACCAATTTCAATATAATCCAGATAGATGTATCATTTTTGAGTCCAGTAAGATTCTACCCACAAGAAAATAAAAATAAAGAGAGATCAATTCATCTTCATTTTATGTAAAAATAATGTCCTTGATAAATGTACAAGTTAATTCTTCCTTTTTGAACAAATCATCGAATCACCACTGTCTTGCTGATATTATACAGTGATAAGAAACCAAAGGAAAAGAATGATAGATAAGACCGTCAATATATAGCTTATCAGAAATTTACGAAATAATTCAAAATTTTACATTATTCTTCCTTTCCTTCAATATTTGAACTACTAGATCATATATGTTCACGAAAAAATTCTGTTAACTGGCATTGCTAGTGTAACATGATAGTATGATAGAAACTCTTCGTTTTAGGCAGAAACTTTTTCTTAGATGTTTTACGCTTGAGTTGTATGTTTAATTATTCATTATGTTTCTGCTCATCTAACTTTCAAATTATGAGAAATTAAATTTATGTTCGAATTTGATTTTGAATAATTAACACATATTTTCTACTAAGCATCATTTTGTAATCTTACTATTAGGAAAGTTGCTATCCTTCCTCTCCGATAAAAAGTCTTCATTGATAATAAACGAAGTTTGCGAAATAATATAGAATATTTATCAAAATAGCTATAACAGTTCGAATAATATCTGAAGTATATAGCTATTCAGTTATAATAAACTATTGCAACCTTCAATCCTTCTAAATTGAGTAGCACGAAATATTTCAATATTTTTCTTATTATGCAATATTTCGTATTAAAATTATTTGTAATTTCACCAGAAAACCTTGGACTATTTGAACCAATGCTAAGCCTAATTCTTACGCCAAATGTATAGATCTTCAATTATCGAAATATGATATATATGTTCAATGACAACATTCATATATGTAACAAATTTGCAATTTCAGTCCCATCTATTTGAAACTGGATCAACTATTTTCTATCGAATGATGAGAGAAGGACTTGAACAGATCAAATATTCAAGGCAATATTTTTATTTCCATAAAGTGAAATATTTTCTGTAATCGCTCATTTTCAAGAATGCAGTTATTTTTTCGTTCTTGGAAAGAATTTCATCTTTGAAATGGAATTTTAAAATTCTAGCGAAAGAGAAAATATTATTTATTTGAATAAAATTAATTTAACTGACATATCTGTAGCATGAGATCATTACTTAAAATAATTACGACTTTTGCTTCCATCCTACGCCCTAATAGTTATATAGTTGATTGATTCATGCACAGAATTGAATAAAAGTCTGTTATAGTAATTTTCAGCATTTCATTTCCGTGACTAATTCATGCGTAGAAAAGTACTTAGATTTCATCAATAAATAAGAAAATCAAATTATTGATAATATTATAAATTATGATAACTAATTTTCGCAAATTATTTTGAAATTTTATGAAAAATTTTATCACTTTCCAAAGAAAATTCGATTGGAATTTTGAAAAAACGGAAAGATATGATTATGTTTTTATTAAATTTCGAAAGAAAAGAATAAATGAAAACTTAATCATGACGATATTAAAGGTTAATTTGTTCGATCGTAATTTCTCATCTTGTTGGTTTTAATGATTCATAGAAAGTATAGAAGTTAAAATAACTTTTTATTATTAATTGTCCGGAGGATTTTTATGAGAACTCTGATCAATTACAATGCAAGTTCGTATCATTTTGATGAATTTTTTTCAATCATTGGGTTTCAAATTCGTTTTTCAAATATACAATAATTTCTTTTTTCACTCATCTATTGCTGAAAAATTGCTAACTTTTATTTACTCAAATTCAATCATTCATATTTGAATAGATTTCTTATAGAATAACAAAAAGCAGATTTTTTTCAAGAAAAATATGAAACATCTCAAGTTATAAACATACGTCAAAATTTTTACAAGTATTTTGCTATTCGCATTCTTAGTATACTGCAATTTTAATATGGTGTCATTTTTTCTTTTGGAATTTGGAAGTTCGAGAAATTTGAAAATTATCTATGATAGCTTTAATTATCATCTAATTTCATTTAAAAATATTGCTTAGAAAAGTTGTCCAAGGGAGAAAAGCAGAATGCAATTACCAAATAAATTGTGAAGAATATTGGTATGCTTATGCAAACAAATTTGCCATAAATTCCTTAAAGTCGAAATGTCTTTTTTTATAACAAATTCAAATTTGAAATGAGTTAATTGTTAATTGTTAAGTCTATAGTTGTTAGTTTCTATTTGTTAAGAGGGACTCTATATTATTAGGAGAGATTATATTGATTAGAGAGATTCTATACTTGGTTAGAAGAGATTCTATACTTGGTTAGGAGAGAGTCTCTCTTTCATATATCAAACCGTACAGAAGACATTGTCATTTGTTGATTCAATCTTCGCCTATTGTGTTCACTATTTACATATTTTCCTTTTATTGCATTTCCTTAAATTATTTTGTGAAAACTTCAACAGTATTGAAAAATTAATTGAAATATCGCTGTTATTGTGCTATCAGAAATTTATCTTTAAATAATGAAATGAAATCAGAGACAAGCAGGAATTTCTATTATTCATTTTGCATCTGCCCCAAAATTCTGGCTCGTTTTCAGTCTAAATAATATATCGAAAAAAAAGAAGAATTAGCACGCAAAAAGCAATTATAAAAGGCTTAATAAAAGTTTTATAGGAATGACGAGCGATAACAAGGTGAGATGGAAATTCATTTATATTATTGATAACAAGTCTCACCATAGATTACTTAATAAGCAAAGAAACCTGTTTATATATACATAAATTCATTATCTCACACATATAGATGCTCATTCCATGGTGATAAGCTTTTGCAAATTTTATCAGCTGAGCGACTTAATCACCGCAATCATATTTATTTTTTAAATAATTAATAATCACTATACCATGATATTTTTTAGATCAATGTAAAAAAAACTATTAAAAAATCTTCATTTTTGTTTCCGTAATTCAAAATTCTTAAATAATATCAGTAGATATAATTTAAGACAGTATCACCTTGAAGCAAAATTTAAATCTTTGTTTCTTCCCTTTCTGAGTTAATTGGCGATAGCAATTCATGGTTTTATTAATTTATTTTGGAGCAGAAAATATATGTTATCCCTAACAAGCAACGACTTTTTATGATGAATTTCAATTTTATTACGACCAGGTTTTTTCTGAGAAATTGAAATGATTATTCTGGACCATTGTTTTAACCACTCTTTTTTTTTGATTATTATAATCTTTGATGTAACAATGAAGTTAAGGATAATCGTCTAACCAAGCTTAGACGTCAGAAAATTAATTGCTTTTAAAGTATTTTAATTTTGGCTTTTTCTTTATTTGATGTTTCAATCGTTAAAATTCAGGTTAAAATCATAATTCCCATATACTTTATTTTCACCGTCCTTAGAAAGAAAAGATCTCAATTTTAGTATTACTAATTTTTAAATAATTTAAAAAAAACTTTGTTGAACGTTTCTTACATTGACTGAATATCTTTTTAATAGACCAAAATAAAAAAGTTAAAGAAAAAAGAAAAAAATCATTTGCATTTAATTCTTTATATAACTGGTTTTCTATGCCGAATAAGCTTTTCATGTATGCGGTAATCTGAGAAGCATATGCTTGAAAATTTTCCGAAAGAGACATTTAGTTTGATTACTTTGCAATCGTAAAAGTCAAAGGTCAATTTAGATAAGCAAATAGATCTTTTAAATATTTCCATTCAATTTTTATGCTTCATTTTCCAGCCCATTACTAAAATGTAAAATATTTTTCAACCTCTTCTTTCTATCATAGATTGTTGCTATGTTATAAAAAATTAAATTTAGTTCTAATATTTGATTCCAAAAAATCCAACATCATACATTGTATTTCAATTAAGACGAGTAAGAAGGAAAGCATAAACTATCTCTATTCCTATTACTACGATATGCTGAAATTTTAATTGTCTAATATTTGGAGGAAAGATTGAAAGAAAATTACTGCTTCGATGTTTTATTTTCAACTAACTTTTATGGAAAACTAAGTAAAAGCCATTATTTTTGTTAAACATCCTGTTGATCGGATGAATGATCTTGATTTTTACTTTAATGCCGGGTAGTTCAGTCATAAGGACCGTTGATCTCAGGACCGGAAAGTAAAATTCAGAGCAAGCTTCAGATTCCTAAAATTTCTTTTCATTCGTTGCGCAGAATACCTTGCGATTTGCTTATATATAATTTATAAAATTTCGCTTCCAAAAACGCTTTATTAATTGTATAAAAAATACTGTTAAATAGTACCACAACATAATTATAGACGATAGTTTACGGGCAATTGTAAAAGCTTAAAAGACGCAAATATTTAATTTATATTATGAATAAAGCCTGTTATTATTATTCATCTGTGGTAAGTAAGAGATATTGTTTTGAGGGAGAATGATTCAAAAGAGTATTAAAATTATTCAAGTGATCGATTAATAATTGTTGGGAGCACTTTTATCCCACAAAAATTGATGGATAAAGTTTGTATGGGGAATAAATTGCGCATATCAGATATCTGCTGCAGAAATTGATTGGTTCATGAATTTTTTCATTTGGTCTATCTTGCTCGAATATTTCGTTCAAAAAAACAATAAGTAACATTTATGTTTTTTTTTATTTATCAGAGAAGCAATCCCGTACAACTTTTAATATTTTAAGAAATCTCTAAAATACAACGGATGATTTTAAATTCGATATTTCGCTCCATTTCATAATAGCATTAGCATAATATCACATCACTCATGATTCTGATCAAATATCGACTGCATTTGTCTTTGTTCTACGAATTCTACTTTCATAGCTGTAGGTACTTTTTAGAAAGATATTTTAGAATTGAAAAGATACTAGGTTCGCAGTTTATAATAATAAAATTAAAATAATATAAAGTATGTTCATCTTGAATTAGAAAACTTGGAAATTAATCAATGAAAAATTCAAAGACAACTTATTAACTGATAAGTGATAAAAGCGAACATTTGATTTGAATATTGCGAGTTGAAGAGGAGAAAAACGCAAAAGATTATGATGATCGAATTTCGAAATTATGTTTCTCGGTAATAAAAATTTATTGTAAATCAAAGCACAGATCTTGAATCTCTTCTTTACTACAATTCGGAAAATAGTAAGCCAGCAAAGATTGAAAGATCAGTGAAATAACATTTCAATCAGAATTTTATGGGAAATATTTATATGTAAGTGTAAAGTGCCCTTTGATATTGCAAATAAATTATTTCGCTCTGGTGAAAATTGTTGTCGACACTATCATCTTTTCTTGCGATTTTTTAGTGATATGGTGTCTTCTTATGAATTCAAAGAATCAAAAATAGATATTCTGAATTATTCATATGGTTGTTATTATGATTGTTAATGCTAATTTTATAAATTGTGAATCCATTTTGAGCAGTTCGTTTTGTTCATTTGCTCCTAAGCCTACAACTTTTTTTGCATTTGTAATCTGGCTGTTTTAATAAAAGTCACTCTATTAAAAACTTAAAATAACGTCCCCTCTCTTTTCAAACATCGAAAAAATCCGTTAGGAATGTTTAAAAGACAGAATGTAGTGATTCATCGAGAAAATTAAGAATCGATCAAGAACATGGAAAAACGAGATTTTTCTTTTCATTTTTCATTTGCACTAAAAAGGTCTTTAATTTTTGTTCACATTAACTATTTCACAAGAATACAACATAATTGTAGGCAATTATTACATGCTTTTTGATCTTAAAAAACTTTATATATTTTTCAAAAACTTACCGATGTATTCGAATCTATTACTAAATAAAAGTTATTCCAAATTCTTTTCGAATTTTCTCTTTTTAGCTGAAATTGATAGAGAAATATTGATATTAGACAAATCAATAACTTTAAGTTAGAGCATTGGATATTTCAACTAGAAATAAAAGAAATAATCTAGACATCATTCAAGTTGAAAAGATGACCTAGAATGCTTGCAATTTTCTACGATTGAAATTTTCGGTTTTTTAATATATTTTAAAATCTGGAGATTTTTGATT
This sequence comes from Dirofilaria repens, assembly GCA_008729115.1. Taxonomy (NCBI): domain Eukaryota; kingdom Metazoa; phylum Nematoda; class Chromadorea; order Rhabditida; family Onchocercidae; genus Dirofilaria; species Dirofilaria repens. The sequence goes on from SNRZ01000058.1 coordinate 45,131, forward strand.
AAAATCTTTGTAAATATTTTCTAACGAAACTTGAGTGAAATTTTAGATTGATGTCTCGAGATCGGTCGGGATCAGTGCCAAATGTTACAAACAACATAGAGAATATTGATGATGATACGCCACTATATTATTGTGATAGGAATAACAAATCAAACAGCAATACCGGGTTTTTTGATCAATTTTTGTTTGATTAGAAGAAACAATTTTTTTTAAAATAAAATAAAGAATAGTATTATCAATTAATTCCAAAATCTTGGAATGTTGATGATTATCCATTATGATTAAAAATAATGATTTATAAAATAGAGTTTAATTTTATAATTGAGATTCAGCGGATGAAAAAATGAATAAAACTTTTCGTTTTTGTTTCCTATCCTTTTGATTTAATTACAACAATTTTATCTAAGAAAGATATTTTTCATCTGAAATAACAAAAATATAGTAGTAGTACCTTTTACAGAAAAGCAGAGCGATCACTTTATGCTGTATCAACGGTAACAATAATATTCATAATACTTGAATTGTTGGGTGGTTATTTCGCAAATAGTTTGGCACTTATGAGCGATGCAGGCCATATGATTTCTGATTTGTTAAGCTTTTGTGTTTCCATTACTGCTATTAAACTGGCGCAAAAAAAGCCAACAAAACGTTTACCTTTTGGATATTACAGAGCCGAAATACTGGGTGCATTGGTCAGGTAAGATGTTATTGTAAGATGTTATTGCTATGCTATTACATTGATTGCGATAATTTAAAAATCTTAATAAATGAAACGTCGCTCATCTTGAAAATATTAATTTAATTTTCAGTATAATAATGATCTGGGCGTTGACGGCGATACTTGTGTACGCAGCTGTCGAAAGAATAATTCAGCAAGATTTCGACGTCGATTCCACAGTTATGTTATATACGGCAGCAATCAGTGTACTGTTTAATATCATCATGGGCCTCATTTTACATTTCGGAAAATCAACTCATTCACATTTTGGAATGTCACATAATCACGGAGGTGACAGAACATTTCCCATCGATCAAGAGGTTACATTTCCATATACTTCATCATCATTATTTCCTTCATTCAATTCAAATAAATAGATAGATGTTCATTGCAAATCATTCAACAGAAGTATACATTTCAGGAAGGTGTATGTAAAGTTTATCAGAATGATATGAAAGAAGTTAGATGTGAACAAGATGCTAATGTAAATATCATTAAAACCACAAATGTGATCAGTCATGACCATGATATACTGAAATTGGTATTCGTTAATTTTATATCTGTACGAATTGTCTTTATAAATTATGCAGAAGCAGAACTACCTATATTTTTTAATATTTGATTATACAAATGTGTGAATGCTGTTTAATGAGCAATATTCACAAGCTAAGAGATGAACATACAAAGTCAAGAATATGTAAATATATCTAATAAAAGACGATAACATTCAAAATGTTAAATTGCATTCCATGAATTTTAAAATCTTAAAATTGCTTAAGAGGAACAAAATTCGTTCTATTTATCTCTCAGCAATAGCAGATTCTGGAATGCAGCCAGGAATCGCTGATTTTTATTTTAAGGATCCATTATCAACAGATTTGAGCATGAGCATACATCGAACATTTAAAACGAAAAGTTTCGAAAAGTTGATTTAAAAAAATACAAATTAGAATCAGTCAACAAATCACTTGGTATGTTTTAGGATAACATCAATATTCGAGCTGCATTTATTCATGTTCTCGGTGATTTATTACAATCTCTTGGTGTATTAACTGCTGCATTAATAATTAAGTTTACGAATTATCCTCTGGCAGACCCCATCTGTACATTTCTTTTTTCAATCCTCGTCGTGGTTTGTTTGCTTTTTTTTTTGAATTTGATTATTTTTACTTGGAATCTGTCGGTTCTGTTAGCCATAACACAAAAACTTAATTTTCAGTTGACATCATTTTCGGTAGCTCGAGATTCGATACTCATTCTGATGGAAGCAACTCCGAAGCATATTAGTGTGGACAAATTATATAATGAATTATGTGCTATCAACGGCATGCAGTGATCTTCTTTAAACTAAAGATTCCGACTAGAGATTGAAGAATGAAAATTTGAAAAATAGAAATCAAAGCTGTCTTAATCATGGCTTTTAATTAATCACAACATATTTTGAAAAGCAATTTTCACATTTTATTATTCTCAAATATCCCAAATTATCCTCCTTTTTTTTTAAAAACATAGCAGCGTAGATCTAAGATTCTTTGGATGAAACAGAATCCACACTGAGTCACCAAGTCACGAAATAGCCAGAACGATACTTGTCCGTTAAAAAAAAAAATCAAAAAAAAATGCATTATTTGTGAAATCGATCAACTAAATATTTCAAGTTCATTACTGAGCATCGAATATAAAGTCAGTTAGAAATTAATTCTTTTCTACCCAAGAAATATGAGTTTTGAAGGCGTCCGAGATGTACATTCGCTTCGCGTGTGGTCACTGACCATGGATAAAGTGGCTATATCAGCGCACTTAGACATCGAAAAAAGTTGCGATTCGAATCATGTAGTACATGAAGCTAACGAAAGATTAAAATACAAGCATAAAATTCACTTTATTACTATCCAGGTAATTTTTAAATAAGTAGCACAAAAGCCATCTAAATGTGTAACAAAAAAAAAAAACTTCAGAAGATTAAATAGCCAAAATTGTTATGCAAAATATCAAAATACTAACTCAGATATCGCATCGAAAATCTATGGAATCCGAATGGATTTTTAACGAAAAATGTTTTGCAGAGATTTTATATTTGAGACGTGAAGGAAATATTCTTAGATTTTTACTTGAAAATTTTTCAATTTTTTATTCATAATGCCTTTCAAGCTTTTTTTTTCAATTTTTTTCTCGAATCCTAGATAAGTTTATCTGAAATCTTCATTCTAAGTGGAGCAATTAACAAATTGAGATCTTTTAGGCACAATGTGTATGTAGCCGAAATGTTTCACATCAATCATTTTTAACGGCACCACCAACAGTTCAGGACATTCTGAACAAGTAGAAAGTCTCTTGCAATAGGAATTTTTTGGGCTACTAAGTGATTAGAGACTGCAACGATATTTCGCTCAAACGGGTAGCAATTTAATGTTTTGTAAAAATATCGCACTATTAATCGACGATGCGAAAAAGTAACAGAGAATGTTACCTCGAGCAAGTAGTACAGTATCATTCTAAACGAAACTCGAACACTAAGTGCCAATTCAACTTTGACATCCCTTCACTTCATTTTTTATTGCAACAGTCAAAAAATTTATGTCTTGGAAGAGAAACAAGAAACAAATAACTTATCTTTTTACATAAAACGCAAATCATATAACTTCAGACTTAATCTGAAATTGAAGAGCTAGGACTTCTACTTTTCTTATCCTCATTCCCCTATTGCACCCTGCTGTCTTCATTCCTTTCCGAAATAATTATTGTATATTTGATCACTGTGACGAACTACAGAGCATATATGTCACCCATATTGTTTTGGGAATTATATATATTAAAGACTTATAAATTTTTATCGACAGTTTACAATAAATCATAAAAGTGGAGCATCACACCAACAAAATTTGATATTATTAGGATGAAGAATATTGCAATTTCTTCTGACGGAAGAGATAAAAAGTCAAAAAATTCCTACCTGAAAATGTGCCAAGCGGTTTATCTTCCGAGTAGAAATGTGATAAGTTTTCTCATATAAAAAGATCAAAAACTATTTAAGAAAAATACCAACAATTCTTCAAAATTACAAATCTTCTTGAAGGATTTCGAAAGGATGTTCAACATAAATTTCGAGAAAAAGCATCATTCTTTCTTCAAAGGGGCTCTGAAAATATATTTATGATAAATAATGAGCATTTTCTGAAATATATTTATGATAAAATTTCTGAAAATATATAAATAAATTTTCTATTTAAAATTAAAAGAATTCGTTGTTTAGTTTAGCAATCCAAAAGTTAATTATATCATTGCTTGTCAATGATATAATTTTTTTTTACAGAAGACAACATTTTGAATTCAGCAACTAATTCCAAATCTTTCTGCTACCTCTTTTTCCTTAAAAAACAAACACACCCTGTGTCCCTTCCAGAACCACTCAGAATAATGTATGGAGTTTGCATTGCTTCTTGTTTCTTTAATTGTTTATTTAGTGTTCCTAACGGTGTATCCATGGAATTCATTTTTTTCATCAGCTCCTTCTTTTCCTGCTTCGCTTGTCTTTTTTCAATTTGCTTCTTTCCTGGCCCTTTACCATGGAATCTAAGAAAAATGACAGCATTGTCAAAGCTTGAAATTTTTATTAAAAAAAATATGAATAATTATCATAATTCTCACTAGTCATTCGCCTAAAAAAAATAACTAACTTCCAACTAAGAACACGAAATGCATCCTTTGATTCCATTTCTTTTCCACGTTCATCGACATATGTTATTCGTATATCGGGTTTATAATCTGCTTTTTCCGGGAATGGTCGTACTGGGCCAGTGCCAGTTGTTCCCATTCGTTCCAGTTTCTTTGTATATTTTTCCTCAATATCACTGCAAAATAAATTATATTTGAAATTCTCTGCTTATGCAAAACATAAATGTTCGTCAGATTTTCATTATTCATTGAAGAAAATATGGATCAGATAATGATGGGAAGGTTAAGATAAAAGATGAAAAGAAGCTGTAAATAATAGGCTACATAATCTATATAAAATAATTTATATAAAATTAGAAAGGATCATTCAGAATGTTCTGCAAATATTTGGTTGATAATGGAAAGAAAATAAAATAATAAACATCTCAGTAAAGAAAAAAAATAACATACTATCGACTGGTTTCAATTTGTGAGAAACGTTTGCTTTCCAAATGTTTCAGTGATGGACCCTTCACCTTGCGTTCTTTACCCGCGTCAAGATAACCTTTCTCGGCAGCAGACTTTAACATCGCAGCAACACCTTTTGTTACATCACGTTCCTCACCTAATACATTGTATCCTTCATCGCTATCCTGAAATTTGAAACAAATACTGAAAAAAGATTTCATTATGCATTATATGCATGTTTCAAATGCCTGACCTGAAAAAATTTAAACCTTATTTTTTCTGAGAAAAAAACTCACATCACTTTCTCTATTAATCCTTCTTGTCTTCCTGTCATCATATGCAGATGTTGATGCAGTTGCTTCTGTCCACTTACCCTTCATCTCTTGCTCTGATCTCCTGCTGTTGTGATGCTGTCTGAAATTGAAATACATGATCAAAATATAACAAATGAAAGAAAATATTTGGAGACGAAATAGTTTTTAGAAAATAGCACTACTCAAGAGAAAGAAACAATCTTATTATAAATAAAAAAACATACTCAACCGGTGAATGATCATCATTTGTTTCCTCATCTATTTCTGTTTTTACAGCCTCTGGTTCATTCAATTCCCTAACATCCACCACATCTTGCCGATTACCAGCTAAGCCGTATGTAGGAATCTCACCTAGAAAGATAACAAATTTCACTCATTGCAAATATATTTAGAATATGTTTTTAAATATATTCTATGTTAAATTCAAACTACAATTTTATCAATGATTACCTAAATTACGACAATATTCCATTGTAGAATCAATAATAACACCGCCTTTATCATTTCCCTCCACATTCATCGATTCTTCTTTCATTGAATGTATCTTCATCAGTTCATGTACCTAAAAATTTAAGATGTGAAAATATAAACAACTGGTAAGTCTGCTAGCATTTGAATGTAAATAATATTAAATTTATGTAAAAGTATATGACCTTTAATGCAGCATCATTTTCCGAGTTTTCCTTCTTAACTTCATGCTGTTTAAGTTTACGAGCACGATCCAACATCAACGTTAACTCTTCCTCAGCATCATCTTCAATCACAACACTGGATAAATCCATACCACCAATCAGATCTAAAATAACGAAGATTTATCAACTTTTATATCAACTATAAATCTCTGTGAAATGCAATCAAAAAAAAAAAAGAGAAAAAGAATGCCATACCATCATCATCATCTTCTTCGCCTTCCTCTTCTACTTGCTGAGCTAATTTATTCAAATTCTGTATGTCTACGAAGGCAGTCGTTTCTGCAGAACGCCAACTGCTCTAAATTAAAAAGTGAGATTCCAAAAAAAATTGCTGTGAAAGTGAACAGTGCTAAAACAGAGAATAAAGAAACAGGTAAACAATAAAGACATAACCTTTTTCTCGTCGTCATCTGCAAGTTCTCCGTCTTCCAGATTTGGTTTGTCATTTGAAATTTTTTCTTCCTCTTTAATGCTAAACGCTTCTATGCCACGTTGTCGATTTGATATCTTAATCGCCCTAACAACGAATAATCCAATTAATTTTGAAAAACAAGTAAAAAAAATATAAAAACCGATTGCTACAAACTTACATAAGTCATACGTTCAGCATAAGCTACCCTGCTGAATCCCAACGCTTCTAAAATCTCTGTTGCTTGTATTTAATAAAAAAAAGAGGAAAAACATCTCATTCTATTAAAGTTTGAATGAATTGATAGTTACAATGTCAAAAATTTTAACATGCGTTTTTTTAAACATACTTCTCAACATCGTCGGCTAATGCGGCCTCATCCGGAACGAGATCATCAACTTTCAACATTTTTCCTGTTCTCTTACGCAGTTTTTTATCCTTTTTTGATTTCGGTCGGCGAAATGAAAGCATTTCTTCCTGAGAAAAACCAAGTCTATTTCTTTTTATTTGATTTCTATGGATTTCTAAATTCATAAATGATTTAAATAACTTTTACGAACAATGAATGCATTTTAATGCATTATTAATGCGAGCAAAAATCTAATTTAACCTCAGTATAAAATTCACTGGCGACTGTGTATTTAGACGTTTCTAACGATTCTAGTTTCTTATTTGCCATAAATAATTTCCGACGCATTTCCAATTCTTCGCGTTCCTTATCGATATCAACTTCACCACCCTCATCTTGATTACATTTTAAAATTAATAATTAATAACAACCAAAATGGACAATGTTACAAGCGAAATAATGTTATAAATTAATTACGAAAATGACTGAGTGTTTTATTAATAAACCGCAACTATAACAGATATGAAAAGAGTAAATAATATTAAGTGACAAGTTTAATACTATTTAAATTCATCATACCTAAACGAAAAATCTTCTTTGTTTCCTCTTCTAATTCATCATATTTTGAGAGAAATCCCTTTTTCTTGGGCTGAAAATTATGAATGCTCCGTATCATAAAGTAAAAAATTATCGATAATAAAATCTTGCGAAAAATCTTCCGAATCTCAAAACAAACCATTCCATATTCATCAAATTCCTCTTCATACGGTTCATAACGATTCTTCTTTTTCCTTAATTCAGCATTTTTCTGGCACTTGTAGTTTTCAACTAAATTCGAATTTACAAGTATTTCTTCACCTTCATCCAAAACGCCTTAAATATCTTGAAATAATTTGAATAATCTGAGTAGCGCACATTAAAGGATATTTTTGAAAACTTAAAAAAAATCCAGAAAATACAATATTTTGCGAAATCTTAACCTTTATCTTCCAGAACCAAGACAGTTTCGCTGCCCTCTAAGAAATCCTCCTTAGCATGACCAACTATTAAACCAGCGAGATCTGGTTTCTGCTGCAAAAATGGTAAACTGTGGAAGTTGAATTTGTTTCAATGGAATAACTGTAGCTTATAAAAGCAATACAACGATTTGAAAAATATTTAAAAGAATTATACCCTACCTCTCGTTTTTTATTTTTTTGATATGTTTCACTTTATTTTCTTCAGTTATCAATGCGTTGACGCCAAAATCCTCGTCCATATCGTCCAGAATTTTGGCCTGAAAAAGAATCATTTTATTTCATATTTTATTTTTCAATATCTTCTTAACTAATTTTTTTACTCTTATGAAATTTAATTTTATTTGCCAGTTAGAATATAATAAAAAATGAACAATTATTAGAAGTAATTTAGATAGCAAAAAAAGTTAGATATGCATCTTAACCCTTTCTTCTGCTCTCTTCCGCTCTTCTTCTAGTTCACGATTTTTTGCGACCCAAGAGGCAGTATCTTCATCGGAATCAGATTCTGCCAATGGTCTCGCTTTTAATACTTTTTCATATAGCTTTCGTTTATCACGCGCTACCTAAATAGAGAAATTTTTATAAATTTTTTATGAATTTTTTATAAATTTTTTATAAATTTTATAAATTTATGTATGCTACGGAACAGAAAGGTTGTGATGATATTTCAATAAAGATTCACTAAAAAAAATAGCTAAACAAATAATTAAGAAACCGGACCATCAATTTCTCTCGCATTTCTTCAGCTCTCTTTTTTTCTCCCAGATGTTCAGCTTTTTTATGCACGAATTCCATTCCATCTTCTTTGTAAATTTTCTCTATGACCTCACCTCTTTCCACTTCATGTTCTTTCGGTCCGCTATCTATTTCAAGGGGAGCAAGACCAAGAGATGCACGTAACCTGTTGGTTTCATCAATCGATATACTTTCTTCACTGAAAATAATATTATAAAAGAGATTTTATTAAGAAGAAACAATAAATATCTTAAAACCATTAAAATAATTAAAGATAAAATATATGGAATGTAATATAAAATGTAATAAAAATATCACTTCTTACTGGATGAAGAAATACCCGGCGACTTCTCTTTACGTTTTCCTTTCTCTGTACGTCTTGATCTGTAAGATGCAGAAAATAATCGACTGAAACATTTGTTGTAACCCCTTAAGTTCACTAAAATTTCGAAATCAAACTGAAGATTTAAAAACTAAAGTAGTCCTTGTGACTTACTTTCTTTCTGGACTTCGGGATAAGGAACGTTGTCTGCTCTCATCTGATGAATCGTCATCTTTCCCAGCCTTACGTTTCCGACGATGATGTGAATCACGGCCCATTCTTTTCCACCTACTACTGATTCAGCAATTATAATAAGAAGTTAAAGTAGTTTTAAATTCAGTTTACATAAGCCGAATAATGCCAAATCCATCCTAATCTTCGGCCACATCAGTCCACAATGAGAAAAAGACTGCTTCCACATTTCTTCAGACCTTGGCTTCAAGACCAAAAATCCGTCCTCACTTTTGTGCTGCAAGATTCGACAAGATAGGCGGTGCATTCCCGGGAATCCCGAATTCCATACGATGTGGAACGAGGTTGGAAATGAGATAAGGGATGAGCTAGAAATGTCGGGAATTAATCGGAGATTCCATAGTCGAAGATGATTAGAGATCTCATAGCTGGAAATTCTAGTAAAGTTATCCAGAAGTCTTTCAAATTTCTCAGAATGGGATTTCGATTTATTCATTTACATTCGCTTTATGAGTAGGATCAGCAAGGGGTATAGTTGTGCTATATATTGAATGCTTCTATTTAAATCGGTTTTTTATCTCATTTCCAGACCAAACTTGAAATATTCTTCCAGTTGAGCGGGATGGAATCGCTGATTTACAAAGTGAATCATTTCTTCACTCTTATATCTTCCTTAGAAACAACTACCATGTTAATTTCAGGATTTCGGGGTTATTTATTTTCATAGCAAGACAGTCAGAATAGTAGATTTTTCGCCGTGCAGGTAAACTATTATTCGGCTTCCTGAGCTTGTTCCCAGCAATCGTAGTTGCATATCGCAACACTTTGGTTTAGTAAACCGATTTTAAAACAAGCTTTTGGCGGCAAAATTTTCGGTCAATTGACACTATTGCGTGCTGTTTTTGCGAAGTCCCGTGGGTCAAAGGTCGGGGAGGGAAAAAGAAAGATTTCTTTAGTCGATGCCGTCAACAATGTTGTATGTAACCTCTGTTTGTGGGGTTATATCTTGGGTCGATGCTTCTGCTACTGTTGAATTTAGAAAGCTTTACTCGGCTTCCTCCAGGGTCCCTGGTGGATATTCAAATTATTATCAGCCTAGGAAAATATCATGATAAAAAACCTTGAGCAGTACTGAGCAATACGGAGTAATCCGCTAATACTAAACTTAAAGATCTCAGATAGGAGTAGTGAATGCTTCTTAAAATCCTTCTTGATATATTTTCGCAGTCATTATCAACTTATGAATTGACATGATGAACTACAGTTTGTGTATGTTATCAATTGCTTAATGGAAAATGGCATAGCTCGGGATGCTAAAATTGATTTCTGAATCCTTTGTTTTTTGTTGTTGCTAGTGAATCTTCCGCAAGTCAAGTAAGGGCATGTTATTCTAAATTTATTTTCCATCTTTCAATTTTCGTTTTACATAGAAAGACTATCTGCTATATATTCTAGTACGAAACTTCGAAATTCTATCTATGCCTTTACTCAAAAGTGATTAGTATTGAAGCTGAACAATAATATATTCTTCGTTGAAGAATACATTTTTCTTAGCTATTGCAATTAAGAAGTTTTTTGCATCAGAAACGAAGGAAGGAATTCACTTTTTTACGATTCTCAGTTTCCGACTCGAATCATTGAGTTCGTTTTTCAATAATTGCAATGAGTACTTCGCCTCGCGACTTCTATTATTCGAACAAATATAACGATGATAAATATGAATACAGGTTTGTGATGTAATTTCCCACTTTGACAGTTGCTTTAGATATTCAAGTCAGAAGAATGCCTGTAATACTGAAATGACAAGAAGAAAAAAGAAGCGAATAAGTATTCTGAATCCCGTGAGCGATAGCTGTCAGTGATATTAGGAAAGCATAAATACCACAAAAAGCTTAATTATTTGTAAGAATTGAAATTAATGATAAAATTAATGAGGGTGCGTTGATCTCTAAAATTTACTAGTGATTTCAGTGATTTTAATTTTTTGGAGTAATTTAACTGATTTATTCCAGACATGTACATGTACCTAAAGATTTGGTCCGACTTATGCCAAAAGATCGATTGATGAGTGAAAAAGAATGGCGATCACTTGGAATACAACAGAGTCAAGGATGGGTTCACTACATGATCCATACCCCAGAGAGACACGTATGTTATTATTTTCAGTTTGAATAAAATTTATGTCATGAATTTCTTTTCTAATGTTGTCAAATATATTTCAGTTTTTGTATTCCAAAAACTAATAGAATTTCCTAGTCTTCGGTACGGTACTTTTGTTACTGAGTCACAAAATATTTGCGATCGATGTCTTTTTACCGTGTAAAGTTTTTTTTTTTTTTACAAAATATCAAATTTTGTTTATAACAAATAAAAAATTGCTTCTTATCTAAAAATCAAAATACATTATCCAATTATTATTTGTCAAAAATAAAATTTCTACGAAATTTACCAATTCTTTATATCCTTTTATTTTGCTTGATATATATTTATCTTATCTAATTCAGGTATTAATCTAATTCAAATCTAAATTCAGATCCTTGGCTCATAATTTAATTTTGGCAGTAGCCATTGAATGGTGACCACTTTTTAGTACAAATTTGAAAATTGGATTGGATGTTCTTCCAAGGACTGCAATAATTTCATTGGTTGTCTGTTAAATTCATTTTTTATCACTGGTCACATTTCTATCGAAATTCAAATCATCTTTTATCTATTTTTGGAACTTTTTCATTTTAATTTGCTTCAAATCTTGAACCACTGCAGGATGGCCTTTGTATTTTCTGGCAATTTTTTTTATAATTATGAAAAGATTTGTTTTGATGATTGTTCCTAATTATCATCTTAATTTCCGAGACTTGCTGTTATGCTTTACATTTTCAAGATTCTCATTTTCTTTGCAATTTGTACCATAGCTTTCTAATCAAATATATTAACACCACCACCTTTTTTTAGAGCTTGTTTAAACCTTCCAAGTATTCAGTCATCAATAGCCTGAAATAGCTTTTTCTTTGACATATATCAAGTGGTTTTAAAGTGCTTTAATCAAACATGTTGCTAATAGCAGCATTTGTCATAATCCGACCACATGATTCTCCCTCCCGATTAAAAAAGATATTGTTTAGTCATAATTGCTTTTTGTGTTCTTTAGCAATTCCAGTTGTTAGCAGGAAAGGATATATGGAAGAAATAACTATACAGTTTTTTCCTTGGATTACTCCAGAATTAAATAATTCCAACTTTTTAGGTTCTTTTATTCCGCCGTCCTTTGAAAGATGTTATCGTATGCGATGAAAACAATGGCACCGATAAAGAAAATATGAATTGAAATGTATTGGTTATACTATATATCAGGATTAATTTTTTTTATTGTATCCAGATGGTTGTCTTATGGATGAGAAATTTATTTATTTAGTTCTTCGTTGATTTGCGTCTGTTGTCTGTTTTGAATGCAAAGAAATATCTCGCACAAAAAATATTTCTGTTTTTAAAAAGTGTAACGATTAATTGCCTTTCGTTGCGTAATTAAATCCTTTTTATATGTATAAATTCTTAGTCGTGCTTGAAGTTGCGAAAAATAATTAGATGATCCAAATTTTTTTAGTTTTTTGCATTTCTTTTCTGTCTAGATCCATAGTTTTTAAAATGAATATTTTTCCATTTTGTAGAAATGGAATTTTTTAATGTGATTGCTTGATTTGCTTCTCTTCTCTTTCCCTTTTTCGTTCTAGTAAATTAACTTTTCGTTTTATTATCTTGTAGATCAATGAACATAAGTTAGTTTTTGTTATTTGCTATTTTCCTGTCGAATGCATCTCATGAAGCTTGTATGTATTATTTACACTCTGTACAATCTTCGAACATCGCTATTGCATAGTGGCTATTTTTTCCTTCTCTAATACCTTGTTATAAATTCATTGCATTTTTATAATTCAACAGTTTTTCTAATTTCTGCATTATGACGTAGAATTCAAATCTGATTGGTTTTCAACATTGTTAAATGATGAAACGGTCAGAGGATGATGATGAAGTCTCAATAGAAATTTTTGAATCCATATAATTAAATCATTGTTACATGTATTCATCGTCTAAATGAATTTAACTACGAGAATTTTCGTATTCAAGATCTTAATGTTTGAAGCCTAGACAATCATGATATTTATTTCCTTTATAAGTTTCTTTGAATGGATTTGCAGAATTGAGCATTGTCTTTGTTTCGGAGCAACTATTATTACATTCGATTCGAGAAGAATCTAATTCGAACGGAAAATTTACCAGAAACTCTTTGTACGGAGTGCAGTTATTAATTACATATTCAAATTTCTTGTGCTATCCACATCTTGGTGAAGAATTTGACGTTCTAGAACGTTTTTTTTTTTTTTTTTTTTTTTTTTTTGATTCTTAGAAAGTTCATAAGCTAAATAGATGTTTGTGTTTGGGACATGAGGACCATAGAATGCAGTTTGCTATGAGGCTTTTCTAATTTCTAGTACATTTCAAGTGCTGTCATCTGCTTATTTTGCAGTGGAAGTTTTAGTGCAGATGGAATTTGTTTGCTCGAGAATGTTTCTCATGGAATATTTTTAAAATTATGGAAAAAAGAAGTAATGAAACCGAACTCTCAACTCATTCGTCGACTGTGCTTATTTTTTAGTCTGAAAAAAAATATGGGTTATTTCATAGTTGATGTATTGTGAATTTAAGTCCCGTTAGTGATTGTAAATAAAACAATAAGTTAATTTTGTGGGTATAATAATAATCGAACTTTTTTAATGACTCTTTTTGATCTCATTGATTATTCGAGTTCTAGTTTCTAATGTTTTCAGATACGGCGACCAATTTCAGACACGGCAACCAATTGTTTCAGTCTTACAGTTCAACCATTCATTTAATTATTTAATAGTTTATGCTCACTTCTTTGACTCTCCTTCATCTCATTCGTCATCCTGTTTCTTTTCAACAGTCCTTTTATGTTTTTTCTGATATTTCTAGAAATGACATTAACTTTTACTTCAACTGGAAAAGTTATGAAAATGACTCAAATAATCGCCCCAATTCTTCCACTGGAAAACTATCTCAAATGCTATATATATTCAACAATTTTATGATTTTGAGTTTTTTCTAATTAAAGAAATATTGTATTCCTTCCTTGATAAATCGTTAAAATCTCCATTGTTGGCTGGACAAAGAGATCTCTCATCTGACGATCAGAATTGCATTAGACGTCAAAAAATATAACATTTAATTATTAAAAAGAGATTTGAATTTTTTCGAACGAGATTAATCAATTTATGAATATTTGGATAAATTATTATCCGTTCAAAAGACCAATTAAAAATGCTGCAATATCTTACATATTCAAATTTCCACTTACATTCTGCTTAATTTAATCAATCTTTAATTTTTAGAAAGTGGAAGAGAAATCGTAGTTTAATTGTTGTCTAAGATTTATTTTAATTAATTCCTTTGTTTCAGCCCCGACGCAGAAAATATATTAAGACTAAAACAATGAATACATATGTGCTACTTCTTCCTATCCGAAGTTTCTTGTAAATTTGCAATACATTAAACTTTTTCTACCATCAATCGATGAAATTTAGTAACTCTGACTTCTTGCAGGTCCTTCATCAGTGCAATTTTATTATGCTGATAATTTAAATGCTAGCTTCAGAAAGCTTTTTATTGCAACTTTTTAAATTAATCTCTTCAAAATTTATTGCAAAGAAAAATGATCCTCGCAAGCTTCATCTTTCTATGGACAGTTCTCATCACAAATCAAGAAAAAGCGGAATTCATCGTCAACATATCCGATACCACTTATTTGAACAGCAAATTTGACATTGCAACTAATCGTTTATTCATTAAAAAAAAAATTCTAAAAAAGTCAAGCAGTTGCATGGAGTTTGTTTTACTGTTAACAGCTGTGTCTCTGTTATTAATATCAGTAGAAAAGTATTTCTTATCGAATAAATGATTAAGTTGAAATTTAAATCGAATTTCAACTCAATTATGTTTAGATTTAGTTGTAAATGACACATTTATTAAAAAAAATTGTACTGGAAAGGTTATTGCTGATGCAAAAGATAGCTATGAGTTTCAATTGTAAAAGTCAAGAAAATACATCGAAATGAGCGGTCAAAATACCATTCTGCAAAGTTTCTAAGAACGAAACATCGAGAAAACATAGAATAACAGAAACGTTGATTCTACTGCAAAGGAATTTAATGTGATATTCATCCTGTGAATACATTTCCTAACTTGTTCATTCCTTGATGGTAACTTTTTTTTTCCTCCATGTACTAGATCTCATTTCATCTTATTTCATGAGATCCATTTTTTGTCATTCTCCTTAAGAAGATATCATGCTATTTAAAATTGTAAATTCTGACATCAAATATGGAAACTTGAATTAGCTATTCGAAAAATTTAAACTTTTTAAAAAAACTAACGTTTTCAAGCCCAAAAATTAATTTACAAATTTGCATGGAGAAAATGATCCTAAAATGCGTAAAAACAATTCGGATGAAATGCTATTAGTTGCCAAATATTAGTAAAGAAAATTAGGATAAGATTCATGATCATATAAAAGATGTGCTGATTTCTTGGCTACTCGAAACTGAAATAAGAAATAACTTATCAAATGGAGTCCGTTCCCTTGGGCATGGTCTAATGGTTAATAGCATTGTAGGCAAAGCAGATAATCCGATTTAGAAATGGAGCGATCATGTTGATGGTCTAACTAGTGGTTATCTCCGTATGTCCACTTTCCATCTTCTGTTACCCATTAATGGAACATTTATTTCTAATTCAGTTAAATGTACCCTCTACTTGATCATTCAATTAGTTTTTCTGCTCATGAATACACAACGAAATTTGTTAACAATTTTCGCACTAAAATGAGTCATTTTATATTTGAAGATTTAAAGGATCGATGTGTCATTCGTTTTTTTTAGACAGAATTCTTCTCATTTCATGAAAGCCTTTGATATATATCACAGAAATGATATGCAATGATTAAAGATTGAACAAAGGCTTATCTTTTCTTTTTTAAAATTAAATGAAGCAATTTCCTATTCTTACTATTGCAAGCATGCCAACAGATATGCAAGAAAGGAAATAATAAAAGATTATTTATCTCAAACTGATAAGTTTGTTATCATTATCAACCATCATAAACACATAGTTTTAATATAAAATGCTCTTTTTCATAAATTGTAAACAACGCTTGTTGCTGTACGTGTAGAAGTGTACATAAGCGTATATACTTACTTGTACATGTGTGATGCATTATGCATTTACTCTCATGAAATATGTCGTCAAGAAGTTTCGAACTTATAGACGGTTTGAAATGACTTTAAATTTATGTTCGCATGTTGAGCTGCAGAAAGACTTTGCGATTGCATTGCTTAGTAAATTTGAATCTCGACTTGCATCCTTGACAACTCTATTAGTTTCCTATACTCATCAATTCTTTTACTCTCCACAAAGTCATATTTGATTATATCTGACATAGATATAATCAGATATAATAAAACATAATAGACTGTTGAGATTGATCGATCATATCATGGAACAAAACTGTGCAGCTATCACGCAATGAGGTTTATTCGTCACATCAGTCATCATCCAAATATTCTCTTCATGACTATTTCGCAAATGGAAGAAATTTCTTAAGAAAATATTAAATCTCTTCGATTCTAAAATTATTTTTCTAATTAGTTTAAATGATGAAATTGCATTTTTTCTCATGATGGGCAAAATTTAGGAATCGATCTGTTATCTATAAGTAGCATGCACTGTCATATACGACTCATTTATATTTACAAAGGAAATAAATCTCAAACGTTTAGGTATTTTAAAATTGATTCATCACTTTCATCCCTTCTTCAATCTCGAAGATGTTTATATCTGAATATAAAACAAATTACCTTGAATTAGCAACAAAATGAAACATCAAATAATGGGATCTTTTTTATTATTAAGAAATTTATTTAAATGTCACTAAAATGCATTTTTTTGGCGACAAATACGATGAAAATTAGATTATCAGTAGATATTCATTCATTTATTGGTAATGATCACAGATGTCCACTAATTTGCATGTTCAAAACGGACAAACAAAATTTTACAAAATAAAAGATAAAGAATAATACTACGGAAATTTTTTAAATCAACTCTCTCTCTATAGTGTTGCTTTATAGATCCAACTAATTTTTTATTTTTTAAAAGTTATGGATCAGAAATTATATGAATTTTTCATGAGACTAATACAGAAGAACCGTATTTATGTATGGCAGATAGTGAACCTTTAAAATGGATTTAACCAGAATTGTAAGATTGTTTTTATTTTCATATTAATGCTCAATTTTTTAAATCTAATCAACTTCCTCATTTCCATCACTACATCTTTGGGCCTTAATATGTAAGTCTTCAATTAAGATTAATATGCAAATGAATTTTTCCTTTGGCGGGTCACAATAGACGGAACAACTGAGGTCAGATTATACATTTGTCTTCATAAAGATCTATTTGATATTTCGGTATTGCCTCATCAGTCTGAAGAAAGAAGAATGAATAGTAAGTGATGAAAATAATAGACATTGTAAAACTATAAAGAAAGGTAATTGATATTCATATGAGAGATTTTCTTATTCGAGAAAAGTCAGTAAGCAAACAGATAATTGCAGAAAATTGGGACTTTGAGTTAAATCACAAATGGTGACAAAAATATAATTTGCAAAGTGTATGACATATTGTAATGCTTTCATAAACCAGCAGGATGAAAACTCGAGAATCCTTTTCTTTTTTTTGAAGAATAATTTATTTTTAGAGGACGGGTTTATTTCTAACAGTAACTATTACTCGATAATATATAATATTGCTATCACACAATTATGACTCCGCGAGGCATTATTATTCATGAAAGTGAATGAATATGAATGAATAAATAAATGGCAACTCCCTTGGGAAGGAAAGAGAGGAATGAATCCAATCTTTTTACTCTCAAACTTGATCTTATCCTTCCCAAACTTATCACATTTATCTTCACCCTCTCCCTTACTAATAGCGGTCAAAAACAATGGTAAAACACAACTTGCCATATTTATCTCAATTATTTATCTTTATAGGAAAGCACTTATTTTTTTTATTTCCTCATCCTACTATTATTGATTAATTTTAGTAAAGTAAATCACTGATTGTAATCATTATCCAATTCTATGCTGCATTATTTTTTATTCATTTTTAAAAATTTAAAAGCTTATCCTGAGAAGATTTATTGATAATTATCACTAGAATGATACCTGTCTTTTCATAATGCATTTTATCGCCTGAATTTCATAGTTTATATGCAACGATAGACAAATGTTTTTTGATAATTCAAATCCCTTTCGAAAATTCAAATTTTTTCTTTTTTTGAAATTTTTTTACTTTTCATTTTTTTAACATTTGCAGAATTTTCATCAAAAACTTCAATCATTTTACAGTTATTTACTTTCGCTAGCAGCAATGGTAATTTCATTCTTTTGGCTTTTTAGTTATGTGTGACAGAAAATGCTAAAATGTTAATTAACGCCTTAGATGAGCGCTTTTTCATCATTCAATCTTACATACATATCAAATTATCTTCAGTTGTTGAATGTTGGCCAAATTCATTATAATGGTCCAATCAAAAAAATGAAAAAAGCAATATTTGATAGAACTATTTTAGATTATTTTATCGATATTCGTTCAAAGATTAACATAACATAACCTTTTGATTTGATGCTGTGTGATACTCATTTAAAATCAATTACATTTCTGATTGTCATTTCTTTTTTCCTTCTTTAGAAGAAAATATATGTTTTCAATGAATTTTCTTGCTAATAAATAACGATTTACTTCAGCCACAAAAGTTTTCATTTCCATATTGTTGTTAAATAATTAATGCTACAATTGGACAAGTCATTAAATACAGTGAAATAGGATAGTCCGTAAAATTCGAAAGTTATATTATATCAAGAATGTTACCTGTCTTCATGATGGCTGTTCTATAATTATTTGAACCATTGATTATAATCTAAATTTGGCCAATTCTTACGCATTAGAAATAATTCTTACAAAGATTTTGTTAATTTAATTCAATACAGAAATATGATAATCGAGAAATGCAATCTGAATATCGTTCGGTGGCACGATATAGAATATATGCATCACAATTGCAGCTTTCACTGAAGCTTAGTTGTAAAAATTATATTTTTTCTATGATTCTCTTGTAATTTCAAGGAAGCATGAAAAGGCATGAAATATAAATAAATTGACTTTTAATAAATTTATTTAAAAGACAAAATATCACTGGAAAAGTGTTAAAAATCTAAAGCAGGATTCTGAGAAAATTCTGAACTTCGAAGCAGTAAGTGAAGAAAACAACTTCGTCTGGAAGTAGAAAATTATGCACAATTTAAAAAAATGAAAAATAGTGAAATTTGCAAGAATGAAACGAATGTGTCTAAAATATGAGGTTAGCAAATATTAAAATATTCTCTTATATTTGCATATCAGAATGAAAGCGATCAATATTAAATGAGTTGTAAAGTATCGTCATGATATTTTTTGTATTTATTGCTTTCTTGTGAATGTAAAAATTCATTTCTTATATATAAGTAAAATTCAATAGGCAATAGGGAATGGAAACTAAGGAGAAGATGATCGTTGAAAAAGATTCAATTCTACTAAATGCCTAATACACAACAGAGAAAAGATTGATTTTATAGGAAAACTATCATAATGTATACAGTACTTCGGTACACTGAACAGAAAGGTTCTATGATCAGAGCAGCTATTAAAGAAACCCAAAATTTAAGATGAATAGACTTAAAGATAGGACTGAGCCGTTGAAAACTGTGATATTATCAAGATGATATAAGCGATCCGAGATTCACTAAGATAGCATGTTACATTACATTTCCCGAATTCAGTCACGAGAAAATTTCAGATGTTGAAATGTGTTTTTTTCTCACTATCTTAGTGGGATCGAAAAAAAAATGCTTCACTAAGGAAGTGATAGCTTCGAAATATAGAGAATCCGTAAATATTTTGGGATGTGGAAATAAATTAGCTATGTTGAACAGCTAGAATAGATCCAGTAAATCTATAGGATGTTCATGTGTTAAAAATGAAGGAAAACTGATATTTATCATCAATTGATATTTCATATGTCCTACAGTATTTGAATAGATCATATTCATTTCGAATAAGCAAAATTTTGAAAGAATTCTAGCAAGAGTTTACGTTTTATTTGAAATCGATCATTATCTTGAAAAAAATAATTTTTTCTTTTTTACATTTTCTTTTACATTTTCTTTATTAATTATTAAAAGACCTCTAATGACGACAAAATTTGCTCATTAAAAATTGAACTGAAAAAGTTCTACAAAAATCTCCAAAGAAATACTCGAGAGATTTTAAGAGCTTAACAATGGAAGGAAATAAATTATCTTTAAAATTAATGCTTTAAAGTCAAAACGAAATATCCAACTTGATCTTACAAATGAGAAGTCTACCAGAAAAAGACAATAGACAATGGGTTTCTGCAGACAAAACGTTATTAAAAGTGTAATTTGAAGTGAACTAATCAAAAGAAAAGTTCCATTGTTATAATTTTTTCGGAAAAATTTTCTTAAATTTCGAATTAAATATTTCGATCCCAATCATCCTATCTTGCTATATTTAAATAGAGTGAAATCTGATCTAACTTCACGCTAATCTTCTATATTAATAATTTTATCATTCTATCATACGAAATAGGATACGAAGTTCGAAATACTTGTGTCCATCCTAATTATTTTACACATATATCTGATGCAGCATACAAGACTTTATGTTTGACTTATTAGATTGTTGAATATATTTTATACCCAACGAAAGTAGTTTCAGATTTAAATAATTTTAAGCATATATTCAGATTTAATTTTTAGAATATTGAACTGTCTTGATAATCTTGATGATGAGTTTACTGCGAAAAGTAATTCATTCAATTAAGATTTGTGCAAATTCTTTAAAATCAGAAAATATATATTGAGAACATTTATTTGGTATTGCAATTCATACTTATTAAAAAAAATTTACATTGATGCCAAGACTTATAAAGTTCCTTCCATTGTGACTAAGATAAATAAACGATCAATGTTTGGTTTATTTAATCATTCATTTATTAATGATAGCGATAGTAAAAGATTACAAGGTCACTCTGGCAAGGACGATGATCAAAGCATCTATGATAAATTGCTGGTACTAATAACCAATGAATGACCATATAGAAAATAAAAAGTGTTGTGAAATTCCTTCAAAACAAATGTTCAATTATTAGAGAAGAAATTATATTGATTACATTGATCAGATCATATTATGTCTATTGGATATCAGTAAATTTGCTTTCTACTTAATAAAACTATTTCATCAGAGAATTAAGGAACTGTGCTAAAAATGGGAAAAGGGAAATAAAAGCAGTAATTGAAGAAGTGCTATTAATGTCATATTGGTGACACTATTGTGTCTTGAACAAATTATAATATGCTGTAGTATGACATTATAATATGCGAGTATTTTATTTACTAACATATATATATATATATATTTGTATGTTCATAAGTTACATTTTTCTATCGTGACATTTCATTGCTGTTTTTGTGACTCACTATCATCAGCACAATTCATCCACAGCACTTATTTTCTTGTTGTTTATTTATCGGTAATTTCAATTATTCACCTCCTTAATAAGTGCAAAATTGAACTACCACACTAGAACTATCAATAGTTGGACATTAGAATGAAATTCGCATGTTTATTTTTCTTTGCCAACATGCTGATAATTTGTTTTGTTTTTGAAAGCTTTCCAAAAATAAGCTTTAATAAAAGTCAAAAGAAATAAATGACATAATACCTCCTAAAATTTAATTAAAAAGCCATTATAAGCTGTACTGATATAATTTTAACTCTATTATTATAATCTATTCATTGCTAATATTATTCATTGATAAACCGCGATATTACGATATAGCTTTAATAACTATTTCCAGCAATTGAAGTT
Organism: Dirofilaria repens; assembly: GCA_008729115.1. NCBI lineage: Eukaryota > Metazoa > Nematoda > Chromadorea > Rhabditida > Onchocercidae > Dirofilaria > Dirofilaria repens. Next base: position 67,066 of record SNRZ01000058.1, read on the forward strand.
ATCTATTTAGTCCTCACATTAAGAATTTAATGGATGTTTATCGCAACTTCACTGTTTAACTGATCCATGAAGACATAAACGATCATCGAAGGTCTGACCAATTCGTCTTCGGAGGTCAGCAGCCGAGTGCGTTGTATGAAAAGAGAGATTGTACAAAATTTCATTCATTTACCTTCATCTTTTTTTCATTCACAAAATCACTGGTGCGTAATAATTCACAAGAATAATTGCAATGTCCATCCGATTATGCTTCTGTTGAAAATATCTTTTACTTTACTTATTGACCTTAAATAGTCTCATTAAGTTTTTTAATAATTACTAAATTTATAAGATTTACCTCATATTTATTATCCAGATCTGGCCTCACACGCGTGCTAGGTACAACATAGTTTATGCAGTTAAATCAAATGAGTGGCTTTAATTTTGATTCAAAAAAAAAAGAAATTGATTTTTCCAAATTGGGAGAAATATCAATAGATGGCAAGATCCTCTTGAATAGTTTTAATTTTCGGAACTAAGTGTTTAAATAGTACGATTAATTAATGCGGCTATTTGCAAGCTAAACCGACCGCACTACAATTATAACTTGAAAAATTGAAAAAAATTTTGAACATAGGTATTTTCATGACTTTTCGGTAGACTCTCAATTGACTGTTGTTTGCAGATGATATATTTGCTTAAAACCTGTTAATTATTTGAAAAGCCCTATGATTCTCAATTCTATCTTCTGTTTTTAGTTTTCTAATTTTTTCAGTGGGATTTAAACGCCCATGAGATATCAATCAAGACCCTAAAATTTTATGCAGATTGGAGTGGCTCTTGATTAGTGTTGGCTGGGAGAAAGAAACAGTCACTAACGACAACTAAAGTGGATTATCGCTGTAACGTTTTAGCCAATCCAGTTGCTGTTGATAGGTCATCTGATGAAGCATACTGACCAATGGTCTGAATTGCACAAATTTGGATTGATCTAAGTCTTTTCTCCTTTGATTAGCACTCTTTGTTATTTGACGCTAATTTTTCTGCGTATTTCTCCATTGTGAAAATGGAATCTGAAGACATTCGTTATGTCACAATCATTTCTTTTATTCATTAGTACTTCTAAAACATTCAGTCTTGGAATAAATGAATAAACTGACAATGTGGTACTGTATGGATAATTTAAAATTATGGATTTATGGTGATATTTGGATTCATTTCATTTTATTTTGGATAAATCTAGGAAAGATTTAGAATATGAATTTACTAAAATTTTATAATCTTTCGTATGATTTCGTATGGATATATACTAAATTAAGCAACGCATTTTTTGCTTTTATTTGCAATTCTCGAAAAAAGCTTTTATCTGCATCAATTAATAAACACATGAATTGCAAATACAAATTTTCTTGAGGCATCTAATATTTTCCATCACATTACTTTTGCATATTGCATAGCTTACTTAATGCTAAATGATAATCATAACACTATTAAATTAAAAAAATTAAGCAAACGATGAATAAATAAATGTAGAGATGAATACTTGACATTATTAATGAATGTAATAATGACGTCTGATAGTCTATAGCAATTTACTATCTCAATCAACTTTTATTATAGAAATTCAACGTCTCTTGCAACAGCTTTTCAACTGAATGTTATTTTGAATGATTTGAATAAAAGAATAATTTTGGAATTTAATTCTTGAAGTTTTGATTTAATTTCTTGATCTTTTTTGAATGTTTTCTCATCTGCGACTTTTGCTAATTAATGAATATATAAGTAATTAGAACAATATGCTTGATATTGCATCACTTCTGCTCAAATTCAATATAATTGTATATCATAGCTTTTTTTTTCAAATTATCAAAAACCGATGAATTTAATCAGATTTTATGCTATCATTATGTCTAGAAATATCAGATATTGATTTTCTAAGTTAATGTTGAAAATACATCATCAATTACCAACTTATGAATCCGCATGCCGATCTGAAGAGATGTCTGTTTTCAACATGATTAAAACAAATATTTAAAACATATAGTATATTCGAGCTTCTGTTTCTCAATCATAATTATACTTAAACATGGTCATTCCTGATTAATCACCTCCTGTTGCCTTTTACTAATAAACAAATTTTAGTAACATGTCTAAACAAGCTGTATTATCTACTGCTCATACTCATGTTTACATAGTAGCATCCCTAAAGTCATATTTCTAATTCAACTAAATGAAAAAGATTTTTGTTTGAATCGTTCAATTTAAATTACTTCCATGCTGACCATCTCATCTCTAGTAATTCATTCAATATCTTTCTATGCTTATTATCGATTAATGGCTTTACTTGACTTTCAGATCATTACAAGCATTTGGGCTGGAATATTTTTCTTAAAATATTGAATTCTTTATAAAAAATTTGAACTCCAAATGTTTTATTGGGCTCACTGCAGAAGTATTATTAGTATTATTAGTGTTAATATTATATAGAAAGTCAGAAAGTTAAATATTTTTATATTAGACCGATTAAAGAAGAATGACATTAATATTGACCTCACAGAAAGGACATTTTCTCTCACTTTATTTCTTATCCTTCAAGATTGTTCAAAGTATGTTTATTCAAATTTCTTCAACTTCCCGAGAAAGTCTCTTTAACAATTCATTTAAACAATTCTTCACCTAAAGAATATATGAAGTGAATCTAATCTTCTTGATTTAGATAGCAAGAGAATCAGCACTGCAAACGCTTAATTCAGACAAGAATTTAGTTATTTCTATTCTACTTGATGGAAGTTTTAGCCATATTTTCATGTTTTCAACAAATTGAGACGAAGAGGATACTTCATGCATGTTTATTTGCCTCCCATCAATCAGTTCACTTCAGCCATTATTCCATTTGTAAAAGCTGTATAAAAAGAGATTTTAAAATTTAATCGTTATCTGTAGTTTTCAGAAATACTCTGCGAGAATAATCCATTGCGGGCAATTCTTTAAAAATGAATTGTTTTCAATTCAGAATTACTTTTTTCACTTTTCTTTATTTCCAAGCTATCATCAAATTCGATCTTTCTCATATGGCTCATTTTTATTCCATATTTCGTGTTAATGTTATATAGAAAGTCAGAAAGTTAAATATTTTAATTTCTTTTAATTTAAATATTTCGAGACAACATTCCATTACTTCTCGTATTAGATGCAATCATATAAATTAATCACTTATTCGTAAATTTTTCATGTGCATTTGATACAAAAATTTTATTAAAAATTCAATTGCCTTTTTTCGTTTTTTACTATTTTTTCATTTATCCATTTCAGTGTTTTAACATTATAGAATATAAATTAAACTTATTTTGAAGTGTATTCATGTGACGATTCCTATGGTTATTGTTGTACGGAAATATATAAAAATACTTATATGAAAATATATATTAATAGATACAAATTTATTTTGATATGTGATATTAGGAACGTGTGACTCTTGCGCAACTTCAAAATCCTCGCGCACTTTTTCATTTAGATAAAGTCTTTCACGACAACGAGCAATCCGTTACAAATTCAATCAAATTTTTGATTAAACTCGAAGATTTTTAATCTTTCGAATTCAAAAAAAAAGAGAGAATGCAATCGTGGATATATATTCTGATCATTGTACCAATAAGAGGACTAGTGAATGAAGTTGAAGCTGAACCGATGATCACTGCTACTTCTGCTAGATTGGAAAGGATTGAAGAAATATCTGGTGAGTGGTGCATTTTGAATATTTATATTAACAAAAGGTATTTCTTTGATTTCAGAAGGCGAAGAACATATCGTCACAGAATTCAGAAATTCATCCTTTCATTCATGAGTTAAAAATTTTTTAAAAAAAAAATTTAGTGAAATAGTTGCAAAATGGTAATAATTTTGAAAATGATTAGAGTTCTGCTTCAAGCAAATGATTAAAATGGCCCAAGCATAAAAAGTTTTTTTCTCTCTACCAAGTTATAAGAAAGTTATAAAAAAATTTAATTTTTGAGTTCATTGGTTTATAATTTCTTCTTAATTGTTCACTTGCTTGTTGTTTACTTATCGAGTTTGTCTTTAATTTTTGTTACTTTCTTAAATTGTTTATTCGCTTTATTTCTTTTTTTTTTCATCATCTCTGATGTTCCGTCAAATCGTACCGAATATTGAAGAGATAGAAGTTAATATATTATCTAAAATCTAAAAGTTCTTTTGTTGTGTCTGTTTAGAATTTTTTATCATTCCTATTACTAATTAATTTGACTCTTTCCATTTCTGTTTTGATTTTTTAAACTCTTCATAAATATTATCATTTCTGTCTTTAGCGCACTATCAGTGACTGCTTTGGTATTTCTGATCTCCATGATTTAAAATAATTGATTCATTAACCTGGAACAGATCATGATATTAATCATACAAAAATATGGCCGGTCGAAAAAGTCTTTTTGCTTTTTTTTCATGCCAATATTTATTATGTATTTATTGAGCTCCCTTATAAACTTTATTTCATTTTATTCATATTTCTTTCTCACATTTCTTTCTTCCATTATTAATTTCAGCAGTTTACACTACGATTTATTATATTTCTTGTAATTTCAAATTAATTATTAGGTCCACTGAACTGTTCGTTTGGCAAATTATCTGCTTTAATTGGACACAACAATTTTTCGATCCTGGGAATGCTCCAGAATTGTGCAATATTTTATATCCTCGGTGAAAATATCAAATCTCACACTAATATCAATCTATCAAAAATTGAAAGCTCATTGAACCGATGCCAGTCGCCAGAACCATTATTTTACAGACGAAATAATGGTATTTTTAATGAATTTTGAATTTGATTTATTTCAATGAATTTTGAATTTGATTTATTTACGTGAACATCCATACTCGTAGCGCCGCAATGCATCTTCAATTTCATTTAAATGAATAAATTGAAATTGAATTCGTTTGTTTATAAAAATTGTATAAAATTTCGTTTATTTTTCTTTTGAGATAAAATATTTTCTACTAATATAGACGGAATTTCATACGAAATTGATTACAAAATTGAGTTTTTTGAACGTTATATCTAATGTCCTAATTGAGGAAACGGTCAGGATTGAGTTGAATTTTTAATAATGCAATTAAATTTGTTTGATTAATTTTTACATATTAAAATAAAGAATCTAATATTTCAGAATATCAATTACTGATAGCTCAAAAGATGAGTATCTATACTGGTCAATGTCTATGGCAAAATAATTCGGATGTTTATCTCAGCTGTTTATTTGATCGAAAAGATTGGAAAAAGCATTCGATAAAGCCGTCCCCAAGCGATGATGTGGAAATAATCGGATATATTACTGATATTGATACTGACATCCTTCACGTCTTCTATATTGACGGTGAAATACGCAGTCTTGTTATAATTTATCATAAAATCTTTTTCAACGCTTTTCGTGTACTTAACAGATAACTTTATATAAAATTATTATTACTACAAACTATTCAGCAGATTTCATAGAATCGATCCCGTTGCTTAGAATCTAAACATTAAAATTAGTCAAAGATTAAATTTGTTTCCATCACGATGTCAAAAGCTTAAAACTCGGTTTATATAAGCTAATAAGGTTAATATAATTTTTAACAATGATAATAGATTCAAAATTTGCGATTAATTCAAATCTGACAGCATTATTTTTTAATTATTTATAGTCGGAGTTTTGGTAGAATAGGGGGAAAGTTTCTGGACAGCGAGAATATTTAATAAATAGTGGGGTTGATTATTTTATAAGCTTCGATAATAATTTAATGATAAAAAAAAGTTTTCCAAATACGAAATTAATTTGCACGCTCAACTGTGCCCATGATCAGTCGATAAATAATGGCTAATAAATAATCAATCAATCCATATGTTTTGTCTTGTTATAAATATCGGTTGAAGATTCTTACGACGAAATTGAAGTTTTGATATGAATGAATGAATTTTTCGCAATCACTTTTTAGAAAATGGAGTTATTCATGATTCAACATATAATATTTCATCAGAGAAATTCATCAAACAAGCGGCTCTGCAACAGAAGAATTTAAAGAAATTATCTTACGATTCAGATCGCCAAGTCAGTGTAACAAACTTTCCGTTGTTTCGGTTTTGCTCAATCTCAGAATTTTCTAAGAACTATCATACTCCATTAAAATTCTTTCAAAATTTAAATTACTTATTTTGAGCATTTTTTAACAGGGCAATAGCATTTTAAAATTTTCAGTTAATGTATATGCTCACAAATGAAATGGTTTATCAGAGAGTAAAAAGCAATTTTGGTATTTTTGCATATGAACCGACTTATGCTAAAGTTAATAACTTTAACCGAGGAAGTTATTCATCCTTCTCCTTCAGCAATTATTATTACATTATTAGGAAGGTAACTAATTAAGATTTAATAACAAAAACAGAAATACGATGAGGCAACATATTTTTTTGAAATCTTTACGAATTAAGCTATAAATCAGAAGTCATATTCTAAAACTTTTGTGCGTTTATTCGAACAGATTGTTTGCAAGTTCGAATTAAACTAAGTTAATTAAATTTAATTAAATCTGCTTTTTCCACATTAATTATTGCTTTATTAGAAATTAAAATATTCCTATTTGAAATAGTTATAGAACAGAATATTTTCAGGCATTAGGTGATGGTCGTGTAGCCTACTATGCCGGAAAGGAAGGCAATCCTGAACAAGTGTGTATTACAGAGGTATTACCGGATGAAACGCTTTACATGTCATTATTCGTAGGTGCAGATAGTAAATCAGCCTATGAACGGATTCGAGCACAACTTGCACCTGCACCTACACTAACAGTGCCAGATGAAACGACTACAATTTTTATGATAGCTTCTAGGCCTTCATTCCAAGCTACTTTATTCGTCCTTGTGCCGTTCTTGTGTAATATTTCTAGATGAAACTAAAAGTAATTCTATCAGTTACATTTGCGCAATCCTAAAATCAAACCATAGCAAAATTATGATCCGAAGTTCTATTCTAGTCATGGAAAAATGGAATGATTGTAAAATTTTTAATTTAATTTGATTTCTGACTTCTACAACAAATTTCAGTTACATAGAGCATAACATCAACTACTTCTAGATCTTAGTTTTCTACTTCAAGAGTATATCATTTCTTACAATGATTCGAAAATTTTCCGATTTTTTTTAAATGGAATCGAATCTCATACTGCGTTCTTCAGGTATTTACGCGATGCTTAGAATCATCAGCATTCTTGAATTAGCGAATCTGGTAAATGATATAAATTCATCGTTTAGGGTAAATTTTGCTTACAGCTCTACTCCGACATAATGTGTGCTTATTTTCTTTTTTCGCATGATTGAAAAATTGTTCAAAAATCAAATTTATTCAGACAATTATACATGTTTCTTAATTACGAAACCTTCTTTAATGAATGCTTTTAATACTCTATGAAATTCTGAAAATTAAAATGAATTTCCGTTAAATTCGCTTTAAAATTCCTGAGATTTTCTGAAGTTAAGTAAAATGAAAATATTTTAAATTCAGTATTTCAAAAAGATCACAGAAATTACTTGAAAGCTAAATAGTGATTTCAAGTCTGATTGAAATTTCACATTAGAGCATAAGTTTGTCCGGACATACAAATCTTCCTCATTAAGAATGAAGGAAGTTTTTAAAAATTTAGAGTGATTTTTTTTGGAATTTCGAAAAGTAATAGGTGAATAATTATTTCATTTTAATTTCATTTACATTAAAAATGAAGCATCTTGATAATTTATATAACTATCGTAAATTCACCTTGGTTTTTTATAATATTGTTTCATTTTATCTTTTAGATTCTCAATGTTTACTGTGTGCTTTGTTCATTTTTGCTATTTTTGTATCTATTTGCTTGTTTGCATAATCTTTCATTCCTTACATTTGCAAATTAATCTCCAGGTAAAAGAAATGGCTTGTTTTTTTGTTGAAACATGAGCTAAAATAATTTCAAGCTTAATGGAAAGAAATAAAATAATGAAAAAATGTTCTACAGAATCGAAATTAAAAACTACAATGAATTTCTTGAACATTTTCAGGATTTTTTTAAACTTAAATTTGAGTTTTTCTTAACTTAAATTTGAGTGTGTGATATTATTCTTTAACTACTTTATTTAAGTTTTAATTAGCTAATTCTTCGAGTTTCTAATTGTAAAATTTTTCAATGACTAGAATTTTATAATTAAAACCATAATAATTTGTTTCATATATCTTCACGATTTCCGAGGATTAAAATCATAAAAGTTCAATTGCAAAGACAGAAGTTTCAGTTATATCCTTTTTTTGTTCTTTATGGATAATAAAAACAAAAGATGAAAAAATCAAAAAGACTTATGTAATGCTTCCTAGAATATTTACATCGAAATAAGAACTTTGAAGGATGATACATTTATTGAAATTGTTGTTGTCATGGGTTCTTTCTTACAGTGTGACTTTGTGTTTTTCGTGATATTTATTTTTCTTATCAAAGAGCTTCTTGTGGAAATCAGTATCATTGAAATTTTATAAAAGATATATATCTTATAAAATAAACAAACCTTGCATAGCCGTATAAACCGAGTGTAGAGCTACGATATTTAATTATTTTAAATTAATAAGCATTGAAGAATTTCAATTTCTCAACTTTTCCAATTTCCGCAAAATAAAATTTTATTAAAAGTTTATATGCATTATCAAATGAAATTATAATATAGGTCTTACAGAACAAGTATAAGAATTTTATAGAACAAATGCTGATTGTCGTAGGCATTTCGTTTATCAGTTAACTAAGTCATTTGTTTCTTTTGATCTGTTTCAGTAAGCAGTGTTTTTAATTCACAAATTTGTGTCATATATTTTATAAAAACAAAATTTTTTTATATTTGTTCAATTTTTTATATTTCTTTAAAAATTAAATTTCTCATTTATTGTACTATATTTTTTAATTATTTCTTATTCTTAACATATCTTATCACTTTTCTGACTGATTATATTGTTCAAATAAATTAATTGCTAAAATATGCATACTTACAGAGAACAAAATTAGCGATATTTGTTTATAGAGCAGCAAAAGTGAGTTATGCCTTAATTATTCAATAGCAAAATCAATTACTATCCATCTTCGCCTAATTGAATTTTCAAAATCAAACTTTTGCACATATGAAATCAGCATCGAAACGATACATTCTGTTTCAATTTCATATTCATCAAGCAAGCGTTAAGTAGTGAACGGAATATTTGGGAAAGTATTACGGGAGAAAAAGGCCACATTTTAATGCTTATACAAATTGCGAAAGTTCTAATACCAATAAAATCTCTAAAAACATGGATTGTACCTTTTTTTTTCAAACTTTTTGTAAATAATATTGAAATTGGTGTTTTCTTTAGTTTAACTCTAGATAGTTTACTTGATGAATATCTATGATTTAGTATTTTCTGCTTCATTCATCATGTTAAATAGATGTTTTAAAGACAAATTTTCTAAAATTAGAGCATTTTCGTCGAATACGAGCACTATAGAAAACGATGCTTAGAAATTCGGTAAGTTTATCCGTTTATCACAAGAAATGTGTTAAATATGAAAATAATTTCAGAGCACTAATCATTCTACATAAAATTCATTATCAGTTTTTTGATAAAACAAGTTCATTTAAATTGACATAAACTGAAAACCAATGCATGATACAAATCTTTCATTTCACTTACTATCAATATTAGTTAAATTATTTTTCATTGCATTGCACACACTTTAAAGTTGGAAAACAATTAAATGCCTTCAAAATTAAAGTTGAAAGTTCAAAGCTATTTCAAGTAAATTGAAATTCAATATTCTCACCACTTCGTATTTTTAACTGCACATCATCTCTGCAACCTGCAATATAGCAATATTTGAATTTACATCATTGCTTAGTCGAATCAGTTTTGAGTATTTTCTGTTGCAAGTTGAATTTTGATGACAAAGATTTTGATCTGAACTAACCAAGAAGACTGCAATTAACTTTCTTCAATATCTTTTTTATTTTTAAAATTTCTTGCTCATAATATAAAGTTTTAATTATATAAAAAATTCAATTCAATCTACATGTAATACATTATGATGTAGGGTTCTTGGAAGAAATCATATAATATACCTTAAATGACTGCAATAATATTATGAGATTTATGCTTCTGATAACTTTATTTTGATATATTAAAGAATTTTTTCTTTGGCCAAAATAACAACAAAATGATATGAAATACTGAACAAATGGGAAATAAAGGAAGTGAAATAAAATATTGCATGCTAAAATACTAGCAATAATAATAATAATAATAATAATAATACTTACATACATTATCAACACATATCTGCATAAACGAACATAAACATACACATACTCACATGTATATATAAGTATATATACTTATGCACTATATATTTGGAAATATAATAGAATGATTTAACTTTCAAAAACAAGTAACAGGAACTAAAGTTCTTTATCGTTAAACTTTGATATAACCTCGCGCGAAATTAGCATATAATGTTTCGCCATAAAAAAGATTAAGATTCTCATTGTGTTCTTCCAGCAAAAAAATTGAAGTAATCAAAGGATGAGAATAACTGCAAAAAAATGAAAACAAAAATTTTTGTTTTTATCAATTTCCGAGCTGCATAAAATAAAATGCATAGCTTAAACAAAGTAAATTCATAGTCCAAAAATTTTTTTGTTATTGTGAACAAAATAAAAATTTCTCTTAAAAAATATTATCACAAATACAATAATATATTCAAAAAAAATTTTTACCGATAATTTCGACTGGCAAACTGGTCAAAAAACCATCATTAAAAAAAATTTTTTCCTGCAGTTTCGATTTAATGTTTGAAATTTAATGCAATTAATGAACACTATTTCATATTAATCCTTCATAATTGTCCCTTTTTGTTGTCACAATAATTATGTCGTTGTTGTTACATTCATTATTAAAATTCCATTTTACTGTTGCAAATTTACGATTTATATTATTATGGTAATCAACTTCGTTAATATTATCAGGAATTATCAGTATTTTGATTAACAATCTGCTTAACATAGTTTTTCAAAAGATATCCTTTGAGATTATAGTTTTTCAAAAGATATCCTTTGAGATTAAATTTTGCCCACTCCTAACATGATGTATGCCTATTCTCCTTTTTTCGCGTAATTAGAAAAATTGTTTGAGAGTTGAAAACTGTTCCAATTGATATCTACGTCTTTTGGTTGTAAAATTTCCCCAAAAGAATGCCTTTAATAATCTACGAAATTTCGAGAATTAAAATGAAAAGCTTATTGAGTTCATTTCATATTTTCTCGATTTTCTAAAGTTGAGAAAAATAGGAAGCAAAAAGCAAAGAGTGTAAATTCTTTTTTTTTTTAAAGAAATCACAGAACTCATTTGAAAATTAAGAAATTTTATTTTTACAATTTTCAGATTACAAATATGTATATTTATTTATTTATTATTTACATATCACCTGAATTCTTATTTTCGAAGTTTGTTTAATAACCGATACGAATGGAATAAGTATCAATGAATTCAATACCTTTTAATATTATGTACTTAAGTATTTTGAAATTTTGAAGTAATGATCAAATGCTTGACAGAAAACTCTTTTCTCATTCACATGAGATATTCTCCTTTAGAATTTTGATGCACCAATATTAATCAATTAACAACTTTATATTACCAACAATGTGAAAATCTTAATTACAATTTATCTCTTTCTTAAAAATTTTCTTGCAAATAATGTTTTGATATTGGAAAAAAAAATGGTAGGGTAAAATGAGATTATAGTTTTTTTCGTCTATGAATGAGGAACTATTTCAAAGCCTGTATTGAAGTCAGTGCAGATAGTTGAATGTATCATAAAAAAATAATGATAATAATGAAGTGATAAAAGTAATGGAAAATTGAGAAATGATTTGGAAATTCTAGATTCGATTAACTTATTTGAAATATTAATAGTTATCAAATCATTTGTTGCATTATTAGTGGAATGTTTCATTTGATATATTAATAGTGACTAGTTATTTGTTGAATTAACGGTTGCCTCATTTAGCCATAGGGAAATGATTAATAATTAAATTAAGAGTAATAAATTTTTATAATTTTAAAAAATACGAATGATTGTATAATCAGTCATATGCAGCAAATGACGACATCAAAAAAGTTGCTGTAAAAATATGAGTGTGTAGAAATGAGAGATGTTTCAAGAAGGGAGGTGAAAAGCTGTAATCGTATTTCACATTGTCTTTTCGTTGGGAAAAGTTTAAGAAAAGTTGAGATGGAGGAAATGCCCGTAATGATGGACAAATAGCGCTAATTGGATTGGAGGATAGATGAATGATTACTCAAATCAGATTTCAAAGAAACAATAAGCCTGGAATTTCTGTGTTTAATATGTCTTACTGTTATTATTGCTTTATTTTTTACAAACATTCCATACTTCTGATTGATCTGCTGAATTATTTTTTACCAATTAATTCACAATGTATCGAACAAGGATCACATTATCCTGAAAATTTTGTTTGGATTCAAGATGATCACTTCAATGTAACTTGCAAGAAGGGTAAAATTGAGGTTATCTTTCTATTTTCATTTAAAAAGATAACGATTAAGACTATGTCATTATTTTACAGAAACAAAGATGTTTTGATTGCTTAATAGTTATCAGATTATCAATTATAACGATTCTAAAAGCAGAAAAAATTCTGACAACTTAGTTTTTATCGGTATTTAAATAAAATGATTTTAAACAGTAATAATAAATCAGAAAAATTTTAAATATTTTTAAAAATTAGAGCCACTAAAGTCAATTATATTTTCCCATTATTTTGTTAATTTTATTTACTCTATTCTCCTTCTGAAACTTATAGTTTTTTTATAAATTTTAAAAATACAATTTGAAATTCTGGCGTGCAATTTAATATGTCTTAAAGTTTATTAGGTACTGAATTGTGTAAGCGACCGCGGGACGTTGATACCACTTATGACGCCATCATTCTGGGAGAACGATATTGAGTATTCTTGTATGGATGATGAAATCAAAGGTGAAGAAGGCTCAGGAGAAGAGGATTTTCATAAATGCATTGGTCAAGAAGAGTACTATCATAATCATTTCGTTATTTCATGTATCACAAATAAGTGAGTTCAAACCACTGTCTGGAAAACAGTCGACAGAATTCCATGTGATCAGACCATGAAACTTAAGGAACAAATTAGGAAGATAGAATTATCTCAACAAAACAAAATATTTTCAGAATCATAGAAATCTCTTTCTCTTGTAACTTAATTGTTAACCTCAATTCGAATTTATGTTCATCAGTGCTACAGCATTTTAAAGTTGTAGATTCATAGCATGCTTGGATAAAAATGGTGACACTTTGAAAGAAGGGCTTTTTCTACTGGAACATAGACAGCTCAAAAATTGTCACATCTATAACAGTGGTAAAAGGGCCAGGATTGAAAATAAAGGTTTCATTTTGTCATTTTCATCTGATACCGATGATTTATTGATATGCTTATTCCCTAATAAATATAAATACATAATGCAATTTACATTTCTTCAATTTATATATATATATTTACTTTCAGTTAGATTTTTGTTTGTTAATAGGATTGGATTTTGTAGATTATTTAGGTTGTTTTAATGGTACAGATTATGATGACATCATGGACGAATCATTACACATCAAGAAATACACAATTTGGAGTGAAGGTAATTATGACATGCGTTGTGGCGACGTTGGAGTACACATCTACAGGTAATTCAATTATTACATAAGAATTATAAAATACATTGTATCCGATATAAACATAGACAAGATGAACTCATAAATGTGTAAATTGTCGAAAAATATTATAAGGATGAAAACAGACCGAGATGCAAAATTCGATTCGGGAATAAACAATTAATTCGATTCATTGTCTAATACCTGGTTTTTTTTTTTTTGCAAATCATTGATTTGTTATATTTCTAATTCGTGTAATGAGTTTTATTATTAATTAATTGTTTCGGAAATACAAAATACTAAGATATAGGAATAATCATAGTCAAAAATATTACTAGAAGGTATTTCTCGGCGATTATTTTTCCAGTTTCAACTGCACTTCATTCATTGATATTTGATTTTTCAGATGTCACTTAGGTAACAACATGAAAATACACGCAGGAACAGCCTGGATTGATGCAACGGGTATAATACATGTTTGCGGAGAATGAATGTTCAAATTTTTTGAGAACTTAAACTTGGCCGATGTGGAACTTTTCATAATGTTAATTTTCTCGTATAATCTGCACTTAATCAATGTTAATCATTTTATATGATTTAGATAAGAAAATTAAAATTTTTCTGCTCTATCATCGAGATTTATAAGCGTTCTTATGATGAATGCACCAAGGCACTTTTGAGGCATCCTACTTCCATTTCAACAATGAAATTTCTCATCGAAGAACAAGTGCGAAATTAACTGCATGATATCAAGCCTAGTATAAATTTAAAATACCAATGCTGCTTGAAAAAGGTATTATACGGATCAATGCAAGAATTTATGAATAGGTTTTTTTTTAATGAGGATTATTTTGGAACATTTTGAAAAATATAACGAGAAAGACTAAATTAAATGTTTGATTGAAAGAATGGAATAATCAAAAGGCTTTAAAGACTGCCTCAGTAAATCAAAAATAATTCGAACACCCATCAAATTCATACTTTTTAAATTTGAAATTAACGACTCTTAGTCTAATTTCAACTGAAAATTATAGATTTACAAAAGATTTAAGAATGACTTTTCGGTAGTTGAGCCTAACAGCTTGGAGAATTATAACTTTTTAAACAAAATTTCCTTGCCATTAAGAAAGTGTTCACATTCCAATATCAGAACATTTGTTAGGAGAAGTTCAACTCAATTGAATCAATCACCGATTCTTATTTCAGTCCACTTATTCATTGCAAGTTTCAATATTTTTTGATTATGAAAGTATGTCATTGTAAAATGTACAACCGATTGCATCATCGCACTTTACTATTGCTAGTCGAAATATATATTTTCTCGGGATTCGCCGTACTTACAATTCCAAGGCTTCTTAACATATCCAAGGAAAATTATCAGAATATGCAAAGTATTTGTGGGTAGAAAGCGACCGATACCAAATGATTAAGCAAAGCTTAAAACGTTACTTAATCATATAGTAAAGATAAGTTCGAATAATGTCCGTTGCATACATATATGCACGTTTCGAGAGCAAAATGCATAGATCTGTGAATAGATATGTGGATTCCGGCATAGAATAGAATACGACAGGAATGTCAATTTAGATTCGGTTTAACGTTTTGTGAAAAAGAATTCATAAATTACTCTATTGTAACTTTTGCGCTGCAGCAATATGATTATGAGTGCAACGACTACTCCGATTGCAGTAGGAGTACGACGCGATGCGTGTGCGGCGCGTGAGGAGCTGGCAGCGGGGGGCTTGAGAGTGCGGTAATGTCACTAAATTTCTTGATTTTATGGTCCCTTATCTCAGTAGAATTTTATTCGGGAGAGTACTGATCCTAAAGGCGTTCCAGAAATTCATATCTCTCAATGATACATAACTGTGATATAAGTATTCGAAAAAAGCTTCATGTAAATGTGGTCTAGCTCATAGTCATCCTTCCATACATTTCCAGAATTGTCCGCGGTGTTTCGAAAAACGCATTGCGAGCAGAAAAAGTGCGGAAGAAAAACGATTGGTTGCAGGTCGGCTTTCATCTTCTTTTATGGTGCCGTGTTGCTAGCTAAGCATTTCATCAGAGAGACTGTTGGTTTCTTCCGTTCGTGATCGCTTGATCTCCCTCTCATTTGTAGGGAATCAAGCTTGGATTATTATCCATCCTTATGTAAAAGATGACAGAATTTAGGGAGAGTTTTGTGAAGATTTCGAGCGAACCAGAAGACGTATAGTGCATCGGCTAGACAGAGACAGACTTGAAAAGTCTACAATCGAGAAATCTGATTATCTAATGAAGAAAACTGAATGGTTGTGATCTATTACCTGCGTCCCCATTCTGAGCTGAGAAGTCTGAGTTTTCCATTGCAATGCAGATATTATTATACTTTACGGAATAACCTAATGGTGCTGTTGAAAAGTGATGAAATTCATTACTTCGAAAGCCTTAGGAAAATTATTTTAAATCATTAAGTATGTATGCATCTGTTTGTTGTATGCGTGTGCGCGCATTGCTTCTTGATAGATAAGTTAGTTAGGATTACACGAATAAGTCACTTCTCTATCTCTCTAATTCCTCAAATCTAATCTCAAGTGAAGTATTAAGTTGAAGTTGAAATGTGGAAAGTCTCCTAAATCACTCTAAGGATCATAATTTTTAAAAATTCTTGCGTCCTGCGTTACATCATAACTACACACAGCTAGCTACCTATGCCGACAAACCGATATACTTTCATGATTTTTATGTCAACCTTACCAAATGATTTTTTTCCTCTCAACTATTAACATCTAATATACAGTCGTATCTGTTTCAGTGCATCTGTCAAGACTTGATGTTTTCGGGTGCTCCCGCAAGTGAAAACAGGAAGGAAGCCACTTTGCCTGAACCAGCCAAAAAACGGGCGAGGATTCAGGAGGTAAGCTTGTACAAACTAACTTTAACGTAGGAAATCATTTTTTTGATTGTTACTACATCTTTATTGAATAATCCTTTAATGTAGTGTTTAACTTTTTATTAGGTAATGGTATTTTTATTTCCGAATATTGAATTTTTTTGAAATTTGTTGACAGTTTTCTTTTTGTTTTAATTATTATTTCTCACAAAACAGTGGAAGTTTTTCTTCCCAAATTTAGAGTCGATTTTCCGTGTCACTGTGTGCATTGTTGGATGTATGCAGACTATAAGCTGACCAATACCACTTCGGAAAACATTGCTACTGTAAGTCATCTTAATGCCTGAACTGATGGTTGAAACCAAAGAAATACAAATGCGAAGATGTTATATTAGGTCATTTGATGAGCCAGCTCTTCTCTAAATCCAGTGGTTTCGAACATAGCATATCTCATATGAAATATAATCAAGAATGCACAGTGCAAGTTTATGTTTGCCCACATAAGCATATGACAAAAGCACATTGCCTTTGGTTTCAACCATCTCTTTCCTCAGTAAGATGAAACAGCTTCGCATTTCCTGTTATCTATGAAACATATTAAAAACTGTTTTGCAAACTTTTTCGATATCCTTAAAAGAAATCTAGAAATTTTGTCTACATTCAGCCATCAGGTCGGGCTAGACGACTTCGTGCAACTTGATTCCGTCAGCTGTACAATTTTTTTTTTTTTTTACTATGATAATTTGGTTGATATATAATCTTTACTCATGATTTTGTATTATTTTATGCAGGAAAAGGTTCCAGTTTCATTTGCTTTCTCTTTTTTTTTATTGCACGGATCTCGCTAATTAAGCGGACCACTGCTGTTGGGATCACTTCTTCATAGGATCATAATAAGTCTGCATCTGCTTTAGAATTAAATCATACCAAATGCAGCGAGAATGAGAGAGCTGATTGTTATATTCTTGCAAAAGTTTACAAAATAGTGTGCTTTACGATTATACTATCATCATTAGTATGTGAAAATTAAAAAAAAAGCATACTTTAAAAGCATAAGTTAATCAATTTTATTTCCTTTTCAAAAATAATATGAATTTGAATGATACTGGTTTTCTGATTGGTTAACATTGTATTCATTTGAGAAATTTGACATTCAACAATTAATGAACTAATATGAATACGTAATGTTCGGAAATTATTGATCTTTTTCCTTTTCGAGTAAAATTGCATTGAAATGTTAAAAAAATTGTATTTTTTAGATAACAAATTGTAGCTATAATGGCAGTTTTATGCAAAAGCAATTAAAACAAGATGAATACTTTTTAAATTCACGATTGGAAGTGATAGTGGAAAGTTAATGGTCGGTCAGATGAAAGGGTTTGTAAAGGAATAAAAAATTAGCTGAATTATTACAAGTTTTAGTAATTGTCGTTGCCTCGTGCAATAAGTGTTTATCGCTTGTAGTATATTTCTTAACATGCCATGACTACGTTGTCTGTGCTATGAAAAGTTCGAAACAGAATCTATAGGCAATTGTAATTTTTTTATGTTTATTCCATCCGATGTTTCACTTTGCCTGATTTTAACTATATCTCTCATCTTTTGTTCATTGTCTTAGAAATTTACTTCTAATTTCTTTTAATTTGTCAAACTGCTTACTTCATCACAGAACTATAAAGTTGTGTGATGAAGTACTTGAAACGAAATTTTTCGAAATCATACTTTATAAAGTATCTGATGTGATGGTGTGTTCAGGACCAGTTCTCATGAATTTTTTTTTTAGTGAGTTACAAACTGTAATATGATGAATTCATATGAGTATGCGCTGATTCATAAAGAGATTTTAATTTAAAATCAGCCTTTAATTTAAAATCAACCTTGCAATTAATGTACTTTCATTTGCATTGTTTAATGCCTCTATAATCTCATATTTATTGATTCTTGCATAACTGTATATCAGCAGTTACAATGATTGCTTATTTCAAAACATCCAAATTAATTTGTGTATAAATCTAGAATTCTAGAAGGCAAATGTATTTTACGAATTCGAACAAACTTTTATAAATTAGTTATTGGACGTACTTCATTATCATCACTATCAGCAGCAAATATTCGAATGTTCTTTATGCATTTACTGATTTATTATTGTTTGTGTGTCGTACGAGGAATGTCTTGCCTGGTGAACCAATCGTGAGAGAATCCTGCTCACCATCAAAATTGATTACCAACACTATACTCCCTGCATGACTGTTAAAATATTGCTCAAAACAAGATGATGCGTAACAGTTTGCAGATATCATTTTTTATGATAAAATAATGCGATTATCGTCTCTTTTTAATTTTTAAAATTTTGTTACCCATTAACATTTTTTATCAACAGATACCTGCACTATTGTTAAAATATTCCTAAAGAACTTCTTTAAATATTTCAAAATGTTTATTTTATCCACGCCATAACTATTTCGTTTATATAAATTCCTTCGTTCTACTTCAGTATTTTTTTTAGAATATGTGCGTAGTAATTGAACTTATTTTTTGTGATACTATGTGATCGATGCACTTGTTATATATTAGTCATCTGAAAGTGAACAATTTGCGAAATGTTTTATAGCAGTAGATGCATAACTACATATACATTAGTTTCGAAACTTTTCGTTAATGCATAATGTGCATTGCCTGCATGAAAAAGTATGAGTCACATCATTCGTATTTCAGTTCGGAGGAAAATAAATAAAAAATTCATGTATTTTGCGATTTCAGGTATCTCATTATAGATTTTCTCATTTTTCGCTTGTCCTTGTCACCTGCAAACTGGCTGGTTCATATTTTGGGAGGTTGATAAGAGAGTGATTCGATTTTATTTCAGGAAAATATTATATGAATACTTTTAATTTTTATTTAATTCCTTTTTAGTGTCACTATTTTCACTATTGTTATTTTTGAAATAATTTTGAATTTTTTTGAGATTACCTTTTTTTAGTTTTGAATTATGTAATCACCGTCAGAATTCGATTTTCTGCACAACTTCATTTTTTCCAAATAAAGTTATAAGAGTATAATTTTTCAGTGTCAAATCGATTCAGTGACCGATTCCGCAAAAATGGGTATAAACAGTGAAAATGGTATGACAGATAATAGTGATGCTGTTCTAGATAAAAATCTTTACTCGCGACAAATGTAAGTTATGTCGCCTGTGCAAGGGAATTAAACTCTTAAGTCTTATGCCTTACTAATTTTTTAAGTCTTTTTTTTTTTTTAAATTTAATAGAATATGAGATAAAATAATGAAGCTATAAAATATAAGATTTGTAGTTCCTGCTGACTGCATTTCATCAAATTTTGAGAATTTTAGAAATTCCATTTTGCAGTTATGCTCTGGGTGAATCAGCAATGATACATTTGAGAAAAGCATCTGTTTTGGTATCAGGGATTGGTTCAATTGGTGTAGAAATCGCTAAAAATTTAATTCTTGGTGGTATCCGTCAAGTAACAATTCATGACGTATGTAGTGCGAAGTGGTTGGATCTCAGTGCACAGGTGAGTTTCTAACGAATTGTTGCATATATACTGTAGTTAACTGTCAGTCAACTTATTATCTAAAAACAAAAACTGGTAGTTTAGTCAGATTTTGTTAATTTGTAAAAAATTGAGGAAAACAAAAAAAGAGAGATTGGCTTAAGAATAGCTTCATCAGGCTTAAGATTGACTTTCGTAGTTTGAATTATAAATTTGTGAACATCTTTTCAAATTGTTTTTTTTTTGTTTTTTTGAAAATTGCCATATGAATCTATTTAAGTGTTTATTAATTTCAGTATTATCTGAAGGAATCAGATATTGGACGAAATCGAGCAGAAGCAAGTTTCGAACGTTTAGCTGAATTAAATGATAGTGTCACTTGTCATCTATCTATGGAACCACTCAGTGAAAATTTCGTAAAACAGTTTGACGTACGTTATGTTTTTCTTTCCTTTTCTAATCACTGAGAAATACATCGTTTGAATAGTATCTTTCGTAGTTTGAATTATAAATTTGTGAAGATCTTTTGAATTTGTTTTTTTGTCAATAAAATGGAAATTTTTGTACGTAAAAATTTCTACTTTAATTTTTTGCTATTTCTTTACGAGTTCAATACATTCAGTTTTCACTTTTTGTGCTTACGAGTCCAATCACTCAATTTTCAATTTTTTTTTATTTCGTATTTAATTTCAGTTAACAGTGCTCACTGACTCACCGCTCTCTACGCAGCTGGTAGTGAATGATTGGACTCGTAAACACAATCGTCGTTTCATAGCTGCTGACGCTCGGGGATTGTTCGGTTTTATATTCGTTGATGTTGGTGCAGAATTTAAAGTAAATGATTTAAATGGAGAACGATGTAAAGAGGTAAGTTTTTGGCAGTCCATTATGGATTTTCTGAAAGATTTTTTAAGGTACATTTTAATTTGCTATATTTTAATAAGCTTAATTATGTGTTTTAGTTTCTGATTGAGCACATAGATGCGGAAACAGGTGACGTAACAATGTTGGATAATATAATGCATGGTCTTGAGGATGGCGATTATGTCACGTTTTCGGAAGTCAAAGGAATGATTGAGTTAAACGGTATTAAGCCACTCAAAATCACTGTTAAAAGTTAGTTTTGATATCTTTGTTCAGTGGTCGTGTTGAAACTATATACATCGAGAAATGAAGCTAACAGAGAAATTTGTGTAAATTTATCTTTCTTATAAAATCAAAGTAATTTTTATTCATCAAAATTATATTTATTTTTACTCTATCGTCCGTCATTGATTTAATAATACTTTAGAGCCGGATGTGTTTAATATCGGAAAAGTTGCTGCCGAGTTTTCGCCTTATGTAGAAGGTGGACGTTTTACGCAGGTTAAAGTGCCTTCTACAATATCGCATAAATCTCTAAAGGAATCGCTTACTGAACCCACTATAGTAATGTGGGATTTTGCGAAGTTCGAAAATCCTTCCCAGCTTCACACCTTGTGGCAAGCATTATATGCTTTTGAAGCTAAGGTATTATTTTGCTTTTCTGAAATATTTAAATATAGCTATTTTATTAAAGACAGTGACTAACAGAATTGCTAGAATCCAAAGATCTATTTAATGTTGTCGTGCTTTTTCTTTTTGAGCTTCTGTTTTAGAAATAAATTTAGGCGAGACATTTTTTTCATAGCTGAATTTTATAATTAAAATTTAGCATAAGCGAAGTCCAATGCCACGAAGCAGGGAAGATGTTGATCTTCTCAAGGCCGAACTTCCAATTAGTGCAGAGCCAGATGGAAAGTTGCTAGAAATTTTCAGCTATCAGGTTGCTTTCAAGATATTTTATAGAAACGACAAGTTTTCTGCAGTTATTTCCAATTTTTGCAAAGAAATTTTAATTGATAGAAACAATTTTGGGTTTTTAAAATAAATTATAAAAGACTTAATTTGTAGGTATATGTTTCAATGTTTTTTTTTTTTTGCTTTCCTGATATAAGCAGCAAAGAATTATTGCGTTCATCAACTAACATAATACATGATATCTGAAAGAAATAGAATTAATCTATTCTCAGGCTTGTGGTAATCTCGCACCTATTGCATCGATTGTTGGTGGTATTGCTGCACAAGAAGCAATGAAAACTATCATGCACCATATGACCCCGCTGAAACAGTTTCTGTACATTGATTGCATCGAAGCATTGCCAGGCGATTGGTCACCTTTCAGTAATGACAAACTAACGGCCAACGATTGCAAAATGGTAGTCTTTCAACTTCATGTAAACATGGCGAGTTCGATAAACATTTTGTTTTCAATTTGAGATTATGAAAAATTAGGTTTCGGAATTGAAATCAAATAGACTTGAAGTTCTCTCGGTAGGGATGGTTTGAGCAAAAAATATCTTTAAAATACCAATGGTATAGAAACAAGATTTTTTCTGATCTTTCTGTTTTTGAAATTATAGACAGTAGCAGTCCCTAAATATCTACTATTGATAACTACTTATTGCAGAAGAACTGTCGATATGATGGCCAAGTTGCTGTCTTTGGACAAGCTTATCAGGAAGCGCTTTTGAAACAGAAGTATTTCATTGTTGGGGCAGGTATGGATTACTACTGAGTTTATTTTTTTCAATGATTCTCGATTTTTTATTTCATTTAATAAGGTTGAAGAAATGCTCTGTTCTTGACTATTACAGGTGCAATTGGATGTGAATTACTGAAGAATTTGGCCATGATGGGTATAGCATGTGGACTTGATGGCAAACTGAAAATAACAGACATGGATCAGATTGAAATTAGTAATCTTAATCGACAATTTTTATTCAGGCGAAGTGATGTTGGCGTAAGTTTTCTTAGCTGATGTTTTATGTAGATTTATTTATGTTTAAATTCAGTATCGAATTGAGATTGGAAAAATATGTTTTTTTTCCATTAGGAATAGAATTTTTTTTTAGAGTAAAAAATCTGAAGTAGCTGCTAAAGCAGTAAAAGTTTTCAACCCTAATATTAAAATTGATGCTCTTTCGGAGCGTGTTGGAGTCGATACAGAAAGTATTTTTACTGATGATTTTTTCAACGATCTCAATGGTGTACTGAATGCGCTCGACAATGTTGATGCACGTTTGTTATACTTTACTTTTCTGTGGGACTACTTCATAATGAATAACATTATGGCTACAAGTGATGCAGGAATATTTTAAGATTCCTGTTTGTCACTTATAATTTTTTTCCAAATTTTTTCTTTTATATAGTTCATTCTGTCTATGCTTGTTTTGCTGTATCTTCTTACAATTTCGCTGACTATTCTTGATTTTAGGACGATACATGGATCGTCGCTGTATTTACTATCGTTTGCCGCTGCTCGATTCGGGAACATTGGGTACGAAGGGTAATACGCAAGTGGTTTATCCTCATCTTACTGAATCTTATGGGTAATATTTTGCAAAAAATAAAATTTTCCGTTTAATTTGCTAACATTAAATATGCTTGGAACATTGCTGATTAGAATCTGTTTTGTCTATGTTGATCTTTTTTTTCGTTTCTGTGCTTATAATTTATGTCACTTTTTAGTTCATCAATCGATCCACCAGAAAAAGACATTCCAATTTGCACACTGAAAAATTTTCCCAATGAAATTCAACATACGATACAATGGGCACGAGATTTATTTGAAGGTCTGTTTACAGTTCCAGCAGAAACAGCAAATCAATTCATATCAGATGAACGCGGTTTCCTGCAACGGGTTGATCAAATGAATACAGCTCAGCGAGTTTGTTATAACTCATTTATTTTATTTGATGATAAACTGAATTTAAATAGATTCCTATCCAAAATTTGTAGAAATTTTACAGTTTTGGGATTTTCTTTACGTTGCATATAATTTTTCAGCTGCACATATTATCCAAAGTAGAAGAAGCGCTGGTCAGCGAAAGACCACATAGTGCGGAAGAATGCATAAAATGGGCTCGGATGAATTTCCAGGTTTCCAAATTTCATGGTCTTAAATTAATTGAAGCTGGAAAGCTGATATCATTTTAAGTCCAGTTATGAATTTTATTTTTCTTTTTATAGGAATATTTTCACAACATGATTGCGCAATTGTTGCATATGTTTCCGCCCAGTCAAGTAACCGAACAAGGAATTAAATTTTGGTCAGGTAGTAAACGTTGTCCACATGTTCTAGATTTCAATCCAGATGAGGTATTTATTCATTACATCATTGTCATATACTCGAGTAGTTGAATGAAGTGAAGTTTACTTATGCTGTCCATGTTTTATGAAAATCACATAATACTTTGTTATTGTCATGCTTCTAAATGATAGTATATTATTGTAGCTTTTTCTAAATGTTTAAATTTTCTTGTGATTCATTCCGTTTTTAGCCAGAACACTTCAATTTTGTTTGGGCTGGATCCATTCTTCGGGCACAACAATACGGTATCACACCAATAATTGACAAGAAGAAATTCTTGGCTGTATTGAAAGAAGTAAGTTCGAAGTTGATGCCAAGACTTGAGAGTTTTCTTATTTTGTTATGTTTTTATTATGATATGTTTTCAGATTCATCCACCACCTTTCATGCCGAAGTCAGACATAAAAATAGCTGTTACTGAAGCTGAAGCAAAACAAGAAGAAAAGGCAGTAGCTGATGGTAAATAAGATTTTCTTTGCATCAGTCAAATGAGAAGTTTTATGAAAACGAGTTCCCACTTTTTTTTATCATTGCATTACTTTTTCCATAATGTTTTTTAACTTTTATTTTTTAGTAGGAGGTCGTGTGTATTTTAGATGATGTCGATGAAAAACTGCAATCAGTCATGATGAATTTAGCTAAACTGAATAAAAAAACAATGAAGTCATTGATTCCAATCGATTTCGAAAAGGATGATGACACAAATCATCACATGGAATTTATTACAGCTGCTTCAAATTTACGGGCTGATAATTACCAAATCACACGGGCAGATGTAATGAAAGTAAGGGTTTAAAAAATTGTCTTGAGATTTTAAGCAAAAATTGTTTGTTCTTTTTTGTTATCTTTTCGTATATCTAGCGAAGATTAAATTTCCTGTAAGGATTTTGATTGATCAGTATTCCCTTTCACGATATAAAATCTAATTATTGAAGAAAAAAGAAACTTTCATAATTAGTCAGAACTTCGTTTGATGAATAAATAAATTTAAGCTGAACTTGAAATTAATTCAGACGAAGCAAATTGCCGGTCATATCATCCCAGCTATAGCGACGACAACAGCTGCTGTAGCTGGATTAGCCTGCATAGAACTGTACAAAATGATTGGTAGTGGACAGAAATTGCTGAATGTTCCACTGGAAGTTTTCAAGAACGGTTTTTTGAATTTAGCTTTGCCTTTCTTCGGATTTTCGGAACCAATTGCAGCACCGAAGAAGAAGGTTGGATTCAAGGTTTTGGATTTGTTTTTCTTTGGCATGCGCGCTGTAAACATGAAATTTTCTTTTTCACCGGTTCTTGAATTTTCTTGTACTTTTTGTTTGTTGCAGTGTGCAGATGGATATTTCACCCTTTGGGATCGATTCGAAGTACAGGGACCGAAGAAAATGAAGGAATTAATTCAATGGGTTAAGGTAAGTCGCGTTTTCTTTATATTTAATTTGCAATGATCACTCATCTATCTAAACAAAATCTAAGTTTCTGGACGAAAATTAAAAATTTTTTAACCTTTATAGATCATAATTCTTGAAGTTATTTCGGTAATATAGTTTTTTTTTACTTGACAATAAAAAGTTTTAATAGTCCATAAATTTTCAAATAGATCACTGTGTAAAATACAACATTATTATGATTTGCTGTGTTTGTATCCGGGATTTGCAGGAAGAAACAGGACTGGATGTGACGATGATGTCATGTGGAGTATCGCTTATTTATAGCTTTTTCTTAAGCAATGAAAAAAGACTGGAACGCTTGGAGCAAGAGGGGATTTTTTTTTGCATTTTAACAGAAAAAATTATTTATAGATTCTAGACAATTTATTAACAAGATTGTTTTGTTTTTGTCGTACTCGGGGTAAGTAGCGGGATGAGAATAGATAGTTCTTTTTAACTTTTAATTTTCAGCATGAAGGAAATTGTGGAGGAAGTGACGAGGAAGAAAATTCCAGACCATGTACAATCAATTGTTCTTGAAGTAATAGCCAATAATAAGGATGAAGAGGATGTTGAAATCCCTTACATTAAATTCAATCTTAGATAATAATATGCTGTCACGGAATTATGAGAAATAGTTATATATAAAGTTTATATATCGATT
The DNA here is from genome assembly GCA_008729115.1 of Dirofilaria repens. Lineage (NCBI taxonomy): Eukaryota > Metazoa > Nematoda > Chromadorea > Rhabditida > Onchocercidae > Dirofilaria > Dirofilaria repens. Next base: position 93,466 of record SNRZ01000058.1, read on the forward strand.
TAATTTGACTCAAAATTTAGCCGAAACAGTTTTGAGGCTTTCAAAATAGCTTATTGTTTCTTCACTCAGCTTGATGTTGCTTAGAGTTTTTGATTTGAACTGATATACTTGCTATCGTAATAGTTTTATTTTTACATGAATTTGAAATAAGTGGTGTTAAGAAGTCTATGGGTAAACGAAAGAATGGGGATTCTTTAAGAATTCATTTAGGCTGTCAATTATTTTTAGAATGCTTTAAAAAGTTTAATTTGCTGCTTTTGTCTTTTTTGCAAATTACTTGGAAATTAATTGGTCATCACGTCATGCACTTTATTTATATTTCTCAGCTGTCTGATCAGCATTCATACCTTTCATGTATCCGTAATTTTTTACGCAATTTTATGTAAGGGCTCCATGTTTTCGGTATTTTTATAAATTTTTTTTCACTTTTTTAAACAGTAATTTTTACAGTAAGTTTTTTTTATGGATTAAATTTATAAATCTGATTTTTTCTTAAAAAAATATCTAAAGTCTTTGCTTTTCTGAAATGAGAAGTTGGATACTGAGATATGATTCTCACTTTGTCAAGTGGTCCTGCTGTTCTTTCTTGTTTCAACTGTTTCATTGTTCCATTTTGAGCTTCAAATATTTTGAAAGTTACATAATTGGAATTTAAATACGTATTACATGTTTTTTTTTTTGTAATATTGAGCATTCTGTTTTCTTCCCAAAACGACGTATTAAGTTCATTTTCACTTTCCTTTTTTAGAAACTATTCATCATTTAAATGCTTTTTTTTTTATAAATTTTCGTTGTATTTTCATGAAAATTTTCAACACACTAAACCGATTTACATTGTCTCAAACAAGAATATGTATTAATTCAACTGGTTTTGTAGCAAACGTTGTGTGTTAATGAATGTTAGAATTCGAGGTTCTTTTCTTCCATTTTGGTTAACTGTAGTCATTAAACTTTTTGAATGTTGTTTATTTGTGTTTTCAGTTACAAATTTCGTTTGAATTGAAAGTAATGTAAAAGTAAAGCTGGTGAAGTATTCTCGATTTATGCTTTTATGAATATTGGGAAAATGCTATGAATTTTTCGCCCAATCATTTTTAGTCATTAATAAATTAGCATTTATTGATCGTAATAGATTGTCTTGATGATAATAGCAAATTATGGATGAATGCCGCTAATCAGTTTTAAATATTATGCGGTTCAGATTTTGCTGGACAGATTTTCAATTCTTAAGTCTGCCATTTCATCATACTTCATTACCTTATCGTCCATTTATTGACTACTGTATGCTTGTACTAGAATCATCGAGCACATATCGATAAAAAAAGTTTGAGTGTTCAACAATCCACTCATTCACTATTGCTCAGTTCAGACACAGACACATTTTCAGATATTGATTGTATTTACTTTCGTCAAGTTCCGCCCTATCCCCAACCAATGGAAGAGAGTGTTATAAGTGACAACAGTAGGAGCTCATTTATTCCGACTTCATCAATAACTCATCAATATTCTCATATTACTATCCATTGCTATCGATATTTATCACGCTTGCGAGTCGCTCTCTTATCACTAAAATGTCATCTATCGAAAAGTATGAATGGCTTATTTTTTCATTTTCTTTTATGTTTTAATAATAATTATTTTGAAATTCCTAGGAATTCTCTTGTATTAATCATTTGCAAAAAGTAGTTTAAAAATTACTTATTAGAGGTAGATTAATGATATTATCCTCACCTCACTTTTGCAGGAATTTAATTCTTTTTCTGAGATAGAAAATTAAAATGAGAAATTTTGGATAAAAAGAAAGAGAAAGAGAAGCAGAACTGATTTCTTAAAAAAAAAACTTATGGAAAATTAGTTGGCTTCTATGAGAATAATTGATCACATAGAATAAACGGGAATAAAAGAGATCAAAACTTTTCTTAAATTTCAGTTACTTATCAGCACAAATATCTGCTGCAAAATCAATAACCGATAATACTTATGATGGAATCGTCTATATAGCTCATTCTGTTTCGGAAACTGCAAAATATGAAGTCCTAAAATCATTATTACCGAGTCTTACGATCTACTCTCAAGTATCATAAAGCATTCTTCTGAGGATATTTTTTTCTATTTAGATCGATTTCAACCCATCTTGCAAATATGATTGCACGGGATTTTCTGAGCATTTTAATACATTAATATTCTGAATTCCTTCAGATTCATAAAGATATGGAAAATACCACAACACTAATTCTGATCGATGGGGATATCTTGCCGTCCAGAAAGCTGATTTTTGCAGGAACTGGACCAGTTAATAGAGATCATGATGATGTGCGGCGTTTCAATATAGCTGCTCGAAACGGTATGAAATTGTAAGTATATTTTATTTATATCTGCATAGAAAAATGAACATGTTTCATTATTAATTAAAAAGAAAAGGCGGCCATTGAAGTAATCAAGTTTAATGCAAGGAATTCGAGATATATTTGAACATAAACCTTTTCGCGCAATTTTCTCCTTTTTTTTGAATTACAATTACATATATATATATATTTGCAGGGCTTTGAAAACTGGGATGAAGCACCGTTAGTTTTAACTTTGCCACATGAGAAATATCCACAGGCAGAGTTAGTATCAGCTCTTGGCGCTATGCATGAATTGTATGTACCACTGAATGTACGGGAAGAAGAAAAAAAAACCAAAGTTAAAACTGTCGGTCTATATGCGCTGGAATATGACCAGAAGCTGAGTTTTGAATTTCAAATACTCAGGAAGAGGAAGTATGGAACCATTGTTCTTTAGTTTGATAAAGAAAGCAAGGATGAATTTTCAGACACTGGTAAATTTGTTGGAAGCACTTGATGCGGCATTCACAGTTTGTCGAGATATCGGCGATTCGGATCCTCAACGAATGTCACCATCTTACGTTGCTGAATATGTTACTAGTGCATTTAATGGAACAAACATCAGCACTTGTATAATTTCTGAAGTCACTGTGAGTTTGAAATAATAATCGTAGTACGGTAGAAATGGTTTTGTTTACATAAAGGCTTGAAATAGGGAATGGAAAGTGCATAGAAATTCGAGATAATTTAATCGGATTGCTTTATTATTAAATGAAAGTATCCATTTGTTTGCATATTTTACTTTTGATACTGGTTTTTGGAATTCAAAAATTCGGATTTTTAGGAAATCGAACGTGAATTTCCTCTTATGGCAGCTGTAAATCGTGCAGCAAATAATGTCAAGGATCATCAAGCACGTTTGATATGGCTTGAGTATAATCCAGAAGGTCCTTGTACCGAAACAATCATGCTTGTCGGCAAAGGTTATCCTTGACATTTATAAATTAAAAAAAATGATTACGCTTTTCAACTAATGTTTTTTAAGGTGTTACGATAGATACTGGTGGCGCGGATTTGAAAACGAATGGAAATATGTTTGGAATGTGCCGTGATAAATATGGTGCTGCAGTTGTTGCTGGTATTTTCAAAGCTTTAGAAATTTTAAAGCCAAGGAATATTAAGGTTCATTCTTGTGAATTTAGCTGGTAGCTTTGAGTCAGGGTAAATAATGGAGGAGTATCTTGAGTTTCATATCTATTTCTGATTGTTTTTGCAGAATGATATCAGCATTTTAAATTAGAATTTAATTTATAGTTTTGCGGCTATATGTGCATGGTCCGAAATAGTATTGGTTCAAACGCTTATACATGTGATGAAATCATTCGTTCGCGTAGTGGTAAACGTATTGCAATATGCAACACTGATGCAGAAGGTCGCATTACAATGCTCGACCCTCTGACGAAAATGGTTGAACTAGTAAGATATCAAATCGTGACATTACTGGATTATTTAAGCACATGAGATTATTATCTGTTGTATTTTTTCTATGCAGTTTTTACTTAACTACTCATTATTCAAATTAATAGAGTGATTCGGTCGTACATCAAGATCTTGAGATTCCTGTATTTTTCAGTTCGGTTTCAAATTTCTAATTTCAGGCTAAACTGGAGAAGAAACCACGGTTATTTACTTTGGCTACGCTGACAGGTCATTGCATACTTAGCTACGGCTACATGGCAGCAGCAATGGATAATGGTCCGGCGCGCGCAGATCACACTGCTGAAACAATTCGTGACTGGGGTGATATATTTGGACAGCCCGTTGAAGTGTCACGATTACATTGGGAGGTGGAAGTTTTAAAATATGAATGAATAGGCTAATATTTATCTTCTAAAATATAAATGAATAAGTTGATATTTACCAAATATCCTGTAATTTTATTTATATAAGAGGTAGAATAAAAATAAATAATTTTCAATAAAGGTCTGAAGCTGGGAAAGACCAACCTTTCATGTTTATTTTAGATTTTTATAAACTTTTCGGAGTACGAAAGCGTTTTCTTCGTTAAAAAAATTCGTACTAATTTCAGCAAATTAAAGTCCGGAAATAAGAGAGGCGTAGGGAGTTGCTAAATTTTCTTGCTTTCAGGACTTTGAATTTCATGATGCTGAAAGTGAGGCAGCTGATATAAGACAATCAAATACTTTGCCATCCGTGAGAACACTGCGTGGTCACCAAGGACCGGCTGCATTTCTCTTAAAGGGTTCAAGATTGGATGAACATGGATGCAACTCAAAGACTCCTATAGCGTAATAGTTTCCTTCTTTTGGGTAGTATGATATTAAATTAGTCATTCAGATTCATTTTATGCATTCGGATTTTAAAGTAGAAGGAATAAAGCAGTAATAAAGTCATTAATCAAATATTGTAATATCTAAGGTTTACAATCATGATAGTCTGCAGCTGTGTGTTTCTAGATATACACATATTGATATGGGGTTCTTGTATGGGCTCGCATCCTAAAATAAGCTATCCAAATCCGCTACTGGCGATCGCTGCAACGTTAGTTTTTGCAAGCATCACTTTTGATTTCAGTGTTAGAATAGAAGAGCAATTCTTCCTATTTTTATATTTCCCTTAAAAACGTGAAATCTATGCATTGAGCAAGATCAAAAAACAAAGATGCTAATAATATGTATTATCATTGTTTAATGAAGTCTTAACCAATAAAAATAAATGAAAAACAAATTCTTTCTCTAAAAAAATTAATTTTCAGATATATCTTTCCTTATATCAATTTGTCGTTCAAGATATGATGATACAGCAACACTACCAATGCTTTATGGTTTCTTTAATTTTTCATAGATTTCATGTTTAAAGATGGTGTTGATTTGTATCAAATATAAAAAAATAAAGAAGAAAATCGCATGAATTAGCCTCGTAATGAATATTACGTGTGAGTGAGAATATGCTCTCATTCAGTATCCGTTCTGCAGTATTCATCTTATCCATCTTTTCTCTCACTTCAGCGGCTTTCAACAATGACAAGATTTCCATAAAACGCCCAAGACAGCATCATTATGCAAACAATCGACTGAATTAAAAAGCAGATCTAAAATTCCAAAAATAAATTTCATTAACAGTTGTTGGTTACGGACATACTAAATAATCCCTAGAGGAACTTACAGCTGTTCCGACCATCAATCGATAATTTTCGTAGCGATTCCAGTCATTACGCTCCAACAAGAATGATACCGCAACGATTAACGAGCAAACTGCGAGCACCGTGAGAATTGTATTCACAATTATTTCCTGGGAAATTGGGAGGATATTGAATTTCGTTACTTTTTGAACTTTAGCTAGTTACATGTTGTCCTCAGCTATGTAACTTGAATTAAAATTATTTATTTACATCGATGTTAAATATTTGAGGTCGAAGTTTTGTTGGGACGTGAAACATCTCATTTTTACCTGTTTAGTAAAACATTCAATTTGTTTGAAGTTTGGATATTTTACCCAATTTTAATAATAAGAATGGTTGAATAAATGAAGAAATGAGACTTGAAGGTGGTGAAAACTCTGGTAATTTTTATAAAATTTCGCTTATTTCAATTGTCGAAGAAATGTCGAGAAAGGAACTTTTATTTCAGTAGTTCGGAGAATTTCACTCCACTATTACCCGATGCTAGTAGCGAAGTTGAATGGTTTTTTGATTTTTTTTTCTGAATTTTTTTTTCCCAAATTTTTCTCGGAAAGAAATGTTTTTTACCGCATTGCAATAATATTTTAAATTCTCGGTGCTAACAACCTGAGGAATATGAAATAAACATTTTAATATCTTTAAACTTCAGAAAATTGATTTTCCAATTTCGTTTTCAATAGCTTCTATCCGAGAAGAATGCTTTTTTTTATCAGCGCTTCGTTTACCATTCTGCTTAGTGAGTTGTTTGCACTTGGCAAAGCTGCCATATCGTAACTTATCTTTGCTGAGCTCCACGAATAGTGAAAAAATTTTTTTCTGTTTGTTGCTTCAACAGTCAGTTTTTAATCCGTTAAGATGATTTCTTTTTTCATTTAGATATTTTGACCTAACAAAAAATAACAAAGGGATGAATTGATAATCGCCTTATCATGTCTGTTATCGCTTTTCATATATATATATATATAACACTTCTTTTATTTTAATCCTTTATTTTTTTTGCTTATAACTTTTTTTTCTCTTTTATTTAATGAACTTTGCTTTCTTTCATAGACGAAATATAACAAAAACTTACGACAGTCCTAATGAAGAATATTTGCTGTAAAACAGAACCAATGCTCCATCCAAGTAGCAATCCACAAGTAAGTGCGATAATAATGAAAGTTGTGGAGTAGCTTGCCCGAATACTTTTGTCTTGTAAATAAAATTAATAATATTACAACCAATGCGACGATCTAAATAAAAAAAAACTTCGTGATACTTCATATATCGTATGCTAAACAATGGCTTTCCTATGTACAATAATTTTTGGCTTTTTTCGTGTAAACATCGAAAATGGAATAAAAGATTACTCTTCGAAGAGTTTCAAAATTTTGAAAAATTGAATCTAGCGAAAAATTAGGTTTCCTCCCGCAAAAATCAACATATTGAAATTGAATATGCGCAATAACTAAATTATTAATTTATTCAATATTATTCTCACTTATCCATGATTAATTTCATTAGTATTTTAGTATTATAATTAAACATTTGTTATAGTAACAATACACACACCTCCGCATAAAGACCGCTGTCTTTTGCACATTACATTTACATATAATTGATTAGATGATGCTTTATATTTACAAATCAAAGTTGAAAACTAACTACAGTGAGTAGTTTGATAACCCAAACAGGAATTGTAGAACTTCGAAAACCACTTGTACGAGTTGTTGTAACAGTTGTTCGACTAACGATTGGCATTGCCTACAATAAAAGTATGCTAAATCAGTCAAGTTTTTCATCCTGAAGAAATGTTTCGAATCAAAAATGTTGTCCATACAACTACAAAACAAGCATTCCATTACTTAATAAAATTTGGTATTTTGAATAAGTATTTCACAAAAATCATAGAAGATGCTTTTTTTGGATTGAAATAATCTATGATCAAAACTGGAAAGGTTGTTAATTGAAAACAAGAAAAAAGTGCTATACTGGTACTAGACATAATATTCACATCTGGAAACCAGCCTTCTATGATAAATCAATAAATTCTGCGCAATATGATGGCTTTCAAATGAATTTACTATTTCCCATGGATTGAAAAGAATCCATAAAGTGATGATAAAGTTTCAATGCTTCGGAATCCAAATGTAATCGCATAGTATTGAGAAATCTGTGCAGAAAACGGAAGTAAAAGAGAAGTACGTTTTGTTAACGGAAAAAAGAAATGAAAAGGTAATTTTAAAATGAAACGACTGCTCTGCTCAAGGTATAGCAGGCGTATTTAATTAGAGGTTCAACGAGAAATAATATATGTTGTTGGTTGTGATTGAACACATTTCACAGCAAAACATCTGTCTTCAGCAGATGATTTCACCGATGCAAAATGTGTTTATTTCAATTAAAAATAGCTAAAAAACTTGGCCAATTGATAAAAATGTCTCTTCATATAATACAATTTTCATCAATCTCATGTATTATTTAAGTGTCTTGTCAAGGAATTGTAAAAAAATAGACAACTATATTAAATTGTAGATAGTACTCATTTGTTTGAATTCATCGTATAATTAATAATAATATAGTAAAAAGAACTAAGCAGACACAGAGGATTGGAAGCAACAGATTTGATATGAATTTGTTTCGATCGTAAAATCACTCCTAGAGAACAATATCAAAAATCAATATTATTTTTAGACTGCATATCTTTGATATGTTCGAATTCGTAAGTTCGACGAAATTTGTTTAAATTATTTGAAAATTGAAAATGATGAAAAGATTCAAAGATAATGGATATGAATGGACTTGCATAAAAAATTATATCAAAAATTCTGCTAGCAGATATCCAATTTTTACATAACAAAAAATCGAATGATTATGATTTCGAGAACATTTATTTATAAAGGTTATTTCCCTCTGTTTAACTAACTAATACTAAGACGCAGGCTTGCTATGTGCAGGATAACTCTGCTCATGCCGATGAGAATTACGGAAAGAATATCGAGAACGGACAAGTAGTGCATTAACATGATTTTATCTTTCTAGTCTTATCATTTTTTTTGAAAATTTGAAAATGATGGGTTAAGCCAAGATAAATCATCGAATATCCGGACTTTAATTTTGGTAGCATAAATAATAATGCTCTCAGTTTTCTCTCTCACTATTTCCCTGCAAATAATTTGCCGATTTTATTGATTCATTCAAGACTATTCATCGAGAGATTTACATCGCTCTTTTATTTCCTCTCCTCATCCTACAATTTTTTCCTCAATTTCTCGCATTTCCCGCAGTCATCCAAATGACATGGCATAAAAAATGAGTTCACTTAAATTGATATGCGTTAGAGAGGCTGAATGATTGGGTCGGTTGCTTTCCATTTCAAATTGGCAGATGGTATCACGAATTCGATTTTGGGCAATATTTTCAATGCCTACACATGCATTTTAATTTCTCCACAGATTTCGATATTTCATCAGTAATTTGAACATCTTTATTCATTTCATTTCAATGTTTTTGCATTCATCTTGTTTGTGGAAGAGAAAGAAAAAATTCAAATTGAAATGAATTGAACAATAAGTATAAGAGTGATCAACATATCTACCAATCAATCGATCAATCAATCAATCAATTAATCAATCAATCCATCTATCAATCTACCTATCTATCTATCTGATTTATCTATCTATCTGATCTATCTATCTGATCTATCTATCTGATCTATCTATCTATCTATCTATCTATCTGATCTATCTATCTATCTATCTATCTATCTGATCTATCTATCTATCTATCTATCTATCTATCTGATCTATCTATCTATCTATCTGTCTATCTGATCTATCTATCTATCTATCTATCTATCTGATCTATCTATCTATCTATCTATCTATCTGATCTATCTATCTATCTATCTTATCTATCTATCTATCTATCTATCTATCTGATCTATCTATCTATCTATCTATCTGATCTATCTATCTATCTATCTATCTGATCTATCTATCTATCTATCTATCTGATCTATCTATCTATCTATCTATCTATCTGATCTATCTATCTATCTATCTATCTGATCTATCTATCTATCTATCTATCTGATCTATCTATCTATCTATCTATCTGATCTATCTATCTATCTATCTATCTGATCTATCTATCTATCTATCTATCTATCTGATCTATCTATCTATCTATCTATCTGATCTATCTATCTATCTATCTATCTATCTGATCTATCTATCTATCTATCTATCTATCTGATCTATCTATCTATCTATCTATCTATCTGATCTATCTATCTATCTATCTATCTATCTGATCTATCTATCTATCTATCTATCTATCTGATCTATCTATCTATCTATCTATCTATCTGATCTATCTATCTATCTATCTATCTGTCTATCTGATCTATCTATCTATCTATCTATCTATCTGATCTATCTATCTATCTATCTATCTATCTGATCTATCTATCTATCTATCTTATCTATCTATCTATCTATCTATCTGATCTATCTATCTATCTATCTATCTGATCTATCTATCTATCTATCTATCTGATCTATCTATCTATCTATCTATCTGATCTATCTATCTATCTATCTATCTGATCTATCTATCTATCTATCTATCTGATCTATCTATCTATCTATCTATCTATCTGATCTATCTATCTATCTATCTATCTATCTGATCTATCTATCTATCTATCTATCTATCTGATCTATCTATCTATCTATCTATCTATCTGATCTATCTATCTATCTATCTATCTATCTGATCGATCTATCTATCTATCTATCTATCTATCTGATCTATCTATCTATCTATCTATCTATCTGATCTATCTATCTATCTATCTATCTATCTGATCTATCTATCTATCTATCTATCTATCTGATCTATATCTATCTATCTATCTATCTATCTATCTGATCTATCTATCTATCTATCTATCTATCTGATCTATCTATCTATCTATCTATCTATCTGATCTATCTATCTATCTATCTATCTATCTATCTGATCTATCTATCTATCTATCTATCTGATCTATCTATCTATCTATCTATCTATCTGATCTATCTATCTATCTATCTATCTATCTGATCTATCTATCTATCTATCTATCTATCTGATCTATCTATCTATCTATCTATCTATCTGATCTATCTATCTATCTATCTATCTGATCTATCTATCTATCTATCTATCTATCTGATCTATCTATCTATCTATCTATCTATCTGATCTATCTATCTATCTATCTATCTATCTGATCTATCTATCTATCTATCTATCTATCTGATCTATCTATCTATCTATCTATCTATCTGATCTATCTATCTATCTATCTATCTATCTGATCTATCTATCTATCTATCTATCTATCTGATCTATCTATCTATCTATCTATCTATCTGATCTATCTATCTATCTATCTATCTATCTGATCTATCTATCTATCTATCTATCTATCTATCTGATCTATCTATCTATCTATCTATCTATCTGATCTATCTATATCTATCTATCTATCTATCTATCTATCTATCTATCTATCTATCTATCTGATCTATCTATCTATCTATCTATCTATCTGATCTATCTATCTATCTATCTATCTGATCTATCTATCTATCTATCTATCTGATCTATCTATCTATCTATCTATCTATCTATCTATCTATCTATCTATCTATCTGATCTATCTATCTATCTATCTATCTGATCTATCTATCTATCTATCTATCTGATCTATCTATCTATCTGATCTATCTATCTATCTATCTATCTGATCTATCTATCTATCTATCTATCTATCTGATCTATCTATCTATCTATATCTATCTGATCTATCTATCTATCTATCTATCTATCTATCTATCTATCTATCTATCTATCTATCTGATCTATCTATCTGTATCTATATCTATCTATCTATCTATCTATCTATCTGATCTATCTATCTATCTATCTATCTATCTGATCTATCTATCTATCTATCTATCTATCTGATCTATCTATCTATCTATCTATCTATCTGATCTATCTATCTATCTATCTATCTGATCTATCTATCTATCTGATCTATCTATCTATCTATCTATCTGATCTATCTATCTATCTATCTATCTGATCTATCTATCTATCTATCTATCTGATCTATCTATCTATCTATCCATCTATCTCCCTATCTATCCTCTCTATCTATTCAACGTGAAAAAAGAAACTCTCTCAGTTAAAGTACATACATTTAGTTCTCTTTAGTGAGTCTTTCTTTGCAAAAATTTTCACATCGATCTCCGAAGTTTATCTCATCTCATCCATATTCTCATGGGTCACGACTATTTATTCCCTCCGCGATTTTTAAGATCCTTTCCCTTTCTTTTTCCTTCGAATCTTCATATTTGAATGATTTAATTTACAGCCTAATGTTGCAGACTACTGTACAAAGTTTTACAATATCTCCTGAGACTGAAATTTGACTTGAGATAGTACCAAGCTGTGATGCTTTATATTTTGAATCCTTTCCTCTTTGAATATATCTATCCATTTACCTATGCATGCATTTTCTCTGCCTTTTGGATTATTTCACGAAAGTTTTCACAAATTACTTTTCCTTTACCTCCTCCATCCCTGTATCTTACGGCAGTATTTTTCAATTTATACCTATAAATTTATGCCAAAGTTGAATTTCAATACAGTTCAACTCTTATGAAGATAATCCTGACATTTTTATTCCTCCAGAATTAGTTTCATTCGGAGAGGAAAAGGAGGATGAGGAGAAAGAGGAAAAAACAATCCAAGTAATTAAGGACTGAAAGTTGAAGGCAGGCCATTTTATTGAGTTGCCTTAATGCTTCCTCTCTCCCTGTTTCAGCAGGAAATAACTTCTGACGCTGATGCTGTTATCATGTGACTGATATCACACGATTGATGCTGTCATCAGTCACATGTGATATCAGCTAATTACACTTCTCATTACTCCATCCTTCATCATCTTTCAATAACAGTGAAGCTAATGAGAATACCTTGCACGAGAATACCTTGCTTTTCATTTCTCTCTTCATTCTCTCAGCTTACTGTCTACTTCTCTTTTCCAATTATCAATTACGTGAATGTAAATGTGATAATGCGCAATGTGCATTATTTATTTACTTCTGTCACTATTATTTAATTGTCAATAATTGGTTTAGTTAACATTTTGCGAAGATGGAATTTTAATCGTTGAAATATTCTATTTTCATCTGAAGTGATATCTTTTAATAGTAAGATGGCGAAGATAGTTTCAATGCTTAAAAGACTAATTTTTAGTCCTGAAAAGCTTTTGAATAGACAGAAGGAGCATTTTGTGCTGTCTCAATTATAGGCATTAAATTCAAAATTGAACCTCGATCGTCGTAATATTCTTTGTTTCTTTTTAATTCCTTTTCACATAATTCGTTCAGTAGCCATGGAAGAAAGGCTGAAGTACCGAAATTAAATTATCAGTAGTATGTTTTATGCTTCTAAATTTTATGAATAAAAACTTCTACTTTTTATTCATAAAATTTCCAACTTCTGTCATGATTTGGATTTCTCATTATTTAAAAAATTAAATTATCTCTTTATTTATATCAAGTTCTTTTCACTCTGTTCAATAAAACATTTCTTTGTTCCTCTCTCTCCCTCTCTCTCGTGCTATCAAACATCGTTGCTATTCTAAATACTTATTTCACGTAATTCTGATGCTTCCATTAAAATCTAAAAAAATGAAATATTCCTTTCCGTGTAAATTACAAAAATACCAAAGAAAGTTATTTTTGTTGTTTGATGGGTGCCCTGACGGCAACTTACCTTCGGAAATGACCCACCACTACTCACACGCACCCATCTGTATCTCCACTACATTCTTAACGCGAACTATTGGAATAAAGTTATTCCGTGTTGTGTACCGCTATGCAAATTTCCAGTATTAGAGAGAGAAAACACGTTGCAGTGCTTAAGCGATCAATTTATGGAGGGGCCTATTTTTAAAGCTCTCCGCACAAATAGGTGGATATATGCGGGAAGTGTTTAACGTTAGGATTCTTCTCGTCTGAAACATCAACTGGAAGTTTTATATTTATTCGGAGTGCTAAGACTGAATATCATTATAGAGTTTCTAACAGAAGTGATAACCTGAATGAATAATCAATTAGTCTAATAAAAATATGTTGTAAAATTTAATAGAACAGGCTACATGAAGAATTCCAATGAATGTATTCTTATTCCCTTATCCTATCTTTAAATAAATATTTATAGTATTAATGTCTCAATAATTTCTAAACTGAAATGCTTGCATTCATTTCATAAGAATTGTTAGTATCGACGAGCAAATATAATTATTACTTTTCGACTGAATGAGTAACTCATTTTTGGAATGTTAGGTATGCTGCATTACTTTTTATACAGAGGGAATAATATAGCTTGCAATACCATTCAGCATTTTGCAAAACATCTGTGAGTTTTCATCTCACAACATCTGTCTTCCTTCACTCCATTCTGCATATCCAGTCTTTAACGAATTCACTAACAGGCAAATGTAAGTTTTTTTCCACTTTAATTTTTTTGCGCAATGAATTAATTGGTACAGCCCATTAGATAGATTAAAATATACGATTACATTTCAGATAATGAGTTTGGATGTCATCAAGCGAGCCGATCCAACCGATGATTATGAATTATTGCAGCGAGTGGGTTCGGGTACATACGGCGAGGTTTATAAAGCTAAACATATCAGGTCGTATATGCCATTTATATACATTGTATCTTTATTTTTTCCATTTTTATGGATTCAACAATTAAGTGATATGAATATTTCATGTATAGCTAACTAGGTGATATCTATAATTTATATCTAAAATTCTAAAATTTAATATTATTTGGTTACTTCCAAATAATTTTCAGGACGGGCGAATTATCTGCAGTAAAAGTAGTAAAATTGGAAGCTGGCGATAATTTTGGTGTTATTCAACAAGAAATTTTGATGATACGTGGCTGCGTGCATCCAAATATAATTGCATATCACGGCAGTTATCTGCGACGTGATCGGCTATGGATCGTTATGGAGTATTGTAGTGGTGGTTCACTTCAAGACATTTATCACAGTATATTTTCGTTTTTATTCATTTTTTTTTAGATTTTCGAATTAGTTAATGTTGGTAATAAAGCATTTATAATATGTTTCGCAAACTCATTGTTATAAATGCAAACAAGATAAGTTTGCGTTTTTGTAATGAGACTAATAAATCAAGATTTATTTCCATATTCTTTTCATTTCCTTCGATAGTGATAATATATCATATGCAAAGGAGAACAGGTTTCTGCTATAGTGCCTGATAAGCAAAGAAAATATGCACTTATTTTGCTTTATTTGTGTTGCTCACTGTTTGATTACAGCATCTTTTTCTCTCTATTTCCTTGCTAAAAAAAAGTGAAGCTAAATAACAGGGATTATGTTTTTTCAATATTTTGAATTGGTATTAAAGATACAAAAATTTTTATAGTGACTGGATCTCTGTCAGAGTTACAAATAGCGTTTGTTTGTCGTGAAACACTAAAAGGTCTTCATTATCTCCACTCAAAAGGTATGGTACATCGGGACATAAAAGGAGCAAACATTCTACTTACCCATTCTGGTGATGTTAAGCTTGGTAAGTAATACTTTCTCTAGATTTATGAGAATATTTGGTTTTATTTTTGAGCTTTAATTTATATTTTTGTTCAGCTGATTTTGGCATTGCTGCACAAATTACCGCTACTATTGGGAAGCGGAAATCATTCATTGGTACTCCATATTGGTGAGTAATTACCTTCAACAATATATTTATTCGAAATTGGTTTTTTGTTATATCTCATTCGTACCAGGATGGCACCGGAAGTGGCATGCGTAGAACGTCGCGGTGGCTATGGTGTAGAATGCGATGTTTGGGCCGTTGGCATTACAGCAATTGAATTAGCTGAGTTGCAACCGCCACTTTTTGATTTACATCCTATGCAAGTTCTTTATCTTATGACAAAATCGTCGTACAAATCTCCAACACTCAAGGAGAAATATAAATGGTAAATATTTTACTTGCAGTTTCAACTTATTTTTATTTCAAACTTGGAAAACTTTGAATTGAAATTTAGTACGATTCCAGCCAAGAGATAAATCGATTATTTAATCTCTCAGATTTTAGTTGTTTAATACAATTCATTTCATAAGATTTTTATTTACACGAATGATATTTATGAATTATTTGAATTAACATTCTGAAATATATATATCAGCATTTTATTATTAATAATTTCTTTCAGGTCACCATTCTTCCATGATTTTATTAAGCAGTGTTTAACGAAAAATCCAAAAAAGAGACCAACTCCAGAAAAGCTGTTAGCTGTATGATTTCAGAAATTAATGAGAAATCATATCTTGTTTCAGCGTTTATATTTTAGTTTCTGCAGAAATTCATAACTATCTTTAAATTCGATTTCTCTTTTAATCAGTTCCTTTAGAATCATCACTTTGTTCTCGGAGCGCTTTCTTCCCGAATGACGCGCGATCTGTTGGATAAAGTTAACAATCCTGGCGGTTTATCTTCCGCTTCTGTATTCGCTCGACAATTTTCAGCAGTATATACGGATGATGATGAAGAGGTTTTCTAATATATTTACGTTCATTTTATCATAATAAATTAATTAATTTCTTGGAATACTGTTTTTTATTCAGGACGCTGTAATGACAATATCGCGAATTAAGTCACGTGGCCATGCATGTCCCCGTGTTGCGCAAGATGCAATACGTGTATATGATGATTCAAATGCACTTATGGCACGAATTTGGGGAGATTCGTCAATTTCTGAAATCTCGAATTTAGGTCGACGTTATCATGAGGTTCGTTTTATTGTGATTCTACGTTTGAAAAGTGTACAATTTGCAGTATAAATTTTTTTTAGGATCGAACACTTCCTGCCAAAGAACATCCGCCATTGCCAGATGTTGTACAAGCTTTATCGTTGCTTAACGATAACGATGGTGTTATAAATGACGTAGATGATGGAACTCTGTATTCATCAGAACAGATTAATGGTAATTTCTCTTTTAATTAATTGGATTGTTAGTAATACGTTTTTGATGGGCAATTTTGCTCATGAGCTAACAAAGAGAAATTCTAAAATTAGAAAATCTGAAGATCCGGTCTGAAATCCGATTTTTTGTAGTAATATGCGAAATTTTGAAGTTTGTAATCCATAATGTCACTTCAGGTTCTTCTGGTTCAGATTTTTTCATGCCTCAACGTCCACCACGTACTAAGCAGCCGATAAAGCGATGCTCATCACTTGAATCACCACATTCCGATCTATATTTAAACGAGCAAGTTAGACATCGGATTAATGGTTCAAGTTATGTTTTTCAACGACCTCAGACTTGCTTTGGATTACCACCAACGCCAAAAGTATTTTGCTGAACTATAAATTTAAACGTAATTATTGACTTGTGTATCAAAAAATTCTGCATTTGTAATCTTAGTAAATTTTAAAAACTTTCATAAATTCAGTTGTGCTGTTTAAGGCTTATAATTTGTTAGGTCGCAATGGGTGCATGTTTTTCGCTTATTTTCCATGATTGTCCATTGCATATAAATAGTACTGCAACATGGATCCACCCGAATAGTTCTCGCCAATTTTTGTTAATTGGAGCTGAAGAAGGAATTTTCACGTTAGACATGGATGAATTGCATGAAGCAGCAATGGTTTTAATACATAAACGACGGTGTTCGTGGTTGAATGTGCAGAAAAATATTCTAATGACCATACAAGGTTTGATCATAAATAGCTTCAAAATCAAGTTAAAATGCACAGTTATGTTTTTATACAGTTGACATTTATTCTTGAAAATCAGACAGAATTAGGGCCTAGGATTGCTAGAACATGCAAATTAGGTTTGGTTAGCAAAAACTGATTTAAAATGTTTGCTGTCATTGAAATTTTTATGGTGAAAATTTTAGGGAGAACTCCATATCTTTATCGTCACGACTTAGTTGCTTTATCACAACGAAATCTTACACAAAGAATATCAAAACCAATGAATAAAATTCCTGAAAAATACTTACCAAAGAAACTCGCTATAACTACACGCTTACCTGAAACCAAGTATGCTTTTGAATCATTAATTTTATTTTCATTTTATCACTAGTTTAAAAAAATACCATTATCTTGTTTAGATGTAATTTTCAGCATTAAAAAAACAGCTTTAAAAAGATTAACTTTAATTTTTTTTTTAATAAACAATTTTAACTTATAGAGATGTTGTCCATTGCAATGTTGCTCGTAGTGGTGTAAATGGTAATGTGTATCTTTGTTGCGCAATACCGTCTGCTGTAATATTGTTTCAATGGTACGAACCGTTGGCTAAATTTCTTATGCTGAAAACAGTCGAAATTAGTATTCCTCACTTTCCACTTCGACCTTTTCAGTTGATATACTCCGCCGGAACGGATGCCGATTTTCCAAAAGTATGGTTTTGAAAAAATTTTGTGAAGTAGTTTTTTATATTTTTGTGTTTAAAAAAATGAATATATTCGATATTATACAACAATATGTATTTTATCTGTAGGTTTGTTTGGCAGTCTACAAGGGATTAGGACATAAATTTCATCTCCATTATGTAAATTTTAATGACGAAAGTGTACATTGTGACTTAGATGGACAAGATCGAGCAGAAGCGGTTTGTCTTAATGTTGTCGCATTAAAACAAGTCGACAGAGTAAGTTCTTTTATTCGAAGATTTATGCAAACTTTTAAAATTTATTGTTCATATTGCTCTGGTAGTAAATAGAAAATTATTTTATTACATTCTTGAAAGTATCTTGAAAGTAGTCTTATTATTTTGCATTTGGAATTTTTTTCCTGAAAAATATTTTAGGATGCATTGTTATTATGCTATGAAAACCGATGTGTTGTAATCAATCAGAATGGAATTGTTAAATCATCTCGTCTTTCACCAGCACAATTTAAATTTGGTTTTCAAATTGAAAATCTTGTCTCACTTTCGGATTCAATTCTTGCTTTTCATTCACATGGCGTGCAGGTAATGAAATATGACTGGAATGGTCTCACTGTGAAAAAAGCATTAGAACCGTGATAAAACTGGAATATGTGGAAAGAATTATGGGAACCAGTAGTTAAAATTGTAGAAAGATGGAGGAGTTTTAAGTATTTGATTTCAGGGTCGTTCATTTGTTGATAGTTCAATTACGCAAGACATCAATGATCCAAATAACATATATCAAGTTGTAGGAAGTGATAAGTAAGTTTTGTTAGATTCAGACAAAAAAGGATAAAAGTGCAACATTCTTATTATATGGCAATTGAAAAGCCAAGCTATCGAGCAAAAAGGATTATTCTGACTTTCTACTTTGTTGACAACTTTACCATTAATTGTAGTAATTAACTGAATTGTTCAAAATCATGAAAGCAAAATATTTATATTTCCAGATTGGTAGTTTTAAAACGAAGAGAAACATGCGCTGCCACAGATTTATGTGATTTATGTATATTAACTGGACATGAGAGCACTTTAGCTGGTTAATGCTCCCTTACTACAAATGAATTCAAAAAAAGTTCTATCATTCCAGCCAAGAAACAATAATTTTGGTAATGTAATATGTCAAGTATTAATTTCTTCATCGCGATTTCTTTTTTCAGTAGTCGTTTAATCTTTGATAACTTGTGTTCAAGGGAATTTATGATATCAAAATTGTTCGAGACTTCTGTTTCGATATGTGATCAGAGATAATTAACATATATGTAATTGTTCCGTGTACGACCCTGTAATGATGTAAATAAGTTTTGTATTTTCAAAGTAGTTTCAAATCAGATGAAATAAAATTGTAAAATTCAGTGACTAAATTTTCTTCAGTACCTTATATTTTTGCTTTAGAAATTATTTACATTTTCTCTTATTTCTGTTACAATCGACTTGATAAGTACTGAATTATAGATAAAGATATTATCACAGTATCGTATGATAATGTCTTCCCTTCGTGCCATTGATCTGTTAAATAAAATGATGGAATACCACGGAAGTAGCACCTCTGGTTAGAATCACTAAAGTAATGGAATGTTTCGATTCAATAACTGAATTTGATGGTAACATGAAAGCTTTGCTAAGTTCTTGTCATTGGGAAAAAACCTTCTGGTTAGCGATTCTTTCTACTGTATTCATTCCTTATTTTAAAAATTTGCAATTGTATTTTATTCCGACGTAGTTGAAATATTTTCATTTTCAATTTATGCAGCTCTTTCAAAAGTACTGATTTTTATTTGGATTTTCTACAAAACTGAGATTTCATATCTAAAATCTTTTTGCAGCAAATTCTTCAAATATGAGATTGAATACTTTAATGCTAAAGTCTAATCAAACCCTACTGGAGTAGAAATTTGAAAAGTTTAATGATTCAATTCCTGATTATATGTATTGTCAGATATTTAATGATAATACGCAATCAAATCACAATTTTTTTATTCCATCTTTTTCAGTTTGTTATTTGTTGTTCTCTATGTTTTAAAATTAATTCCAAATAACTGACTACCTAAATCTATCGCAAAATCACTATAAAAATTACAAAATAACAAAATAACGCAACTTCTGTAAAGTCAAAAACCATAAAAATAAATCATTTCTTCAAACCATCCAAAACACTAAAAATCCAAAACGAAAAGGAGATGAACCAGATTTCAATATTAAAAACAATAATTGCAACTTTCAATCATAAAAAAGCAAAAAATAATAACCACGAACTTCCTGAACAGCATTAATCAATCAAAAAATCTGCCTTAAATAACAGAACCATTAGGACCAAAAAAAAGCAAAAGTACAAGCGGCAAAAACTTTTCACCAAATAATGTAGTCAACAAAACAAAATTCATAAAACTTAAAAAGCAATAATAAAAAATAACAATAAGCGAGGAAACTCGAAATTAGTTTAGAAGACTTAAAAAACTTATTAATAATATCTTAATCGAAAATTAGAAATAATAGTGTCATTTACTAATATTACACCACTTACTAAAAACAAGGTATTAAAAAAAAATCAAAACACCAAATTGATAAAATCCACGAAACAAATCCAACAGAAAAATAATTTAAGCTCATAATAAATCATCAAAATAAAAAAATCAGGAAGAATTTTATAAATAAATCAAGTATAATGGTACATAAAAAATTTATTCTTAAGTTTCAAAAAATTATAAAAATAAAAAAACAACAAACAGCTAAAAACTCAAACCGATTAAAAGCTAGAAGAAAGCAAAATAACCCACCAAAAAATAAAATAAAGAAAAACAACCAAAACAATGATAAAATAACTTACTAGAAAAACCAACATAATCCAAATTAGCAAAGTTAAGGACATTGAAAAATACAATAAATATTCCGACCCGAAATAAAAACAATGCACGATAACAATAACACAAAATCGAAAAAGAAGATGGAAAAAAATAGAAGAATCATGATAACGAGTTTGGTTTAATCATTACTAACTAAGGTTAAGATTTGGAAATACTGAAATAAAAAATTTGTCTGAGATGAAATCAAGGTTCAAAAGTTAATTTAATTCATTTTTTACAAAAAAGAAAAAATTTAAGAGAAACTGGCCATTTCTCCTTTTGCGGGTTGAATTATATCACTTATTTTAAACTCGTTTTCCTGTTCAAGGTGCACTTGCCTCAAAATTATGACTTTCTTCTGGATGGACACTTATGCGTTGAAACGTTAAAATGAAACGTTTTTTATGTTTCAACATTTCAACATATGTTTCAAGACATGAGCTACTCTGTTCTTTTCAAGCCAATTTTAAGTTTGTAGATTTTCTGGGTATGGTGGGATTCCATCACAACGAAAATACAAGGCATGGAATATGAGAGGATCAAATGAAACAAATAGAAGGAAAACAGTATACATAAGAAAATTTTTAAATACTTTAGAAAAAAAATTAATGTAATTATTAGCCAAATTAAATTAAGATATTGAATAAGACATTCAGCCTTCAATTCTGGAGATATATGTAATCAGGCAGGTTAATAAACTCAAACTAATGAGGAGGGATAATTTTAAAAATTCCCTAGGACATTTAGTGTCGGAATAACCGAAATATTTTTAATAAAAATATATCAAAATATTCAAGATATTTTTTTGTTCTATAAACTGCAAATATCTATATGATATGAAATTATGGAAACTTGCAAAATTTTACAAGCATTTGCCAATATTGACTATGATATGTTCTTCTTAAAACTGTAAAACACTGCCAATTAATAATTTCATTTCAATCACCGAGATTAGGAAAAATTTCATGTTTTTTTTAATTTTAATCATAAATGTCACTAAAGGACTATTACCCATAAAGGACCATTTTTCCATATTTATTTCTTCATTCACTCTATTTTCGCTATGTTAGTTCTCTGTAAGCAGTTTATCCAAGAATATTCTAAATTTAATTTTACTTCAATTGCATTGTCTTATTATATTTATCGGATTCTTACATCACCCTGATAAGTCCAATTAAAAAATACAACGTTTATTCTTTGACGCAAACTCACAACTCCTTATCGTTACAACAAATAGTGATAACTTAAATCAATGATTCAATTCAATCAAGGAGAAACTTCTCTGTTACCAAATTCAAATATATCGAAAAGGAGAATTCACCAATTTTCCACAAAGGCAATCCTTACAAACCTAATCAAATCAAATCAACGGATTTTATAAAACTTATCAATAAATGTGAATGGATTTGAATTTTAAATTAAGTAATACAATCCAAATTTTAATGTCCTAATTTTAATATCTAGCCTGTAAAATCTGATGATGGCGAATATAAATAGTGCCAAAATAGCGGTAAATGTTATTAACAAGCCAAAAATAGACAAAGCAGACATCGGATGACCATAAGCCATCGCTGAAAGTAATATAGAAAGAATCTGCCGAAATGTCATCATTACCGCAAATACCACAGGTCCAAATCGTTCAATGGTCGCATAAATTACAACCTGAAAATTAACTCCATGACAGCAACTTTTCATATGATTAAAATCTTTCTCCTACTGATATGAACAAGAGTGTATATTACATATACTGATTATGAAAATTATTAAATAATGAATAAATTGAAAATATTTCGTACAAACATTCATCTGAAAAATATCCAAAATCTAAGGGAGAAATTACACCAACTCAAGAACAAATCTGGGTTGAGTCAACGACTTTTAAGGTCGCATTTTAGCGTAAATGACTCCAACAAAGAAACTAATAAGGCATAAATAACTAGAAAAAGAGATTACAGTTTCAGATAAAATTGATAAACTATGTCATTCTTCAACTGACTGAAATCACTAGATCAGTAAATAATGTAAGAATTTTAAAAACGAAAATAAACTGGAAATAAATTCTTCTTATCCGTTTTTCTTCATTTTTAAAAAGGAAATTTAAATAAACCTGTCCTAAAGCTCCTGACAAAGATAACAAAAATACATCTCGGCCAAATCCTTCATGAGTTGCTAAAAAGTGGAAAGGTGAAGAAGGTTCCTTGCCCGATAAGTGTCACAAAACATAATATCATGCTAAACATATTTACGCCAACTCATCTGAAAAATAATAAATGGATGAACACGATTTGAATTTAGGCTTATACTCATAAACAAAATAACTATATTTGCCATGCTATTTTTTCATTTAAATGACAAATTTTTATTTCATAGTCCGATCTACCTGTTTATTTTCAATATTCTCCATTGGTGATATTAGAACTTATTAAATTTAAATATTGATTTACAATTCAACAAAACAGAAGTGGGAAAGAATATTTTAAAGCATAAACTTCCTATAACAAAATCTAAAAAACGGAACTTATCTAATCCACATACCATACTAACTCTCACATTTAAATAATTAATGGCATTTGCTTCGAGTTATTGATTCCTAACTTTTCACTTAAAAAGACTATTTAATTCCAACCTGATATCTGGAAACTCGTGGCCGAACATCAAATAGTTTCTTTGCCAATTCAAAGTGAAAGCATCAAATAAAAGATAACCGGACATTAAACAGATTCCAGAAACAGTAGTCGCACGATCGGAATATAAAACTAAAAAACTATTATAACGTGATGAAATTAATAGCAATGTTCATAAACATTTTAATAAAATTTTCAAGACTGAAGTGCTAAGTATAAAAATAATCATATTGGTCGCAATTCTTAAAAACTTTCGTATTTAAACAAAGAGATAAAGTATTCTAAAATTCATGTTGCTGGCTGAATCTCTGCAATTTACTTACTTCCTACTTCGATTTTTTTTTTTTTCCATTTATTTTAATATATTTCTTTTTTATAGCCAAGCCATAAAGTAAATAAAGTTTATTCATTTTCAGGAACCATTTCGCTCATTTTATCTATTTCTTGAAAGCATCAAAACTTTCTCAACCATAAGTTTTTCATTTTATCACTGTTTTTAAACATGTTTTTAAAACGTACTATTAGATCCAGGTCCTTTAGAATTATTTGAAAGAAGAAATAATGATGCTCCAAATGCAAGCATAACAGTGCAAGCGCACTCGCCATATCCATAACGCTCACCTCTTACAATAAAACCCATTAACATAGTTGGTAACACCTTCGATGCTTTGCAAACTGTCTCAAAATAATTTTTACAAAATCTGATTACAAAAAAGTTGATGTTTTATTTTTCTAATTCTAATAATCAATTTCATTTTTACAGTACATTTACACGAGGAATTATCAGTGCATCAGAAATTTGCGGTGTAACTCAAATTACTTACTGATTAGTTCAGTTGCATTAATTTGTTTGAGAAGTACCTGAGTTGGAAATGAAACGAATTTCAGTGCCTCGTATTGGCACCACGATGAAAGCGTATTGGAAAATGATGTAAACGAATGTTTATAGAAAGGTGGAATGTGAGGAGGTTCCCTATAATAAATTATTAATTTCAAAATTCTTTGAGTTATATCATTATTTAAAGAATTTCAGGCTCGTAATTTATAAGGCTTCTACTTCGACTTAATTTACTGTTATTGCTACAAGATCACAAAAATTTTGGATACTATTCAAAAAATTTCTTAAAATTTTCGACGGCTAGAAAGATAAATAGTACGAAATTTTTCCAATTCGAAATCAAATAAATTGCACATAGAATAATAGCAAAAACACGATTCATGAAAACAAGAAATTGAGTATTTTCAAATCTGCTCAACTGATGATCCACAACTGATAAATAAGCCTGAAATAGAAACAGTCAATTCTCCTATTTTTTTGAAAATATCTGAGTATTTGAAAAACATTTAAAGAAAATCTAAAAACGAAGTCCTTCAACGAAAATGACTTCATCTACCTTTTTAAATCAATTCGATTCATTACTATGCCACTTCTTGGAATGTCTCTGCAATTTATGCAGGAAACATATTTATACTGAAACCAAAACACTGAGGAACAAAAAGCTTAAACATCTTGATCCGACTTGATAAAAGTACTTTTCCAAGTAACATTAAGACAGAATAAGAAAAATTTTAAACCTGCGTCATAATCCGTTCTTGGGTATAACCCATTAAAATAAGCGTGATTTGAAGACATGCAAAACAAGATAAGATGAAAAGAGTCATCCCTCAGATTCTTTTTTTGCGAAACGACTGAAGTCAATTTTACCGAATCAGAAATCATCAATCCATACTCGGGTTTTCCAATAGCAAATCTACGTAGAAATGAATGAAATAACGTTGTAGATTCGAAACCATCTTCTGGAAAAAAGCTTCTATTTAAGCATAAAATATTTGCTACGCTTTACTGAATGATAATACAAGCCAATATTAGAAATATACATAATATTCCATAAAAACACTTCCTACCAATAGTTCTTCGACGAATATAAAAAAACCAAAAGAACTACAGGAATCGAAACAATTCCATAATTTAAAAGAATGAAGAAAAATCGAATGAGCCAAAAATCATCTAAATGGGATTCGACCATGGCTAAAAGAAATTTTATATGATTGGTGAAAGAAGTCATTGAAATAATTTGGAATAAATGAATTACAACTGTTTAATTAAAATGATAGTGCTGATTTCATTTCCACTACTATTTCAAGATCTCATTTTCTTTTAATTGCTACGGTCATATTTCTTAGTAATGACCTTCCTGCTCAGTGTCATGCTAGTCGCTTCATACAAAAAAATCCGGCATAGATTAATTATATGATTATTTAAACATATCATTTTTCAGTAAAACACAATGAATGATACCGATGAGAAATATTTTCCGAACTGAATTTATTAATTCCCTTTTAAATAATGCTTGTAATGTATCCAAAAAAGATTGATAAAGACCCGACATGAATATAAAATCAATAACTATGAATAACTCTAATATTGTTCTAGTTCTTTATCACAATATTATCACATGAATAATTCTCATCTAGCTCAATATCTTGATTACCATAATATTATCATATGAATGAACATACCCACAATTATCTCAATATTCTGATTCTTGATGAAAAATATTAAATGTCGTTCAAATGCACAAAAAATTTAATAATATTAAAAAATCCGATTTTCAGGTCTATCATTATTCGAATAACATTTCAACTGCAACAAATATTCAGAATTTTTTTTTTTCATTTCATCTCTTTCGAAAAACAGAATCATCGCAACTGATTTTCAAGAAAAAGATCACTTCTTAAGTTCAACTTCCCAAAAAAAAAAAAACAAAACAAAACATCAGTAAACCAATCCTGCTTACTTCATCCAAACCAGTTCATTCCTCGTAATCTGCAGATTTTGAGAAATATATTTTTATTTGTATTTATAATTGCATAAACAAGATTCCTATTGTTCAATATTACTTGCTCATTACCTTAATAGTATGCCATCCCACCAGAAAGAATGTGATATATCCATACATGATTCATGCATTACTCGATTCTTAACATTTTCTCGAGGACTACTAATGTGATAATAATTTCATTAGCTCTGTATAATTTTGTTACGTCATCATCGCAAAACCATCAAAGAAAGGAACAAAATCATCGAAAGAAATTAAAGTAATCATTGCGGTGTTGCACACCATCACATTTTCATTTTCTATGCTGAATTTGAAAGGGAAAAAAGGAAGCTCACAATCTTGTTATGAAGTAGAAAGAATTCACTTGAATTTTCCATATATTAATTAAGCCATTCTAAATTTTTTACTCTAGAAAATTATTTCAATGAAAATATGCGATTCAGCGTTGGAAATTTCAGAAGCAAAAATAAAGCTTTTATTAAGAGCAGAACCAAAATATACATCCGAAAATTACGTAATGAAGCAAAAAATATATAGAAAACGTAAAGAAAATTTTCAGATGCAGAAAAATTGAACAGTTTCAGTTGTGGACGAAATCATACCACACATTAATAGTTTCCTTGATTAGTATGCCAAAAATTATACAAATTTATTAAGTAGATTCAGGTAAAATAGATACATCATTGCATAACTAATGCAATAGAGCTGCATAAATTAAAAAAAAATGAAATAATTTTTCACCAAATAAATGAAACATCATCATCTACGTCATTGCATAAATTTAAAAAAAAAAATAAACTCATTTCATTCAATTACGAAAATCAAAAACAGTCAAACAGGATAACTTTTGTAATTACAAAAAATTAATAATAATTCTAATAAAACAGCACAACAGATAAACGCGGAAATAAAATGAGAAAGATAATTATTTCAAATAAAAATTCTAGTAATGCATAATAATTCCTTTTTTGTAACGAGACACTGTTAAATTTACATGTGCCTAAAACTAGCAATAAATAGAAAAAAAACTGATTCCATATTATGATATAATAAATAATGAAGCCTACCTATTACAAAAACCTGAATAAGAATTTATTTCATTGAATATAATAAAATAAATCTACAAAGAATTGTATATTTATACGTACTAAGCACTGGATTTTTTGCTATTTCTGGAATAAGTGTGAAATTTTGATCGACATAAACATTTAATAAAAATGAAACAGCATTCCTATGCAGAAATTCAAGATTTTTTGGAGTTTAAATCTGAATCATTATCCTCCAATCCATAACTTGATTCAGAATCATTATCCGACGATGACGAAGAAGATGTCGATATATCAGTATCTGAATCATTCTCGCGCACTTTCTTCTCCCTTTCTGTTGTTTCATCTGTGCTATCATTATCTTCTATACTTTTGTCCAAATCTTTTTCGACTGAGAAAGTTACTTGACTAAGTTTTTCCTTCCATCTTCGAGCAGCTTCAAATAGTTTCAGGCTTCCTTTTGAAGCTAAAATAAAAATTATTAACTGATTGGTAATAAAAAATCATATGCAACATCAAAATGAAATGTTTGAAAATTTGAAAAGATAAATCAACCCTGCAATCATGATTATATCTTACTTTGTTCGTCTGGAAATACATAATCAAAATATTCTTCCCAACCAGCATCTACACCGTCCTCAGTTTGAATTTGACGACGTCTTTTTATTTTTTTTGGCATTAGACGGGAAACCTGGAAAATTATCGTTATGACTCATGAATTTCCGAGAGAAAAGCAATGAAGAAATAAGGAAATAATGACAATATAAGAAATTTAGGAGTAATTAAGTAAGATAATGACAAGTTTAATGAGCAATAAGTTTTCTCGCTCGTTTTTTTTTTATTACACTTCATGCATAATAATAAATAATTGTGATTGTCATTGAAAAGTTCCAAATTCTATTGTAATGCTGATATAAATAAAGTATGCTAATAAATGCGTATGATATGTTACTGTATCATTCAGATATATGTGCATGATATAAACAAGCTAATAAACATTTGTGAAATCAAAGACAATAATCGCTGTCAGAACTTGATTCCCGACAATATCTAATTAAGTAAACCAACATAGGTTTGATACAAACAAAAAAATCTTCCCTTTTTAAAGTAATTTTAATTCTAGCGATATGTTAAAAATTCTAATTGAAAACATACGATGCAAATCTCTTGAAAAGAAAAATACGAAGTATGAAAAAACCTAAATGGAAATTATAATTTAAATGATTAATCTAAATTATTTGTATAAATATATAATGTAACAAATACTTCCAAAATCAATAAAATTCTCACTGCTGCTATAGAATCCTCGTCACCGTGTTTAGTTTCAAACAACATCCACGATTCGAGGAGCAACAATCTTTCTTCTTTTTCACTACTTTTTAAATTCCTGTTAGCGCGTTCATATATCTTGCGTGCGCTCTCCACATCACTTACTAATAATTCAAATTCCGCTAGACTTAACCAAACCTGAAACAAATATAAAAGAGAAATTTTGCTCACATTGTTAAGAAATTTTCATAAATCAAAAAAACTGCATCTATTAACAAATTTTTCTTACTGCTTTTCCTATACATTCTTTCCAACAAACTTAAACCAGAGAAAGAAAAATTAAATGAAAATAAGATCATTTCAAACAGAATTCGTTATGAATCATTTTCAAAAAAAGCCATCTAAAAATAACATCTGAAACGAAATAGTTTAAACTCCGAAAAATGCGATTAACAAAAAATAACTTTTATGTGGTTCGTCCGTTCCAAAAGACTACTATACAACTGGCGAGCTCGACCATACTCTTCTTGACTCACTTCGAAATCAATAAAAGCTTTCCATAAGACCTGCAACAAACTTCAAGTGAGGTTTTGGAATATTTCAATTATTTACGAGCAAGGAAAAATTTTTTTTTTGAAGAAAATTCTTCAACTAATTACTAAAAAAATTCTTCTCTTGCCCCAATGTCACTTTTCAAAAGTTGAAATAATTTATAAAGAAACCTCAGGCATATCTAACGCAGGCTGCTGTACAGCCAAGGCAAAAATTGCGCGTGCACGATCAATGTCACCAAGAAGCGTCTCCATTTCAGCAAATTTTATCCAAGTATTACTATTTTCTGGAGCGTATTCCAGAAACTTCCCATACAAAATCCGACATCGATCAAATTCACGTAGTTGTAACTCAAGATCTATATAACTTCGGAAAAGTTTATTTCGAGGACACATTCCAATTGCACTGCCCTGTAATTAATCTTCAAAACACAATTTTTAGGGTAAAATAATATTTAGTGAATTTTCCACATTATTTATCAATTTCTCAGCGAAAATTTTCTATTTAAAATTTCACTTTAGCTTGACTTTACTAATTCATTATGTAACTCCTCATAATCTAAAAAATCATAAAAAATACAGTTTTAAATGAAGAATTAAAGACTCTTAAACAAACCATTATTTTGCGTGCATTAGATAATCGAAGTTGTCGCACCTCGAAATAAGCAAACATCACCCATATTTTTGAAAAAGTAAATTTCTTGTGAGGAATGATTGTAAGCAAACTCTGTAAACATCTCGTGTCTTATCTATATCACCAACGTCCAATTCTTGGTAAAGTGCGTAATTAATCCATAAATAAATGTACCGACGCCAATACCTGCCAATAAAAAGTAATGATTTCAATGAAAAAGTCAGCTTCATTGCCAAAATCCCTTAAATAAAACCCATTCCTTCATGTAATTTAAATTTCATATTTATTACTTTATTTGAACGATTTTTATAAATGAGCTTTTTTTTATATTATCCATTACTGTACACCAAAAAAATTTTTCAATTCTCTATAAGTGAAATGTGAAATATAGTTTATCACTTCCAAACATATATTCCATAATTTATTAGACTTGTATCTACAATGTTTTTTCAAATGCAGATTAAATTTAATTCTTTTTTACCTCTTTTCAGGTTGAATTGGTACATTAGCTATCGCTCTCTCAAACGTATCTTCCATCTCCTCAGGATCAATTTTCTCGTTTTGTAATAAACGAATGTAATCAAACCAGGCATCGTAATTATAAGAATTTTCAGCGATTTGCTGAAACAAACCTAGTTATAGAAAAATTACCGTTAAAAAAAATCTCGAATCAATCTGAATTATGATTCAAAAATTTGTTTTGTGAAAGCCTACAATGTCATCAAGCGCCACCAATTTTTTAGTTCTTCTATTTAAGATTATTTTACCTCTTCATATTGATGGCGACGTTTACTAACAATTACATTCTCAATCCCGGTTCTTTCACCATATTTTTTTTCATGTATAGTGTAGAATTTAAATATTTCGCCAGTCCGATCAGACGAGAGATGATCCAATCCATATCTGCAAAATCGTAAGGAGAAAATAGTCAACGAATAATCCACTTTTAATTTTGGTTGATTTAAAATCAATCAATCTAATAAATATCTAAATTTTTATTACCAATAAAACAGATACTAGAGATAACAACTGTATCTCTCTGCACATATTAATTGGAATATGGAAATCATTGAAGGAATTACAGTTGATACACCTGTAAATAACTTTTGATCTTTCGTGTTCCTTCTGTCGTTCTTCAAATTGAGCAAATGCAATCAGTAACATTTCATCCAAATTTTCCTCTCCAAAATATTCCAATGCTCGTTCGTAAACCTGTAGCCAACAATCAAGAAAATAACTGCATAATTATGCCGTCACTGATTACAATTTTTAAACAAATTTTATATGAATTAAGTTATTGTTTCGACCTATCAGTGAAGCTCTTCATACAATTTCTTTACACATCGATTCTTTAAAGCACAAGCATACTAGATTATTACTGAACAAAATATTTAAATGTATTACTTTCCATTTCTCTTAGTCATTAATTTTTCTCTGTGATTAATAAACACAATTATTAAACAATAAAATGATTTCAAAATTGACATATGTTTCTACATCTTCCTGGACAAAATAAAATGAAACAATAAAATGCAATCTATTAGAAATACTTACAGCACGGGCATTTCCTATATAACCGAATCTTTCTTCAAATTTTGCGTAACGCAACCACTGTTTCACATTATGTCCATGAACATGTAGAAAACGCTGCCAAATTGTACGTGCACGATCGATTTCTCTGTAGCGCAACTCAAAATTGACATATGTTTGCCAAGCTTGCTCTGGTGGCTCCCACTCCATCCAGCGCTCGAATACCTAAGCAAATTACGTAAACTGTAAATATTATGAAATACGGAAATCATATGAAGTCTGTCCAATGATTTATGGATATGGCTAAGTTTGTCGTCCAAATGATTTTTACTTGTCTTGCTCCAGGTATATTTCCGATCAGTTCTTCCATGTACGAATATTTCAACCAGAATTGTGTAGCTCGAGGCAAAATGGTAACTGCTCTATCCCAAATATTCCGTGCATGATTAATTTGTTTATTCCTAAAATTTGTAAAGACTGAGCTCAATTCACAGTTTCTTTAACCCAATGAATAGTGACACATAACAGATCTCAAGCATCAAAGCCTATTGAGCTGTTGTTCTAAGTGAAAACTTCACCTCATTTCCATTTCCGCGTATTGGAGCCACAATGTGATAGAACGATGATCTGTATCAAGTGCACGCTCAAACACTGAACGAGCTCTTTGCATTTCACCAATATTTTCTTCCCATTTTGCATACTTTACCCAGTTTGCTATCTGCGAACGATTTTTACGGATATTATCTTCGAACTCCTTCCTGGAAACTAATCATGAAACTTTATCAAAATCATTTGATCTTCTAATGTATTTCATATACAGTAACTTGGTAATAGTGCAACAATTTACGCAATGCTTTGAATTAGAAGATTTAAAGTTTCCGATTTTATATCTTGATGCTTACAATTAAAAACATCACTTTCTATAGAATGAAAGTATAAATTGATGATAACTTCAATAAAACATACCTACGCTTCCTCTGATATTCGGCTAGCTCCTCTGGATCAGATATTTTAGTTTTCGGCGGTGGTGCAACAATTTCTAAATCACGTTCCTTTGCTTCACGTAACAATTGCTCCGCTGTTATTTGTAAAGCTGCAGGAGCCTGAAAGTATCGACAAATGCGCAACTAATGTTTTTGTATTTGTAAAATAATTAGGTAAATAGATAAAAAGCAAGTAAATAATCTCGTCATTTAAATCAAAAAATGAAAATAAAAAAATTGACGAAAGATCCTATATTAAATAAATATTTATGAAAACCAAGTCACTAACCGCAAGGATCATAATTTTATTAAACCAAATCATTCACTAAAGAGCTAGCTTTAAGGAATGACATACTTTGTTTTTTACTTTTGCTGCTTTCT
Organism: Dirofilaria repens; assembly: GCA_008729115.1. Lineage (NCBI taxonomy): Eukaryota > Metazoa > Nematoda > Chromadorea > Rhabditida > Onchocercidae > Dirofilaria > Dirofilaria repens. Next base: position 126,228 of record SNRZ01000058.1, read on the forward strand.
TCGGTAATCGCAAAGGCTTATTACTCGGTACTTCTTCAAAATCATCCATCATTTGATTCTGAAAAAAGGTATAAAGATTGCTAGACACTCAATCGACTAATGAAGCCTAGATCCCAAGTTCTTAAAAAAACGACCTGAGCAACCAAAGCCTCAGCCTTCACATCGGTCGCCTAACACCACCATTATTGGAAGTCCTGGATCACAATATATAAATCGTTATGAAAATGATGGTCCCATGTGCAGCCTAGAATCAGGCTTTATAACGCCGTTCCCGGTCAAAACATCTGAATTTGGGGACATCTGTAATTTTGCATTACTTCGTCAACGTCAGCATTTTTTAGTCAAAAAGACACTAGCCGAAGAAGAAACAGAAGGAATATTGCAGTGAAAGCACGACACATCAGCTAAACTACTCGAGACTCTCGGCTTCGCCGCAGGACTCTAATACGACGAACTTTTATCGGAAACACAATTGTTTCGATACGACCCAACAATTATAATATTTCCTCTTTTACTCAATACTAGTCAAAAAAACAATGACATTCATCGTTATCTTTATTTACTGAAAGATAATGAAATTAAAATACAAATTCCTTTCCGATAAAATAAAGACTAAAGAATGTTAGCAACAAAATTGTTCAAAGAGATACAGAGGAAATCTTATAATTCAAGTTCAAATCCACGTATAAACTCTTATCATCAAAAATAATTAGTGAAACCTTATTAAAACATTACACTTTGTTTTTCAGACAAGAAAAAGTGGCAATGATTATTCAGGTAGAAAAAAATCTATGGGAAAATGAACAATAGGATGATGATGCTCTTTAAAAATTATGGAGAGATCTTTTAAATTTTAATAAAATGATGATTGAGGTAATAAAAAGAGAGCGGTGAGAAACTTTAGACATCACCGCACTATTGATAACAAAAGGCAGAATCATATCGGCGTGAAAAATTTTTTTTTAAGAAATTTGACATCCGAAATAATGATAGAAAAGCATGGATTTCTTCACTAGGCATTGGCTCGTGTTAATTCAAGTTCAGTGTCCATATAACAAAGGCGTCGTGTGATACGATTCCAATCAACACTTCTATCATCTAAGGTTGGTAAATGCTCCTTACCACCAACACGTCGCCTAAAGCACAAGTATTAATTTATACGACCAATTCCCATTTTAACCATCTAAATTCTGAGTTAGAATAAACCAATCATTAATCTGCGTGATTATTCAAATATAATTTAGTCATAAATTTTTTTTAAAATCTTTTCTGCCGTATAAAAACAAATTTAAGACGGAAATCCGAAAAGCACAAATAATTACAACATAGCCTTGAAATTGTTACGCCCTCTTTTAGCCCATTCATCTGCTTGATAAATTGGTTCCGGAATTGAAATTGCTTGATTAACAATTTGATGAGTAAAACATAGAGCCATCATTAATGACTGCGCTTCGTCCATGGTTAAATTTGCTTCATTGACAGGCATCGAATAAGCAGGCAACTTTCCAGTACCCTGAAATTCACAAAATATATGAAATTCAGAAATTCAATTCCACTATATTATCTCTATTATAGTCATTGCGTCAGATTATTTCATACACGTGGTGATCAACACTATCTAATTTACCCTATTAGAAGCTCCTATTAGAAAACCTTTATGATTTTATGAGACTGCATAAAAAATTCTGTAGTATCTGGACGTGTAATATCCCTGTCAATCACTGTCAATGGCAAACAGTTTTCCAAAGAGCGACCTAAAATCAAGTTTATTAGAAAAACTCAGATGATAACCAATTTATGCAATTTCATTCAGTTGATTCAAAATTACAAAAGTTAGTAGAATTAACCGTTCTCAATTGCAAAACGCTTGTTGTGCCTTTTGCAAGCAATGATACATACTATTTTCGGTGAGTAATTATCAATTCCAGCTTTCTCTTTCCCAAAACTACGCATTCCTTGACGAATGGCCTCTATTTCGTCTTCCATTACCTTAAGTATTTTAGATACACGAATTATCGAAGTCGTAACAATTTCATAGAATGTTGTTCTAATGAAGGCATCATGATATCTAAGGAATAAAATGTAAAAATTTTTAAAGGCTCACCATTTTGAACTGTCCCTCCGAAACGCCATCACGTGTGATAATCACAATTTCGGGAAGCATGCCATTACGATTGCCATAAAAGAGGCTCAAAATCCAATAAATCCGCTCTTCCAAAATGGAGCTGGTTACTTGCTCTTTACGAGGTTCTTGAAATGAATAATCACCAATAAATGTTTCCGGATAAGCTGCACCGTTAAAACTAATCTGAAAATCAATAGTTATTTTATCCGGTTTATCGGATTCAAACAATTATAAATAGTAACACAAACTCCGAGTACGCTCGGCTGTGTAGGCGGCATTCGCATTCTTCTTTCATGTTTTGGTTGAGGTTCAGGATGACATACGTCATAACCAATTATAAGAGTCTTTCCAGTTGAAATCCATTTATTGGTTCTAAAAACCATTATAACGCATGCTTCAACCATCTAAATTTTGACATTTATTAAAATATGCACACTGTTCAATAATGGACTTAGTCATAATAATCAAATTAAAGATTAGTTAGGAAAACGCAGATTTTCGAGCGAAAGCACACATACGCAAATGATTCTGGCACAAGACCATAACATTGTCCGAAATTCTTGCAGTTCAACTTGTTAACAATGTTTTCCAATGTGGCAACTTTTTTCGGTACTTCACGAGCCCTCGATCCATATATATGTTGAGTGATTATGCGATGAAGAGCTTCATATAATTTCAAATCATCTGAAATGACTTCAAAATACAAAATCTTTATCTAGGACTATGAAGACACTTTGTTTTTACCAAAACTTTATAAAGTCTGCTAAATATTTAAAGGATGAAATGATGAGAGTAACCATGAGTATCATCACGAGAATCGATGTACATCACAAATGCTCGTTCATCTGGATAAGTTTCGCGAATTTGCTTAAAACAATTCTCCAAATGTTCGAATTGCACATTTTTAATTACAGGGTCCACCATCTTTATGCCCTTTTTGTAACATTCGCGAATCAAAATTCTTGCAAACATTCTAAACTTTCATTAATGACGTCCATAATTATAGCGTAGTTGAAACTTGTGTTATGTCGTTTAGCAACAGCAAAATGATCTGCAGATAAGGGACAAAAAATAGTGGATTTAACTGTCATGTATAAGAACTTACACAACCATATCCCCATCTCTCGCATCATCATAAAATATGAACCAGCAACGAAGTTGCGCTCCAATCAAATACTCCTTTCCAATCATTCGCCAACTGGCCTACAATAAAACAAAATACGATCAAAATTTATATCAAACAAAATTTATATCTAAAAATCTCGAAATCATCTTACATTTTTAGTATCGATGTTGATGATACCTGGCCTACCTTGCGCATCGGAATATTGCACTTTCGGTGCAAGGCGACGATGGCCCTCCACCTGAAATGAATGTGATTGAAAGATGTTAGAAAAAAAGGAATTAACTAAATAGCCAGCAAAAAGTGCTAAACTTACAGTAAGTGGAATTGAACTGATTCGTACTCCGAAGGCGGCTAAAAATGGATTATAACGAGTCGTTTCATCTAAGTCAAGAGCCTGTAAATTTCGGGAGATGTCGCGGAAACGTGCGTGTGGAAGCATGGCACATTCCTGTAAAGCATTTATTTCATAGCAAAATAGAATTTATTTATTCGCAGCAGAACAGCTGAAGAATATATATTTGCTCTGCGATAGTTTGTAGTAATTGTGAAGCAAAATTCATGACCCATAGCAATTATTCATAAATTCCAAATTTACATATACATTTTCTATCACATAAATAAGTCATACTTTGATCGCATCCTTCATTTGTGATGGTGTCTGCTTGTTCAATGGCACTCGTTGACAGGGTGCAACGCGCAATACTTCAATTGGGAAATATGAAGTGCCAAAATTCGTGATCAAACGGACGGCCGGCCAATCTGTCCTTAAATGATTTTATTATCAAAGCGATTAATAACTTGCATAAAAAATAATACATTTTTTACATTGAATTAATGATTTTAAGAGAAAAAATGACTTTATGGTTGTTTCTTTTCTTTATAACATGAAATTTAACAAGACTTAATTAAGCGCGAAGCACAATATAATATACAAATTTATGGAAATCGTTTCGAAAGATGATTTACCGGATACGATAACCTTGCTCTTTGTAATATTGCAACATTGGAATTGGTGGGGTGTTTTTACCAACAGAAAGTCTGAAAAGTAATCTTAATTCTAAATTTTATAGTAAATCTGATTTCAGACCATAAATAATTATGTAAAAATCGGTGAATGAATGAATATAAAGAATAAAGCGCAAAAAACATTGAACATACCTGATTTGTCCGATAGGTTTGTCTGACAAACCAGATGCCAGGAATGACTTGTTTGTGCAATTCAAATGTTCTAATCGAAGATCTGCAAAAAATTCGATCGAACAATCCAATTTCTAAAAATGTTATGTTTTTTGCATATGGATTCAACAGAAATTTTGCAAGAAAATGGTAACAAAGAAAATTTCGTTGTCAATTGAATGCTTAAATATTCTTTAGGAATTATACCTCGAATAATATCGTTTAATTTGCATACAAAATGACTGAAAAGATTTGCATCCAAAAGGGGAATAGGGAGGCAGAAATCATTTTTCATTAATACTTTGTGCACCATCTCCGCTAATGGAACTGCGTCAAAGAACGCAGCTTTCTTTACTGAAAAGAAATTCACTGAAAAAATGTTCAAAGTTCAAAGAATTTACCTTAACCCAAAAACTCTGTTTTTCGGTCCTGGGAAACTGTCCTTCAAGGTGTAGTTACCGTAGACGGAACGCTAGTCGATATCATTTACGGTCAGAACTAGGGCGGTATCTGATTCGCCTTCGAACCTCTGACTTTCTTTCTGATTAATAAAGACATTCTTCGCAAATGCTTTCGCAGTCAGGCGTCTTGCTACGGTGCAAGAATTTCACCTCTCACGCAGCGATACGATAAACTTTTATAGAAAAATTGAAAAGAATAAAAGAATCTTACAATCAATGACAAGTGCTGGGATTATACTGCCATTCGATCGCTCGATAATGCGAATTCCCTTATCGATACCAGTAATAAGAGTTCTGCTCTCATTTAGTGATTGTTGTTCAAGTTTATACTTCTTACCATCCACCAAAAATAGTTTACCACAACCAAATGCATAATGCGTCCCCCTTCAATTTTTATAAAATAATTTCAATTAAATTCAGATATACGATTTTAATTAACTTCTTCCACAACATGCACTTTGATATCACAAACAAACAAGATGACGATTACATTATTCAATTTTCACTTCAAACAAATTAAAGAAATAATCCTGATAAAAAATAATTTACAATAATTCATATTTTGTTTGCGAACTCTATTCAAAGATATTCTAGCTATTGTGATAATAAGAAATTACGATCAAATTCTATCTTTTGCAAAACTTGATATAATCATTTTACTATTTTTTATTTATTAACTTTTTATCATGTGGTAAAAATTCCAATAAAAGTTATGAAAATCTTGATTACGAAAACCTAACTTGAAACCAAAACACATACTTTTGCAATGCACTATTATTTGTAAGAATTTCAAAAAATTGTCTAAATGAGCGATCTTGACGAGTCAAATCATTTGTAACTGAATCACGATAGTCGATAACATTGAATGTATGAGCACTTTCGGTACATGGCGTTATCTCAATAAATACGTCACATGCACCAATCAGATCACGCAATTCTGGCGTCAATTGCTCTATCGATATTTTTAAACGAGGGAGCTAAAACAAATTTTCAATTGGACGATCAATACTTTGACTTTTGGGCATTGAACAATTCGGATGGCATAATTTCAAAAACACAGCTTGGAGAATACAGCAACTCTCTAAGATTCAAGTTCAAACATTTCGAACTAATAAATTGTGATAAAATCTTAGCTAATAAAATGGCGAAATTCACCAGTTCTTTATTAAGTGGCTCATTAGTGAACAAAGTGCTTGACAAATCATATAGGTAAGCACCACTTTCATTCAGAACGCGATATAATTCCAAAGCTCGTCTCATTAACAACATACACTTCTGATGGCGTAAAGTCACTCCAGAGCTGCAATAATGAGTGATTTCAGATCCACTAAAACTAAACACATATATTAATAAATTACTTGGAAAATCTAAGTTAACTTCATATTACTTGTCCGACAAAAGTCGGCAAGGTAAATTATAAAAAATAAAAATTACAACTCTGTTTCAAATCAGAAGCAAATAAGTTCTCTTCGATATCTAAAACACATTTTAAAATGTAATCCTTAGATAATTCACACATACTCATCTTTGTCGCCCCTGCACAAATCTGTTGTCTGTTCTTTTGATGTATCTGCGCGACTTGCATATATCCGCACGTCGTAACGATACACAATCCGGCTTACAACTTCCAATGGATAGATGTTTGTTTTTATAATAACTGTTTCATGCTGACAAGCTGGTGGTAGCTTTGGTGCCATAAGGCATGATGCGGATCTACGACTATGGCTTATATTTTGATCGCTGCAAGCATTTCTGAACAAATAAATGGTCCTAATAATGCTTCTCTATATTTGCGTGAATATTTTAGCGGTTTTTTCAGCACTATTTTAAAATAGTAATTTAGTTAATATTCAAAGCATGTTAGCTCACAGAGATTCTTTATTGTTATTCCTTGTTGAGACAAGGAATCATAATAATTCATTAAACTATGGTTATCTCAAAAAAGATCAAAACAATTACCATGTCGATTGGATACGACTGCCATGCTTCAATTTCACCGGTTGATGAATATTGAGATTTTCAAACTCCAGCAAGTCCGAATCCGTTAAATCACTAAACGACGCTTGTGAACGATTGTCATCAGATATTGCAACACTGCGTGCTGGAACACAACATTTCACTGCACTCTCCGGAGCCTAAATATAAATTCTCTGATCACTAGTAATTTTGTGTCGTTTTTTAAATCAAATTTTCTTATTATTTTTTTTAGCAAAATCAAAAACCTTATTTACATATTCTACCTAATTTCCTATATCAATTAGCCTTATCCTTTTAAATTCTCTTAATTCAACATGTATACCGAGAAAGAGTCATCGGAAACTGAAGGAGACGTAGATTGAGGAATGGGTAGTTGCAGCACAGATGCATTCTTTTGAGATGACGTTGACTGCAATGAATATATATCAGTTTCGACCGCGGTGCCAATCTGTTCGGAAACTGAAGATCGCCGCGAAAGTGCCTCCGAACTAGTCCCAGTCCAAATTTCTCTGCCTATCATCTGCATTTTCACCTATTTCAAATTCATGCGTTTAAAAGAGAATATTTGAGTAGTTTGATCATATTTCACATGGATATGGAAAATTAATAAATAATAAATGAGAAGTGATAATTCAAGAAATCTATTATGCTAAAACCTGAATTATGTTGCAAACTAAGCAATTTTCATAATATGTACGATGAAACAACCATTGTAAGTAATCTAGGAGAAACAGGAAGGCCCATCTTTGCAGCATTTTACCAAATGTTCATTTTTAACTTAAGAGCTCTATAAATATATTCAATGAAAAGAGCAAGAAATCAACCTCCAATAGTGGCCATTTTTAACAATGCGGAAGATTTATTCGAGTCTGGTTGTCTTTTACCTCGTCCACGTGGACGAAATGCGGGTATACTGTCTTCTTCACCTGGCGTTATTGGCGACATTAACACTGAATTAATCTGCAATCAAATGGTCTCCTCGCATTTGCATAGTTTAAGCTTACATTCTCGAAACAAAGAAAATTCGACGTCTTTTTACTAGTATACTAAGACATCGGCGTAATAAGTCAATCCAATGAAAATATGACAAAAATGTAAGCATATATTTATTTTCTTAAAAAAAAAATTAAAAATGAATTCAGTAACCTATAGGAACAAAAAATTAGTGCAAAAACATGAGATTTGTTTTCAATATATTCGCATAGGAAGAGAACATGGAAAAAACAAAGGATAGATCAGCAATAGTAAAAAGAAAAGAGAGCTCAATACCATCTTAATATTGATATAAGAATTTTAGTAAAGAATTCTTTAGAACTTCTGTCCTACATAAATGAGAAAAAAATGAGACAAAAATACATAGATCGATATAATCATGTATATTCCTGATCGAGTTTCTTAAATTCTAAAAATTAAACGATTTTTTAACCACGCAGATCTCACTGATCGAACTTATATCTCTCTAACAATTAGATCTCCGAGCTATCAATCAGAACAACTGATTAGCTCTACCTAAAATATGCGAACAAAATAAGATTATATGAGTCTGACCGTAGCATGTTAAGCATGTATTTCTAGGTTTATTGCACAACAGGATGGTTCAGAATGACCATTGTTGCTACTGTAGAAGTGATTGAGAGAGCAGGAAGTCTACTTCCTATTGATCTACCCAGAATATTAGATAAGCTGAATGAAGAAGCAATGAATATCAAAGAAAAATTCTAATTTGTCCAGATGAAATTTCCATCTGACTAGACAAAATATTAATCTGACTGGTTGAAATTTTAATTTGACTAATAGAATTTTTTTTTGATTTGACAAAATTTCTAATTTTTTGAATCGCTTTTCCATTTTTTTTCTTGTTTGTTCGGTTTAAAAACTTGACAAAATGTTATATTAAAAAATTAGCATATTTTAAAATCAAAAGAACAGCCGATAACAAAGGATAGGAGAGCACAGACGAATATCACCAAATTATATCACACGTTATTATTTTTGTTATAAAGAAAGAGCCATTAATGCCTTTTCAGCAATTATTTCTAGAGAGTTTCGGGAATAATTTGCGGTATATAACCTAACTAGATTAGACTAGATTAGTCTAACTCCCTCTTCCCTCTTCCCTCGGGATATTGCAATGCTATCTCGAGACCTAAATGAGCCAAAGAATCCTACATATAATATAACATGCAAAGACCATCAATCCTGTGATGTAAGACCGTAATTTGGGTAGTTTTTCTGCACGCAATTTTACCCAATGTGTCAGGAAATACGTGAGATGCATGCATATATATGCATATTGTGCATGTAAAGATAGAAACATGATTGCAAGTGCTTGTTAAAGCAGAAAACAAAGAAAGGATAGCAACCGGACCGAGAAAATATGTAAGGTAATAGCAACCGCCCCTGACAGTATAGAAATAATACACTGGAAATCTGCCACCCACGAGTAATTTAAATTGTTTTTGTGCAACAATGAGAATTTGCATATGCGATGAGGGCATCTATCCATACTAATGGAATGATTATTTTATACACATACTACTCCTTCATGATCAGTGGATCTTGTCATTCTCGAATTTCAACTGCAATTTATTGCAATGTAAGCAGTGGATTTTTTTTTTTTTGTAAACACATATATCATATTAGATGATGTCTTATGTGGATTATAACTGAAAGATATTTTACACTAGATGAGAGATCTCACATGATCATAAGCGAAATTCGTTTGAGATATATTTACGTAAATCTTGTCATGATATATGTTTTAGTGAATATTATGAATGCTCCAGATGACGAATTTGAATTGCAATTATAGGTAACCTTCCCCACTCGTGATTATTTCGACATTTCAGCATTTCTTATGGGAGATGTCTCATCAGTTCAGATCAACGACTTCAGCAAGGTGCAGGTATCGCATATCATACATACGTCATATAACCATGCCAAATTGATCTGTTGGGGAATATTTGGCTTGGACTATACCCACTTTTCTATATGCCAATCAAATGATCACTTTATCACTCTCAGAGATGATCTTTCGGAATGCACTGATTGTTTGTCGTTCTAATGATGTGGTTTATTAAAGACAACACTATACTGGATAGTTCTCATTTCAGGATATCCTTTATACTACATTATGCATCGACGTAAATTATTTTCTTGGATTCTTCTGGTGATAGAAGATATTCATATTTTGAATTACGCATTCAACTTTGATATACCATCAGTTGCAATGTCATCATTCATCTTTATCATTCACTTGCATTCTCATTCCTTTCATTTTCAAAACATTATTTTCTTAATGAGTATTAGGTTACTGCTGGAAAAGGAATGACCGAGTTTTTCGCTAACAAAAAGTAAGAAGCCATCAGATGACACACGATAGGAATATCGATCGATGAATCGATGTCTGATATCTCTTTCATTTTCAAGATTGATATTATCATTTACTCTTTCGAGAATTTCAATTTCTTCCTTTCCTACTTCAGTGTCGTGGTAAATCGCTCCTGTGTAAAGATATTCAGAGTGGTATCCATTTAACGTGATTATGGTATTGTCACATGTCTTATTTCCCTAAATTTTATCTAGATCTGCACAATACTCGAATCCTCGGCCTTGGCCAACTATAGTAAACAATTGTGTGGTTAAGTTGAGTGGTATCGAACGTTTCATAACGCAACTTGCATGACGCGTTAATTTTGATTCCATATAAAAAGCGCAATAATTTGGTATAATCATACGGGATATATGCGTGGATGTTCTGAAATTTATTTTTATTTGGTAGGTTTGTTAACTCGTGGTTTGTTCAAGATTTTTTTTTTCGAATTTTCTTTAAATATTCCGAATAGGTTTTTATAGGTACGTTTCTTTTTCCACTCCTCCAAAAATGCTTCGTCCGTCCTTCTCTTGAAAATAATCCGAAAATCACCAAATCATTCTTTTTTTGACAGAATGTGATATCCAATAAGATTACTTCCATAAGCAGTGGTTCAAGAGCTGAGAAGAAATTGGAATAAAAATGGAGGATAATGACGTCTTGATAAGATGATACTAAAATATCGAATGGCAATTCTCATTTCAAATACTAAGACTCATTTCAAATACTAGTCCAGATTATTAACTGCAATCAAGCATCACTTCGTTTCTGTTCGTGATACATATCGTGATGGTTCAAATCTATTGGATACCGCTGTATAAACATCACTTAGCTTCTGCTCATATAAAAGACATGATTTCAAGTTACCGCGAACAGGGTTTTCTGAAGGGTTTTGCAGTTGTAGCAGTTAGATATTTTTTACCAAAATTCTCCTTTTTCCTAGGCATCCCTTAATGATGAATGTGAGAGGCAGTGAAAATTCTGAATGCATTGGACCATGTTCCAGCGGTTTAACAAGCTTGGGTGCAGTACCTGCACCTATTCGTAAACGACGTTTCAGTAGTGCAAAAATTCAACCAGTTAGTTTTTTTATTTCTAATTCAGGATTTTTTTTTCTGAAACATATGTTCTTATTGCTTTTTTATTTAGCAGTATCATACTATGCACGAGTATCTAACAGTTTCATTTTATGGGGAATTTTCAGCTGTAGGAGTTGTTTTCTTAACGTGAAAATGATATTCGCAGATGGGCAGATTCATTGGTTACGCATATGAGATTATGTTTTTCGTATGATATCTAATTTCGCGACAGCAGTGGGTCTTTACAGATCGGATCTTGACACAAAGTAACCAAGTATCAATTCAAAATTATTTCAGATTTGCAATTTCAGACTCGAGTAAAACGGGTAATGCAAAGTGATGATGAGATTGGCCGTATGGTTGCATCTGTACCGGTAGCAGTTGGTCGAGCTATGGAACATTTTGCTGAAAAATTGCTTGAAACTGCCGCACAGTGTGTGCTATATTCGACATCTCGAACTCTGTCCCCATCACATATGTAACTTTTCAGATTCATTATAACATTAGATTCCAATAATTTTGTTATGTTCGGTTAAGAGTTTAGTGTAATACAACATCATTTATTTAACCAACTTTAATCATTTAATTTTTTAATCCTGAAGTCAATATGTAACTTACAATGTTGAGTCGCAGAAGAAATGACCATGTAAAATAAAGATAGTCTATTTACTGAAATATAGACATTTATATAAAATTTCAGAAAACAAGCTGTAATGCAGACTCCGCATTTTAAGTTCTTGGAGTCACTGGTTCGAGAAATACCTTTACCACCATCAGCTGGATCTGAGATGCAACTGGAAAACTGATTTGGCTGACCAATCTTCATTTTCGGGTTCTTATCTTCCAGGTTGCTGATTTGGCCAATATTATTTGCTTTTGTTCCATCTGATCAAATTTGAAGCGCAGTTTTTAATTTTGTTGCAAGAATGCTACGTTGTTTTTCTCGTTAATTTAATTTATTTTGTTTTTTTTCCTTTTTTTTTTTGTCTATGAATATCACTCTGTTTCGTTGTTATTCAGGTCCTGCGGCAGATTCTTCCTGCAATATGGGTATGCCGATATTAGCGGCCCAAATAGGTTTGCCAAAATTACCATCTAGTGGAAATTTACTGAGCACTAAAAGAAGACAAAGTAATGGTGAAGTGGGTGGCAACGAAACCAAGCCGAAAAGAGGCCGGCCACGAAAAGTGAAAAAAAGAGGAGAAGTACAGTGTTCTTGATATAGAAATATTAGGAGTAGAAAATAGGATTGAATTGCAATTTGATTTTATCAATTTTTGATTTTTGTAAAAGATCCAATTATATGGTTTCATATTATATTTAATCACAATACTAATTACTTGAAGTTGAACGTGGTATTAATTATTTTAAACGTTTTTTAAATCCTTTTTTTTAGGTGGCGTTGATGATGAAGGTTTACTTTTGGATGACAAGCAGCTAGGTCGTGTTGCAGATATAAGTACACTGTCCAACAGAATAGTGCTTAGTGATCGAGAGCTTATGCCCCCTCCTAATGTTTTACCGATACGTGTTCTTGCAGCTACTGCATTTGCTGACAATAAACGGAATTCACCATCAACCAGTCTTCTTTCTTCATCTAAGATGAATAGTAACGGTGAACAGAGATAGTCAATTGTAACAACCAAATTATTTGCAATTATCAAGAAAAGTTTTGTAGTTCCAGTCTGCCAAAATGCCACAGTGATTTCATATTACTTTGAGTTGATTTTTTGTATATTAATTGTTGTATAACAGTATCTTTTCCTGCGGTAAAATATTCGTATAATTTGATGACGACCTGATGATAATGTATCTGCTGTCTGTGAGGGATTTGTTAAGCAAAGAAATCTTTTAAATATTTTGGGTTAAATATGTTAATATTTATCAAATATATTAGGAATTTTCTATAATTTTTTTTTCTCCTTTTCCTGATTGAAGAAAAATGAAGTGGTCTTGATGATGAGTAATGAGCTTTATTTGGGCTGGATTGCCAAAAAAAAAAGAAATGCAAGTGTTAGATGTGAAGCATATAATAATACTGTCCCCTAAATGATTAGAGTTTTAGCTTCATATAAATGGTAACGAAATCTGATCTAATAACATGGATGACAAAGAGTGTCCTCTTCTAGTTCTTTATTCTGTTTGATTATCACTTCATATAAGTTGTTTTTCTCTTGATTGTTTTCACTCGACGTAGTATAAATATGTTTGCTTATTCGGTTTTTAATTCGTAGTTTCGTGGTTCTTGTCATCCTTGAATCCTTACAGTTCGTGAAGTATGCGTGTTTGAGCTTAATACAGGATTTTATTTTTCTATTGGTTTAGATTATATATAACAATGGATTTAATTGGTTGAATATATTGTTAACTTCTTAATTTATAAACAGCTTTTAATGTTATCAAGTATGAAACAGAGATATTAAGAGAGAAGAGAAAGAATCATTTTGGAAGGAAATCTGAGATAGTTTGATGCTTAATTCTAGACAAAAATTTTTGTGGGATTTTTCGGACAGAAGACACAACATCGTAGGATTTGATGGATGGATTGTCAGTGGTATACAAGTTCAGTGCTTTTGATGAGAAGTACGCTTTTGATGATGATGGCTTGTTTACATACAGTAGTACGGAGCAGGTATGTTAAAAAAAATCCGGTGACCTTGGACTTTAGATTTAAAATAAGTATCATGGAATTATGTTTTAGGTTAATATTTTCCTAGAAAGGAAAACAGCATCGATATGTCCTTTGTATTTTTATTTAAGTTTTTCTCAGATTTACGTTTTTTGTGAAAATCATCACTTGATCTCAATTTCTCATAACAATGGCTGTTAATTTGAACATTGATGTTCTATGTGTGAAGAAGTGGTCGCCATCTAGTTTTGTTTTTTCTGCTAATTGGTTACAAGCTTTTTTATCCGTTCTAGTTTGGTTGCATTGGTTTCAGAAGCGAGTTGAAGAGCTTGCCAGAGAAGAAGCTCGAAAATTTGTTGACGCTTATTTGGATAGTGTAGATGAGGATTTAGAATATGCGCCGACATTGTGCAGGACGCTTCATACTAGACTAGTTTATCGGTCTTTGAAACAGTTAGAAAATCATCCTCGGTAAAGTTTACATTAGAATCGGTTCAAGGCCTGTTAGAGAATAATGATTGTCACTTCTCTAATTTTTAAAATAATCAGAAACTTTTCTCTTTCAAATGAATAAAGTTCAAAAATAATGGCAGTTATTGAAAAGTTGTTCGGTAATCATTTTTTTATAAACATTTATTATACTACACAGAATCTTCAATAAAATGTTCTGAGGAATGTTTGATTATAATGTAGTATTTTCGGTTGGAAAATAATCTTATTTAAAAAGAAATTAAGATGGAGCTTCTGCAGCATTAGTTCAAATTTTATATAAATTTTTCCCACATATTCAGCATCTGGATGCATCACGACCATGGTTCTGTTATTGGGGGATGCACAGTTTAAGACTTTTGGAAGCATCGGTCGATGAAAAATCTAGCTTCTAGGTGTATTTTGTTGAAACATTTATTGAATAAACAATAATATTAATTTATTTATAGGCCCATATGAATGGTTTTTTATTCCATATGAAAATAAAGCCTAGAAATTATGGAATAAAAATAAGGGTCGGTTCTGTTTCATTAAATAATGCTTTTTGCAGTATTGTTCGATTCTTGAAAACCTGTGAGTGCGCCTACCGGTGGATACGGAGGCGAGCAGTTTCTTGGTTCATTTGACAGACATGTATGCGAGGAACTTTTTCATAAACGCAATTTCAACCATAAATCATCGGAATATCTAGCGCATTGAATTTGTTCTTTGTTATTTATTGTTACGTTAAGAACTAGATATTAACTAAGAATTAGATATTAAGGTGGTCCAGGACAATATCCACATTTGGCAACAACGTATGGTGCAGTAATGGCACTAGTAAGCATTGGTACCGATGAAGCGCTTTCAAGTATTGACAGGTTCATATTATTTATATCTTTTTAAGCCATTCCAATTTACTGAAAAAAGAAGTTTGATTTGTTAACATCAGTTAATAGTGTAATTTTATGTCACTTCGGATTGTAATATAACTTATTCACATATGTGCTCTAATCGATATAAAATGCAAATAAAATATATCATTGCTGCTTTAGACGAACTCTAAAAGATTTCTTGCATTCCGTAAAACGCGTTGATGGTGGGTTTGCACTGCATGTTGGTGGTGAAGCTGATATGCGAGGATCATATTGTGCTCTTGCTATTGCTTCTATCACAAATATTTTAGATGATCAATTAAGGAAAGATGCAGATAGTTGGGTTATCAGGTTGTGTTTCTAATTGTTTATTCAATATAACTAATGAATACAGTCTTATTTTTCTCTTGTTTTCTTTCTTTTGATCAGTTTTAGAAAAATTTTGCTTCTAAATGAAATTTTGCTTCGAATTCAGCTGTCAAACATATGAGGGTGGTTTTGGTGGCGAACGATGCTGTGAAGCTCATGGCGGTTACACTTTTTGTGGCGTAGCTGCATTAATGTTACTGGGGAAGAGTGCGTTAATTCACGTACCATCACTATACAGATGGCTTGCTCAAAAACAAATGAAATTTGAAGGAGGATTTCAAGTAAGTCAAATTCGAACTTAGAACTTTGATGATATTGATCATTTGAAGAAATCGGAGCAACTTAATAAGTTTACATTGATTTATTACTTTTTTTCTCATAAATAAAGAAAAAGTGTTTTAAGGGAAAAATGAGATGGATATTTTGATTAAAAAATTAATAAAATCTAAAGAAATATGATTTTATCTTCTTTTTTCCAGGGTAGAACAAATAAATTGGTTGATGGTTGTTATAGTTTTTGGCAAGCTGCTGTGTTTCCAGTATTAGAAGTTGCCCAGCTTGCTATGGGAAACAGTATCTCTTCATCGTTTCATGGAAAAGCGTTACAAGAATATATTCTAGTTGCTTGTCAAGATATCGAAAATGGTGGGTTACGGGATAAGCCAGACAAGTTCGTACTGCATATCTTGTAATTTACCTATAAAACTCAGTTGGTTTAGTTTAATCTGATGAACAAATTTCGATAAACAGAAAACTCCTTAATAATTACTGAAATTTGCTCTGAAATTTTGTTGTATCTCAAAATCTACTCAGCACATAAAAGAATAATACAGTCAGGATTTAGGATTAGAAATATCGGAATTTAGAAAAGCAGAATCTTGGCTGTTGTAATTAGATAATTTGAATCTAGAACTTTTAGCAACACAACTAGTTTCAGTTTGAACACTTACTTTGACTAAGCTTAACTGATTAAGCACCATAATTGTACAGTAAGCGAATAATGTAATACTTTTCAAATTTGACTTAAATTATATGATGTTGAAGGCCGAGCGATTTATATCATACGTGTTATGTCTTGAGTGGGCTTTCTATTGCACAGTATTACACTACGGATGGTATTGTTGGTGGAGAAATTAATCGTTTGGTATGTTTTGTACCAAATTCAGATATCTAGATATGTATCTTAAGTGTTATTCGAAAGAATACAAACGATATCTAAAAGCCTATATAATTATTGTTCCGCGAATTTACGATAGCCAAGACGAAGATTTTTTCTTTAGGGATCCAGATTAATCGATTAAATAGGTTTTTCAACGAACGATGAGATTAGCTTACTTTTATTTTATAGGCAAGGTTATCGCCAATATACAACATCTGCGAGTTTGCCGAAAGGAAGGCACGTGAATATTTTGGAAAGCCAAAAATAATATGACGAAGAGTTGGAATTAAGTTTTGATGATTTTGGAAAGCATCTAATTTCAAATTTATTGTCCATCTTTATTGTTGAGTGATTTACTTAATATTTCAATATGTTTTACTTCTTTTTTATTAGATAGATTTACAAATATTCATTCTTAACTAGCTCATCATAGAATTGGATTTGTTCATTTCCTTGCGCAGCATAACTATAAGTTCTTGAAGATTACTTTTTTTTTAAAAAAAAAGGAAATAATAAAAAATATCACTTTATCCATGCTAAGTTTAGCAGATGTGCTATTAGCCGTATGCATTTGGAAGAAGTATTGATATAGAGGCTTGAATTCAAGAAATGAATTCAAGAATTAGCGAAACACCATCTTTGATCCTGATATATTTGAGCCTAAATATATTTTAAGTTGTTGAGTTGGTTGTAGGCTTATTTCAAATTAAGCGATATGCGTTTTGGAACAGAGATTTGTTTTTTGAATCTGTCTTATTTTAAAGCAGTAATCATTTGAAAAAAAGCTGTCAACGCACACCCGATGCATTCATAGTTTCATCGAATCTCGAAAACTAGAAATTTTCCGACTCTTTTTACTTTTCTGACCTAACAAGCTTTATTATTGCTTATTGGTGTTTTTACCATATTTACTTATTTTGTAATCTAATTTTCAATTAAGGAAAATCTTAATTGTTAAGATTTCCTTAAAGCTTCTTAAAATTTGTTTTGATAAATTTCGAATAAATATGCACTTGAAACATAAATTGATGTTGTTGCTTTATCGGATTTGTTTTCTGTTTGGACAGAAATTTAATTTACTATTCTTCGATATAAAGCAAAATTTTACTTTTGATTCCAATTTCCCTTGCATTTTGAGTTTTCTTCGAATAATTTCAATTTTAGATCATTCTAAGGGCTGTAATGTATGGAGTGAGAAAAATCATCTCCTGGAGAAGGTTTTTTTGATAGTTAAGCATTGTTAAAGATTCGTAGTGTGGGAGTTTTGAAGCGGTTGCTATTGTCGACGATGACTAGATACGGCAAAACTTTTTACAACTCACTGGTAATTTTATAGTTTTATCTCTCCAGGCAGATGAGCTGTTTCATTATCTTTACGGCTCTGGGCTTAATTTTTCCGAATCTATTTCTTGTTTCACGATTCGTATTTAATTTTTTAAACACTAAGAAACTCTTTGAAGATTGAACAAATGACATCAAAAACAGCCGGTGGACCTTTAGTTCGACATTCACCTGAAGCCAAATGGTACGATTATGGAGATCTGGAACGCGCAAAGCAACTAACCTCTGATTTGAATTATCTTAATAACATCGAAGAACAAGCAGAGATTTTGTTGAAACAAGATTGCGAATTACAAAGACAAAGTTTGTTTTGTGTTTATATGTGTTATTCAAAAATCGTTGAAGATTACTCGATATTTGAATTTTGTTTTTCGCTGTAAATTGAAGTTTATGTATTGATTTATTCGTTCAGTATATCTCATCCTATTTCATTTTTTTTTCTTACTAGGATATTATTAGGTAGGGTATTATTAGCCTATTTTCTTTGCTTTTGTCAGTAAAAAATGTTCAGTTTTATATCCAAAACTGAAAACCATCGAAAATTATGCTTTTTTGACAGATTTTAACTTGCATTACATTGCATAATGTTTTTTAAAACGAAATCATGGCCATTCCATTTCCTATATTATTATTATTATCGAATAACTAATCAAGCGATCTATCAATCTAACTCCTTTCTTTTTAATATTCTCTCAATTTATTTTTTCTCTAAAAAAAGTAAATTGCAGTGCAAAGTAAAAAAAATACGACTGAAACAGCATGGCTTAGTACAGTTCTTATTCGTGGTACTGCCAGTGATAAAGTGACTGCCATGCAGATATTGACACAACGACATCCTGTTCACTCTCTTGCATATGTTGCTTCACTGGTCAATATTGTTGCTAAGAAAAATACAAGAGAAGCATTTTCTGTACTTGGTCAGCTTATGTGCGAATGAAATTGCTGATTTAAAATATTTGTTTATTATTTTCATGTATTTTGTGGAAATAACTTTGTTCTCGCTATTTCACTTTTTCAGGCTTGCTAAAAGACTTATTTATCAATGAATTATTACCACCAAAGCGAAACTGATTACCTTTGCAGCGGTCAGTCACTTCCTGAAAATTCTAGTTATGTGATGATAGCTGTTGATGAGCTTTGTTTTCTCATAAGTGACAAATTTCAGAGACCAGTGAATAAAATAAATTTGTCATCTTTGGATAAAGATTTCAATTTGAAAAGGAAACTTATACTCTGGAAATTTGAATCGGACTTGAAAGCTGTATATGAGAAATTCGTTACGGCACTTGAGGTATGCATTTGAAAATATTTGAATACTAAATCTGAAAACAAGTGAGAAGAGCGTTAGTAAGAAATAAAATTGTTGTTTGCTTTTCTAGCGTTTGGCTGGAGAAAATATAGAAAAATTGGGCATACTCTCTTGCCGTTGTGCTATGGAACTATTGATCGCACGTGCTGAACAGGAACAGGCATAAATCTCTATGCTATTTGTTTATTATAAATATTTCAAAACTAAATTTGCAAATTCGCAATGAATTTATATCTGAAAATGAATTTCCTTTCTTTCAAGTTAATTTAAAAAAAAAAAAAACTGTAATTTTTGAATAGTACCAGTTTGATTTTCAACAATTATTATTAACTTCAATTTTCTATTAGAAGTTGCTGTCCTTACTTATTAATAAACTCGGGCACCCGAAGAAAACATTGGCTGCACGTATTTGTGGATATTTGCTACAGTTGACCAAAAAACAGCCGATGATGCGTCTTATTGTCGTTAAAGAAGTAGAGCGACTAATCTATCGGAAGTTTGGCTTTTTTTTTCTGATTATGAGATTTTGACTCTATTGATTTTTTTAGCTATCAGTTTTTATAATGCTTTGAATTGAATTGTTAGTATTTGCAGGAATATTTCATGTTGTGCACAGCTTCATGCGGTCTCATTTTTATCTCAAGTGAATCTGCATAGTTGTGATCCAACGCTTGCATCAGCACTACTTAATATCTATGTAGGATTGTTTCGAATATTAGTTCTGAATAAAAAAATGGATGACAAGATGTTGAATGTTTTATTGTTGGCTACGAATCGAGCTTTTTCGTTTGCAAAAGGTTTTTTTTCTTTTATATGAGTTTCTACTTTTTGTTTTTCATCAATTAGTTATATTTGAATTTGCTCCAAAAAAAGAATAAATTTATGGGTGAATATATAGATCTTTAAGCAATAATATTTTAAGCATATATCCTTACATTCCACATAATTTGGTAGTGACAAGGACAATGCTGCTAATTTATCTGGTACGCATGATATTAAATGGTTACGAACTACTAATGGATATTAATGCCTGACGAAAATTTTAGCTGTCCCAGATAATGATTAAATCAGTAGCTTTTATTTGAAAAATAATTGTAGGCGATGTAGATAAGTTAATGAAAGAAATCGACACTTTGTACAAAATTTTACATCAATCAAATTTTTCAACTGCGGTGCAGACGCTGAAATTATTATATCAGCTTCTTACAACGAGGTCTTTGTTTTTAAGATTCTTTAGTTTTATCTGTGTTCTTCTAACATTTTTACTTTGATAATTTGATTTGTAACAGAAATTTTTTTGCTTATTATGACATGTGGTGTATGGAAAACATCAAATCAAAGAATAGCTAATTTAGATAACTGATCCTCTGATCCTCTACTAAAGTGTTATCAGTAGATAGGATTGTAAAATAACAATTTAAAAAAACGTATCATTATATAAAAGAAAGTTATTTATTATATTTACACGTAGTGAGGGAATTTCGGATCGTTTTTATTCTGCTCTTTATCGACGTATATTGGATCTTCAACATGGCACAAACGTAGATAGGCAGTTGTTTTCATTGTTATATCGAGCCCTTTCTTCGGATACTGCTGAATGTAGAGTTGCTGCATTCATCAAGCGTCTTCTACAAGTTTGCGTTTCTCTTGTGAAGTATTCGAAATTTAATTTGGTTTTGCGTAAATGAAAATTTTCCTGAATGTTGATAAATATAAGCAAATTATCAAAAAAACGCTAAATTCATTTAGAAATTGTTTTAAAAAAGTGCCATTTAGTTAGAACTAAGGTTGGCTTAAAAAATTTCATTTCAAAATGTTTTTGAAAGAATCTGAGAACTCTGAAAAAAAAGCAGCGGGAATCTTTTCATCATTGAATGGATATAAATATATTTAAATTTTCACTTCATATAATTTTTCTTATAATAACGCAGTTTTTATTAATTCAATTCTCTTCTTTGCAAAAAATCTTAAAAATTAAATCTCTTCAGCTATCTTTATGTCGAAACGCTCCATTTGCTGCTGCAACATTAATTTTGATTTCACGATTGATTGAAAATCGACCATCATTATTAATAACAAAGAAAGTTGCTGATGTAAATAACTGAATTTTTGTAACTGAGTTTGCGTTACCTTTATTTTTTTCAGGCCTAATTATAATTCCAGTGACATCTATTTTCACTATGTAACATCCTTAAACTTAAATTTTAATATGACACATTTTTGTAGTACAGTATATTAAACACATTTTTAATTTCTGTATATTGGATTGAATTATTTTTTATTGCATTTTTTACATGTTACTCAGGAAGTTTTGATTGTTACTTTTTCTTCTGCAGATTCACTGGTATATTATTTCAGCTTACAAAATTCAATAAGGAATCGGAATTTATTGATGATAATGAAGAAGTGTATTTTGATTACGATTCTTCCATAGAAAAAATAAATACTGAAGTTTCAATAACCTCAACATTTGAAAGTAGTGAGAAAGTGGCAAATGATGTCAAACCGTCTGAAAAAAAAGCATTCGGATGGATGCACAAAAATAATATTGGTATTAGTCATTTTTCTGACATTTCACAAAGAATCAGGCCAGTTTTATAAGATGGTCGCTAACTTTTTTGAAATTTTTGCTCTGAACGCTTTAAATTTGTACTTCAGTAGTGCGAAATAATGCAATCGCGTATGATCCAATGGTTAGGAATCCATTGTTCGCTCATGTGGATAAAAGCTTTGCTGCAGAATTGACATTATTAAGTATGCATTATCATCCTTCCGTTGCTGTGTTTGCATCGAATCTGCTTAAAGTAAGTGAAAAATGTGAAGGTGACTTTCGAATCTGTGAAAATAACTGTATTTCATTTAATCCTATTAAGCGACATAAGTTAACTGAATTGATAGTATTTTTATTCAACTAAAAAGTCATTGTCTCGTTCTTTCTCAATTGTAACATTTATGAATGGTTGTAGGGCATATCAATACGATATGACGGCGATCCATTATTCGATTTTACGCAAATGCGCTTCCTTGACCGTTTTGTGTTTCGAAATCCTAAAACAAGTGGTATGAATGAGAAGTATATGCGGCGCAAAGTTTACGATCCTCATAGTGTTAGAAAACTATCAGTTATATCGAAGGTAGTCCTTTTGCATTGCCTCAGTTTTCTAGCATATTGCAAGATCTTTTTAAACTTCAGGAATATGCTGCAAAAAACAGAAGTGAAATACCTATTGACGAAAGGTTTTTACATCGTTTTGCATCGATGAAAATGCGAATGAGAAAAGAAAACGAAAATGAAGTTATTCGTGACGATGATGATATTGAAAGCGTCAATTCCGATGAGTTCAATATGTTGCTAAGTAGATAAATATACATTTCTTCATGTTTTAGGAATGTTTGACAATTCCTAAAATGATGACTTATAAAATTGAAGGTTTTTTAGAATATGAGTTCCACTGCTATTGAAAGATCCTATACAACAAACTCCTCTCTGAAAAGTCATTTGATTTTATGAAACTAGAAAATAACTCTCAATTTTTGTAGATCGTTTTGAGCCAAACGAACGAAGGGAAGTTTTTGATGTTGACTTCAGTCAGGAATTCAATATTGAAAAAGAAGAAAAAGAAAAAAGAAGTGGAAGGCCGAAAGCGACCACTTGAAAACAATGCTGATGAGGAAGAGAATGACGTAAGGAAAAGGGATTTTGATGAAGATGAGGAACTTGAAGAGTGGAGTGAAGAAGACATTGAGGTTTGAATAAGTATGAATAAAATAGTGAAACAACAAGTTTCTGAAACCCAAAAATTTAGTTTGACTGAAAGTTATTTTAGACACCATTTATTGCATGTAATTAGTTAAGATAATAAGTTCCTTGCGTACTGATGTTGATTTTAAAGAAAGAATCAGATATTGCGGAGGAAGAAGGAGAATCAAGCGAAGGCGAATTTTTTGGAGAGACAAAAGAAAAATATGATAGCGATGATTCGGATGATTTCGTTGAACAGTTCAGTTATGTGGAAGACGCTACAATAAATGCTGATAAGGTTAATTTTGACGCTTGTCAAATGATCTTTAAGAAAAGTTTCTCAGAACCATTTTTTTTAAAGTGGATTAATCAGATCCCTTAGTGACGCTTTATTTATTAGATACTGTCCACTATTTGGACTGTCAGAGATAACTCAATTTTTTGTTACTGAGTCACTATGTTTTACTTTTTTAATTTTTAAATTATCCTTTTTTCAGCCTTTATTTCTAAAGGTACTTGATTTCCTGAAATTTTTTCACTGTAATAAATTCATCATTTCATTTCTCTGTCGAATTTCGATATTCTTTCAAGTTCACGGCGATGTTGGAAGAAGAAAATGAGTCCGAAAGGAATGAATCGAAAAGGAAGATTAGAAAGTCGGTGGATTCAAGAAGCGAAAAATCGATAATATATTAAAACTACAGTTTAATATCAACATTGATTATAATGTGAAATCCATTCAGTTTAATTTGAATTCAGATTAAAATTTAATACATCCAATAATTAATGCATTCAACGTTTTAAATATTAAATATTCGCATGAGAAAGATAAATTTAGGAGAACAATGCTTCATCGATTTGGATAGTGATCGAAAGAGATTTCTGAAGAGAAATATAACAGATTAACTTGTCAGTTTTTTCCTCTATTTCGGATTATAAACAGATGATCTCGAAAAAGTGAATTAAAAAAAATTGTAAAGATTCCATCGATCACTACTCTTCAGAATTGAATTCATTTCTTCATATTGAGATGAAATTATTTTTGCTTTTCTTTGCCAAGAATTTATCAAACATTTTTATCTATTTGTTTCATTTAAACAACAGAGATAAACAAAGGAATTCTTTGGATTTTAATTAAAAATCCAAATGTAATGAACATCTCTTGGACGAAAGGTTAATGCCATAAATTCATTCATCGCATCACAGATCAGAAATCGCTTTTAATTAAAAATTGGACTGCTTCATTTAACATAAATCCTTCATTATTTTTCATTCATTTATGACCAGTACTCTTATTAACAGGTAAATGCATTTCAAAAACATATTTTTGCATTTTTTGATATTATTATCACTATTGATATTTCAATTTTATATCAACGATGACATTGCAATTTTTTGATTCTTACTTTCGAAACACAAGGAAAATGTATTGAAATGCTGTTGAAAATTATCAGTTTTCCTTTTAAGCTTTTATCTTAGCATCCATTTAATATAATCTCTAGTGTTTAATTTCATGTTATGATTATAGTGTATTCATATTTTTATCGATTTGGAGGAAATTTGAACCACTGAAATTTAGTTGGGTTTATGACACTTTTTTTTCGCAGACTTTGTTTTGGAATAATAATTAGTCATTGAAATAGCAACCATGCTATCCCGTTTTTAAAAAAATAGTGAGAAAAGATTTATATAAACCAGAAGTAGTATTTGTTCTAGCAAAGTAAAAGTTTACAAGCATCTCCCTTATTTATGGAAAATGTTAGTCTTTGGTATGAGATTGTGTTAAAGGATAAAAAAAAAAAACTGTCATATCAAGCAGTTCGAATATTATAAGTGAGCATTTTTCCAAGCGACAGTCTCTTCATGTTTGCAACGAATGGATCAATTTTTTTATCATTTCATTATCAACGCTATATATTTGCAGTTTTACGATCAACGGACGTTTCTATGCGACAAAGCTATGAAATAGTTTTAAATGTATCGTTGACTTTGTTGTGAAATAACAGTGATAATATTACTTATAGCAGTGTTCATGCAGCAATGAATGTATGCACAACGATTGCAGTTAATTGATTCTGATATAGCATTTACTACATTCCGAAAAATCTTATTTACCGTTGTAAAATATGAATTAAGGGAAATGTTAGAATGATAAATTACTGCAGGCGTGATGTGATATACGCAAAAATTAAGAGAACTATATTTGAAAACAAGTTGCATATGGAAATGATATCTTACTAAATTTAAATGTTGTCAGTGATGGAATTGGTGTTGACGAGTTCAATTTATGATTTTATTGTTACTCATGAGCTCTTTTATGTATATCCGAAAAAGATCATATCATTTGCACAAAAGTTATAAAATCATTCTTTTAATAATAGAAAAAGAGAATCGAATTTTTTTAGAAAGACCGGGGATTGGAATCCTGCGTGCTGATTTCTAAAGAGTTGGTGCAGATTTCTAATTCTTACATTATTCACATTATAGATACATATTCCATTATTCATCTATGACGATTGTCATTATTCTTCAATAGGATAACTAAGAAATTTTGTATCTAGAATAGACCAGAATTGACATAAGCATCGGAGATATGGTTCTTATCATTACCAAACTCTTTCTGATTTATCATACCCAAATTTGAATTCGAAATTTTTCTTCTGTAATTATTTCTTCGTCTGTTCATTTCCAAATTATACTTTTTCAGGTGATTTTGATTGCTTTATAACAAAACCTACTCCTAAACTACATCGAAATTTTATCTTATCCCTTGTATCGATTATATGCCATCATCATACCAAAAGGTGCATGGTCATAATTATAGAAGGTGTAGCATATTTCCTACATACGCTTCCCGTTCTAAATCATTTTTGAATTTAGAGATTCATCGCTACATGATATACAACATTTCAATGCTTCACTCTAATATAAAAAAATAAATTTAAAATTCAATTTAAAATATTCGAAATAGCTATGCTTTTGCATACAATTTATCTTTGATAAAATTAACAAATTTCAACAAAAAAAAAAGTGTTAGAATTACTTGGCATTTGCGACTTGTCCACATTTAAAAATTATCCAACTTTATAGATTATGAAGTTGAATTTCATCAGTAATCTTTCATTCCAAAAGGAATCTTTATGTTAAAAGTAATACCAGTAAGCATCGAAATATATTAACATACAGTGGTGAATGTACCGATATCATTTGCTGTCAATTATCTCTCACCTAGATTTCGGTCGAATATCAAAAATATCGCTGAAACACCGGTACTGCATTCTTTTCATTGTGCAGTTAGAGAAAATGCTTGATATAAACTAAGTTTTATTTTTATTTTCAGCATGAAATGACGTAGTTCACGCAAGCGCTATTTCACACAATTAATTGCTCGAATTTTTTTGAAAAGCCCGAAAAATTCCAACTTTTATTAATGAGAATTTTTTTGTCGCTGCTCGGGGCACACTTCACGCTTATGTTTTTCAGCAGTTTTTCTTTTTCTCGAATTGTACGAAATTTTGATTTATTAATAAACTGAAAGATAAAAAACGAAATTGATTTCAAACGGCAACTTCGTCAAAAAAATTGAGCTATATGTCCACTACTTACTGAAAGCAGTACTTCCTGCGAAAAAAAATTGAAAAAGTATGAAATGTTGATGAGATTCAAAGAGTCAGAATGATTTCGGGGAAAACTTCGAATGATTATTTCTAACTTTCTACGAATTGTATGTACTTTATTTGAATTTCAATATGCCAGATTTTATCCTGCTACTTCTATGCCTATCATGTCGTTTTTCTTCTTGAATATAAGCAAATGTCAATATTGTTTACAAATTCCAGTACACAATTCTGGAGAAAATAAAATTTTTTTTTTTTGCACACCTGAGACTAAAAACTTCGTTCGTTTTCTTTTCGAGATGGAATTGAACTAAAATAAGAAGACTGAATCACGCGTCTAAACCTTTCCAGCGACGGAACTCCATTACTTCATATGATTTGACTGCGAGACTGAAGGAAGGAATATTTCATCTATCTTTTTCTGATTGAATTTGATGAAGTAAAATCACCATGTGCAACAGCTATTCAGCAATTTATTCGGTTGCAAAAATATCGAAATTTCTGATATCAAAAAATAATGTAACAATCAGGTCTGACAGTTAAGTTAGACAATTCCTTGCTAGAGAATTTCAGACATTTCTCCAAAAGAAAGAAATCAACGAATGAAAAAATTTGATATGTGTCCAAAGATAATCATTTTTTTATCGTATATAAATAATCCAAACGATTATTTCTTTCCCGAAATTTTTTTAAAAATTGGACACAGGCTTTAAGCAGAATAAAGTAATGCAATAGCAATAGGTATAGTATTGAATAACGAAATCACAATGCAGAAAACAATTTAAAAAACAGCTGCCTCGTGCAATATCACAAAATACAGATAATATATAAAAAAGTACTTTCACAGCAATTCAGATTATTCTACAACTTTGAATATCAGATTATCTCTACAATTAATTAAGAGAAATATACTTTTTCAGATGGATATTGTAATTTCCTTGCGAACTACAAATTCAAAACTTATGTTTGGATTCAAATTTCATAAATTTGTTTTTCTTTTAATTACATAAAACTGGCCAATTGTGTTTTGCTAATGTTTTGCCATGATGACCTCAAACCAATGTCTTAAAACGAATATACCGAGTGGAAGTAGAAATTATTATGATTTGACGAAACAAATGATCCTTACCAATTTTAGATGAACTAATTACATAAAAAGGATAATGAAAAAAAATTTTTGAGAGAATGAAGTAATGAGAAGTTACAGATATTGGATGTGAAATTATTCTGTTAGTATCAGTGAACTCTCATCAATAGGTTAGAAGACTGAGATTTGAAAACGGAATGAATTATATAAATTATACAAAGTTGAAAAGAAAGTCATCAGAGTTATAGCTTTTCTTCCGTTAATAACATTACTGAAGGATAAGTAGGCGATACCATCTGCAGGACATGGCTGATGTATTAATAAAAACGAATTTTTAATACTTCGCCATTTTTGCAACTTCTCCTTACAATCCATAAGATCAAAATCCTTAGTTAAACATAAGCGCACATCGGTTAGTAACCATTTCTTGGTCTGTAATATTTAAATCATGAATGCAAGGAAATAACAACTTATCGTCTTGTCATCAAGATGATAAGCTATTAAGGAAGATATAGAAAAATACCTCCTTATCTTGCATGCAATAAAACAGCACATTTTTTCCATAAGCAGATCTTAGATTTTGATGCAATAACAGCCAACTGTATAACTTTTCCTGTGATGGAATAATTTCTTCTTTTTCCAATGCACTGCAAATTCAAATTTAAATTCAGAATATGTAATCGAAACGCAAAAAAATCAGAATAATAATCATTTTGCAGATTTTCCAAATATCACTAAGTTGGATGGAAGAGCAGGCTGAAGTCTTTACAAGTGTTTTTATATGAATTCATCTTAGAAAATTTTTCTCCATCATCATAGTCAACAAAGAAGAAAAAAGAAAAAAAAGAAAAGAAAAAAATACATCACCGTGCAATAAAATCACAGTAATGATTTTTTCCAATGTGCTAAAAAATCTGACTAAATGAACTTCAGTTTCCCAAAACTCATAACAATACTTTTATTAAAGTGGTACCCGAAGATGTTCAACTGTTCATGGAGAGCGAGTGATGTGTTAAAATATTTCATTTCATCGCTGACTTCTTCCACAATTCCCGCACATGTTCCATGTTTTTCCCACTCATGCTTCCTGGAATGGTACCGCTAACTGGATCATTATCGAATCCGAAAAAAACAGACCTTTTGCATTTTTTGAAGATAAGTCTTGAAACGAAGAAGTCGATAGTATGAATTCTTCAACATTAATTATTGAAATGCTATTTCCTAGAAAAAAAAATTTTTACCATAACGACGATATGGATTTCATCACAAACAAATTTGGCCAGTTTTTTTCCAACTTTTCTTTAATTGGAAGAAGCTTAGATAATACAAACTTTTTCGTCGCGCCACCACAAAATTGCGGGAACGAGCCATCGTTACGACTTGGCCTTAAAACTATGAAAAGTCAAAATTCAGTCTTATAATTAAAGTATTCACGAATACCGAAAATTGTGAGAATTTGAGGAAAATACAAATTTGAAGATTTCTCGAACCTACCACAACCCATGAATTGTCCATGGGGCAGCATCAATAGGTACTTTGCAAAAATTATTAACCATCTCCTTCGGAATAAAACTTTTTGTAGGTCCATCATAAGCACGACAAATAGATGTTGGGTAAACTAAAGCAAGTTCAAAATAATCGAAATTACCATCTTTTTCATCATTTCTATGCATCAATGCCGTTGTTATTGGTAGCAGAGCTAATATGTTCATTTCAATTTGCGAATAAATTCACTTCATATCGCAGAAAATCCTGAAATTTCGGTCTGGAAGTAATAACGAAAATTTTAGAGAGGCCTTGTTTCACTATAATGCATACGACAGAAATTCATTCCTCCAGGGACTTTTACCTTGAACACTGACTTTTGCAAAACCCAAATGCGATCGTCTTTCATTTTTATCGTTGAATGGAAACATAAGACTAAGTTTCCAGCGGTAAGTTGAAATAGAGAAGCATATTAGGAGATTACGAATTTGAAAAAGTTATTCAAAATTCCTTAAGGTATCTCGAGCATTCATTAATGTTGAAAAGACATTGTATTAAGCATAATTAATTCATTGGACAGATGCCAACAAGAATGAAAAAGAAATAATTTTTGTTACTAACATATTTCGATTCTATGGAGATGAATCCAGAAAGTTTAAAGATTTTAAATCAAACAAAGAACTGGAACAAATCACTGAATATCAATTAACGATGACAAGTGCTGATCAAAAATGAACAAAAAGCTGCACATCAGCCATAAATTTACATCGGCCCTCTCGACTAACCCAATAATTTGGACAAATAAAGGAAGAAAATAGATTGATCGATTCATCTCTATTTCTCCCTTCCTACAATCGACAAATCGTACTATCCAATGTCGATGTCAGCGAAGCATAATATAAATGAAAATGGATTGTATCCTTGGCATTAGATTTGAAAATTTAAATATTGATCTGGCTGATAATAATAATAATAGTTTGCAATGCTTCAAGCCACATTGCATCATATCATAATCGATATTATGTTACAGCATAGCACCAAGTCATCAATACACACCTTGCAGTTATATGTGGAAAAGCGATACATATCTTTGTTATTGCGTTACACAAATAATACGGAAGGTAAACAAAATTTTTAGCAATTAAATTCGATTAAATAAACAATTTAAGCAATGAAAAAGAAATGCATTTAAAAAATGAATATAATTAAAAAATAAAAACGGCTGAAAACAGATTCTGTAATAATGTTAAGTATCATTTGATTAACAAAAGTGCATAAAATAACATTTTTATACCCAATCATTCCAAAACAGTTTTTGATTAAACTTTGAAGACACACTATGAGTTCTAAATAATAACAAAAATACATGAAATTACTCATCTTCTCTAGTCTCCTTTATTATCTGTTGAAACTCGATGGCTAATAAAGCTATTCTTTATCATATATTGAATATTCCTTCACAGTTTATTTGTAGGAAACTTTAGAAGCTTAACTATAATTAAATAATTATTTCTTTTCATATACTTTAAATTCATGAATCTATCAAAAAAAGCTCCAAATTTCTGAATCCTTACGAACCGCAAATGTTCACGAAAGAAAACGAATGTAATCATAAAAACAATGAATAGCTGACAGCCGATTCTATAAAATATATTAGTTGAATGAACATAACAGCAGTGTAAATAAAAAGGCAACATTACAGAGTAAGCTGAAATACAATAATATAACAATATCAGATTGAATAGAAAAAGCGTAATGACCGCAAGAAATTACAATGAGCCTTCTTTAAAGCATGGTGAACTGTTCATAGAATTATCTGCTCTCCGTGATTTTATAACTGCATGATTTTATGTAACTCAATCAACTGATAAACTAACTTGACCTTCGCACCGAATTAAATTTCTATTTTGAAACTTGGATGTGCTCGACTCTCATGGATCTTAGTAAAAATTCATGCAAGGATAGGAGATGCCTCAATAGACTGTTTAGCCGGAAAGTTTCTTTTGACTACTTAAAATTTTCAAAATTTTTTATGTCGAAATTGTAAACTGTTCTGGGTAATTTTTTATACTATATCTAAAACAATTTAATGGAACAGAAAAGTTCCTTACTGTAATAATTAAACGCATTAAACATTTAAGTTCATTTGAATAAATAATGAAAAACTTAATAAAAATAAAAATCACTAAGAAAGAGCAGCTGACTGTAACTTAGAATTCTTAATGAAGAGAATACGACAACAGAAGAAATGTTAAGGTACGTCGTATTTAAATTATATATTTTAATTCAAAAGGCTGATCTTAATGTGAACTGAGTTTGTCCATGATGCGCATATAAAACAAAAGTTTTCAACAAATCTCTAAAGGAAGATAAGGTCAACAAGTAGAACTTCTCGCATCGTACAATTGGCAGAATTCGTTGAAGATTTTCAGAATCAAATATAACCAAAATGAAAAACAAAACATTTCCACGCTTCATTTCCCATAAAACCCAAAAAATACTATCATCATAACTTAATTTATGTGAATTTTTCCTTCAGGCTATAATACTGCCCAATCTCAATGCTTTGTTAATTTTTTAGGATACAAACAGAGTGAAAACGAACAAGATCCACAGCTACCTGGAATGCATATTGAGGGCAGTGAAAACTGATGGAATATATTATTTGCAAACAATTCTCTCATCACTTCCATTTTCAGAATTTACACAACCGAAAATGAAAAATGGAGGAATAATAGAAATGCAAGTACACAAACAGATCTAAGGAAAATAATTTTGACAATATTGGACCAACAATAAATTGCAGTGTAACACAGTCATCAAAATATGTCGTCATCAAAACATATCTTTGACACAAATATGAAAAGAAAAAGAAGTGAAAGAAAAAGCGGCACCTTCTATCTTCTCTGCAAAAGTAATTCAGCGCGTAACGCTTCAATAATTTCATCTTTTACTTTACTTATTTCTTGCCGAACTTCATTTAAAATTTCTTCCTTACATTTCTCCAAAGTTTCCACTGTTATAGGAGAACCATGATCAGTACTTCGTGTTTCCTCTTGATTCAGCGAGCTGGAGCTTGACAGTCTGAAAAATCAATTGAATCAATCACATATGTGATAAAAAATACGACTATATTGCTAAACAGTCGATGAAAAACACCATAATTCAACTAAGAGGAAATTTGGCAACTCTCAAAAAATTTCAAAAAAAAAAGATTCCTTAACAAAGAAAACTTAACAATTCTCAAAAAAGCGAAATGGTTACGTGGAAAAAGCAGACAATAATATAATAGAAAGCGACCTGACATGATAGTACTCAAAGTAAAAAATTTTTTTTCAGTAAATCATTGGAAAATCGGAACGAAATTTCAATATACTATATTGACTATACGTTCTACTATAATTCGGCGAGACAACTTATGACATGTCTTTTGAAAACTGAAAAAGTTTGCGTTTTATTTACATTTGATAGGACTCAATTTTTCGACTTCAAAAGTTGGCTTTTATGAACAACTTGCCGAGAGATTTTTTTAAAACTGTTTCATACTAAAATGCAGAGTGACGTTTAACACCAAGATATATTCCCTCCCATGACTCTGAAATTTCATAAACCGATTTTCCATTTTATTTATGTTAAAAATACATACTAATTCTAACGATCACTGCTTACTTGCGATTTATTTTTGGAGAATCAGTAATGTTTGCAGTGCCATTAACCTGCTTTTCCCAAGGGCGACGTGAAGTCCCACTGGTGACGGCATTTGTTGAGGATATCGTATCACTTCCTAAAATGAACTGATCATATTCCATTTCAATTTCTTACTAGAAAACTATGAAACGCATTGTTTTTCCCACACTTATATAAAATTACGAACCGATGGAACGAGAATCACTGTTATCATACTGATTTTTGCGCTTGCTGAGAGTTGCTTCTAATTCTGACAATAAATTGCTGCTGCCTAAAAAATGACCTAATATGGCAAAACAAAAAAATTTCACAAAAAATTAAAAAAAACTAAATACGGTAAGATGTACGATAGTCATCATTAATATTAATAAGCTACTGAAAGTTAATTCCACATTTTAAGTTGTTCTTTAACATGTGCAAAATTCAATGAACAAGATCATATTCAAAAGGCTGCCCAACAAGATACGAACATCGATATAGAGATAACTAAACAAAACAATCAAACTGCAATCTAGGAAAGAGCTCATCGCTATTACATAAGAAACATTCGAAGTGTACAGTAAAATTAAAAAAAAATCTCTGTATCGCACTTTTCAATTTTGAACTGAAAATTCGAATTAAAATATGAAATCACCAGGAGCTGATGAATTCGATGACGGTGGTGCACTGACTTTTCGAAGTTGTATTTTTTTCAATTGATCTGCAATAGAGCTGCTACTGCCTTTGACCAATGACAATGAAGATGGAGGTGGTGGCGGTGGTGGTGCTGGTGGTGCATTTGAGGAAACTGTCGCTGTAAAGAAAAAGGTTGGAAATTGATAAAATTTGTTCGATACGAAGGTCAGAATATGTAAGATGAATTTGCCAAAAGTTTTGAAAAATGAACATACCAACATTGATGGAATTAATTGAAAGTGAAGCTGTTGAATTACAGTTGCTTGCAAGAGATGTAGCTGGGGTAGGTCGAATAGAAGCACTGGCAGTACAATTATTATTAGCAGAGGTCGATGCATAAATCACAGGAGGTAGTGATGAACCATTGGAGGAACTCGATGAACCTTGTGAAGCACGCCGTTGCACATTATACACCATCATAGTTGTTGCAATTCCGATACCACTAGTTGAACTTTGCACTGGTTGTGAAGATTTTCTGCAATTATTAAAAAACTATTAAAAGTTGTTAAAAAATATTACGAGTTATCAAAAATTATTTAAAAAAATTATTTTAAATTATTAAAAAGCATACTGATGATAATCTCTCCTCCTAACTTCATTATTCCATGGGATATTCTCAAGTCTTAAGCAAATTCATTAGCACCTGACCTGTCCTTTTTAACTTAATCATTGAATGGAAATATAAAATTTAAATCGCCGACAGGAAAAACAATAATTTCTGTATTAGTAAAACAATTCAATGACACAATCAATTGGCCACTCTTTAATATTAAAGAGAAATACTGGCCATGAAAGACAATACAATGGTGGCCATACAGGTAGCAGTATATTAATAATGAAAATTATCGTTCATGATTGCGAAAATTTTCAAAAATAAAAAGGATGGAATAATTTCTTCCACAGACATGTAATTTAAGCGATGTTCAAATTTACATCGATCTCTTTCTTATTAATACAGACATTACATCGCAAACGTATCAAAAATTTAAAATGTCTTCATCTGATTTAGACAGCATTCTGTCAACCTTATTCTTTAAATTAACACCAAACAGTTCTGAAAACTCTAAAAATTGAAATAAAATTTATGATAACAAATATATCCAGTGTTTCATTTTTCTATGCATATCAGGAAAGAAACCATAGACTCTGAAGTTGATAAACGCAGCAATAATAAAGGAGTATGGAGCAAACTATGAACTGAAATGCCAAAAGAAAAATCCTTAAAGATCAGTAAAACACAATGTTCTTATATCTACTAGTGAATATTTTGTTATACTAATTTAAAAAACACTGGGACGACAATGAAGTAAACTAAATTCAATGATCTAGACATACTAGGAGCAAAAATTAAACGTAACATTCTGATATCAAGTAACGTCGAAAGCGATAGATGAAGATAATTTAGTTCAAATTCGCCTCAGAACTCATGCATATTAATTACATAACTATAACCCGAAATCAATAATGCAATACTTTTTGCCAAACGTGTTTGAATAAAAAAAAAAATGATTGTCTAGATGATAAAATACAAAACTGGTAGAAAAGTTTATCCACTAATAATTTTTCCCATTTCCCAGTGTTCATCTGAACAATTTCAGTTGCATTCTCGTAAATAAAGTTGTAAAACTGATTCTCCTCCTTGTTCTGAATAGATATGTCATCAAAAATTATACAGATTTAAAGAGCTTAATTCTAACATTTATTGTTTTCATTATGTGCAGTGTTTACTTTAGAGGATTGGGATAACAATTATTTAGGTTTAAGCAAATAAACAAACAAATAAAAACCAACTTTGTAAAGAAATTTTTAATATCAAATCAATCTTCATTGGTATGTGGCGATTTGATATAACAATTTCAAAACGCTAAATAATAACAGCTATTCAGCTTCATCACATAATTTCATAGCTGATTTAACAATACTGATTTAAATTTAGAAAAATTACCTAGGAAATAAGCTATTAAAAGAAAATAAAGGGAAAATTTATTTATTAGCTTTGAATGATCTGACTATCCGCACTCAAAATCCGATCAAATTAAAGTTGGTCGCTGACTACTCCTTATGCTTAAAAAATATCTTTTGTATCATCAAGCATCATCAAAGGGTTCAATCGGTAATTGTTGTATCGTTCAAAAAAATAGCAGAAGACAAAAAGCCGTAACAGTACAAATACGGAAAAAAAAAGTGGAAATATTACGTACATATACGTACTGCATGAATATCACTAGATTCTCTAAATTCCATATTGTACTTCTGGACAAATTTAAATTTTTTGAAGGATTTTTTGCTCAACATTATGGTAATTGAATTTTAAATTTGGTTAATCAGAAAGATACTTTCAGTCACTGAATTCTATTTTAAACACCATAGCCTGTCGAGAAAGCCAACCAAAGTTTTTAAGACTGTTGTAGAAAATTGAAATGATTAAAATTAAAAGCATAACTTTCTATAGATAGAAAAAAAAATGAAGAATTTCTCCATCCTTTCGGTAACAGTTAATGATTTAAATAAGATTCTTTCCTCCAGATTTTTTAAAAATTTTCCGAGGAAAAAAAAGGGTTTTGGAACGGAGCGAATACATCAGATAAAGTCCATGGATTCGAAATGTTTCACTTTTAAGAAACAGAAATATGGCAAGGAAAGCATTTATTTTAAAGCAACATAATCCTATTCATTAAAAAGTTCCCAGTACTGCTATATATTAGAAATGAACTGCGCCTTACTGATATTCAATCCATTTTCATAATTATTTCAAAAAAAGCCGTATGAGAACAAACAGATGATTTGGGTTAGATTTAGATTCACTCTTGATAAAAATACAAATAAGGTTGTATTTCAGGTCATGTAAAAGAAGACTGAAAACATCTCTCAGGAAAATTTCCATTTGATTCCATTAAACTTTGCAAACTTTAGGTCGTAAAAATAATGAATAAAATGCCATAAAAATATTTCGGAAAAGGTCATATTACCAGTTTTCGGATGCAGTTTTGCTCAATTTCCTCCTCATCCTCACTCATTGTTCATTCAAAGATGATCTAAGTAATTTTGAAGGAATTTTTCTTATTCTTTTAACTTAATTCATTACTTATGCTAACCAATTTCTAAACAAAATATTCTTTCGAAGCATGGGAAAGAACAGATAGAATTCAGTAATTTCATAGCATGACTTAAAAGGCATATCATTCGGCCTTCAATGACGATACAGTGCGTCTTGACCAACAAAAAATTTCAGAAGGAATTAACGATACAACCAATTGTCATAAGTCTGAAATGCCTAAACAACTAAATAAAAGATAACTTCAATCTATTCTAGTTTCGATTCAATTAACATTTATCTGCTGATGATTAAAATTCGAATTATCACGAAAGGATCAGAACAATACTATCATTTTTTATTATTATCAGATATCTCGTTATAAAAACGTCATATCTCCCATTTAAAATCAAAAAGTTTTTCTCTACCTGATAACAACACAAACGCGATCAATTTGAATGATTTCCGATTTTTCTAATATAATTCAATTTTCATAAAGAGTTAAAATATCGAAATTCCGATGGTTTAGGATTGCTGTGAAGCATTGCATCAATGTTATATCCTTTATTTCGACTATGATTCTTCGACAAAAAAATTTCAGTTTTTTCGTTAAAGAATGAAAATTTTTTCAAGTGCAATAATATATAATTGCGACCATGTCTTTGAAAACTCAACAATACAAATATCCTCCTTTTCCCCCATCAACATCAGTTTCCACTCTCGCAGTGCAGTAAAAGTTATAGCAATAGTAACAATACAGTAATAAAAGCACAATGCACCTCTCGAAACATATCCATATCAAGCTTTAATGCTTATAGCTTCTAGAAAATAACTGAATTTGACTTTTCCTGATAATCGCCATGACATGCACAATACCAAATGCATTATTCATTTCTATCTACGATTTAAAAATGGAATTTTGAATAGAGAGATAATGCCTACAATGATAAAATATATCGAATAACTTAGATTCAGAAATTCAAAATAATACAAATCTCGCATATATCCATTCCAAAATTCAAATTATCTTATTGAATCCCAAATATTGAAAAGTCCAATTTTAAGCAAATATAATAAATTTTACTAAAATGAATTTCAGACCAATCACAAAATAATAAAGAAATATATTAAGAAATCAGACCTTCAAACAAACAAAATTCTTATATGTTAAATTTTCTGTCAAAATTTTTTTTTCCTTACAAACAAAAGACTATTGATATCATTTAAATTCCCTTCAAACTTAACTGCATTTGCAATCACTATATATGAGTACAGTCTTCAGTTTATGTAAGTTCCTATTATTCTTTATTTTAGATTCATTATAAATCTTGGAAAAAACTAACCGAAAGTTGTTTATATTTTGTGTCGGTAGACCACCAGCAGAACACAAACTTTCATCATCAGCACTCCGAAATGATGGCGAACTATATGCATTGTGATGCAACTGATGTGGTTCTTGGTAGATAGTACTCGAAAAACCTAAATCACTACCTAAAATCAATGCTAAGTACCAAAAGTTTATTATCTGATGGCTATTGTTAAATATTATATTTAAAGCTGAAAGATGAATCGGATCTTTTAGGATGGATGACCAATGCTGACCAAAAAGAGATATTTTCAAGAATTAACATATAGCTTTCAAAAAGCTATATTTGACAAAGGACAAGCAGTTTGTACCTAAAATCGAATTTTTGATCTTTGGAGAGATAAAAGTATTATATGTCTTAATATGAATATAAAAGGCAATCTCTAGGAATACCTTCCAAACGTAATAAGATTTCAATAAAAAAAAAACGGATCAAAAATTTGTGAAATTGCATGTTCCATGACGATAAACAATTGATGTGTACAAATTTTTTTCAAAATCGTACCATTTTGATAATCGTTGCTCGATGTTAATATTGACAGAGCTTGTGTCATAACTTTCACAAAAAGATGAGCATCTTCTTCCTTCATAAAACTTAGGCCATACACCTGGAACAAACATTATTCCGTCCTAACATTATTGTCGAAATAGTATGAGCACTGATTATCAGTGCATACTTATCAAAAGCTGACAGTAGGCAAATAATAAAGACAAAAATGCAGAATTTTTGAAACCAAAAAAATCACTTTTCTTTTTTCATCTCTCCATTGATGAAATGTTGGCGTAGCTGGCTTATATCTCAATCTCTCGTAAATATTGCAATTAAGAATCCAACTTCCATCCTAAAACATTCAAATAAATTAAGTTACAGTAATAATGTCTCACAAAAAAATCATTATCAACGTGCAAGTTTGTACATATAAGGAATTACAAATTATCGAACTAGAGCTATCATTAAAACTTACAAAGAAAAGAGTCTCAACAGCCTTCCATTGATCAAATGCGTCAAATTAAGGAAAAATGAGGCAAAAACTGACCTGCAAACGAGTACCGACAATACGAAACGTATTGGCGTGAATATTATGTAATATTCGGACTTGTGATCGAGCTGCTTCATTACACCCGTCAGGTGAGAGCCATTGCTTCGTAGCATCATCGTATATCATCACATCTGCCATTGCTACTGCTACTGTCGACTCTCTAGAAATTCTGCATTAAAATATATGTAACAGATAATATAATATCTAATTACAATACGCAAATTCTAACTTTTAATAAATCCATCACTGAATCACCTAATTAGAATTAGAAGAAAATAAAATTTTGCGATTTCAACTGGAAAATTTTTTCTAGTCAATTTGTTCATTTTTCATCTATACTACACCCTGAAAGATAAAAATTACGGATATTAGAAGAAAATGAAATTGACATAATTGAGTGCATATATATCTCTATATTTCATCTCATATTTTATATCCCTCCTTCCCTTGATATCAGCTTGTATTTATCAGTATATCATAAGGAAATACAAGCTAACAGACAAAAATTTATCAATATTTTGAATGAACAGCTATCCTTATCAACAATAAAAAATGAAAGTCTAAGACTCGTGAAAGTGACAAAGCCCGAAATATCCTCATCACAACAATTCAAGATCCATTAAC
The DNA here is from genome assembly GCA_008729115.1 of Dirofilaria repens. Lineage (NCBI taxonomy): Eukaryota > Metazoa > Nematoda > Chromadorea > Rhabditida > Onchocercidae > Dirofilaria > Dirofilaria repens. Next base: position 166,052 of record SNRZ01000058.1, read on the forward strand.
AGATAAATCTCACGGCGTTTGTTTACCGTAATATTTATTACAAATAAATACGCAAATAAGGTGGAACTGTAAAAAAATGGTATAATTCGGTGCAGCACAAAGCGTAAAAATTTTATCATCGAATATGTCTTAAAGATGCCTATTTCGTTTTATAAATTTGACTATGCAAAAAAAGAAATGGGATTTGGCGATCACATCATATATTAAACAATAATTCAAAACAAAACAAAGTAGAAATCAACAATTAAATCTAATTAATAAACTGGAATCCTTTCCATACTTATACCTATAAGCTTAACTAAATGGAAAACTTGCGAAACCGCTTATGTTAATGCGAACGAGGATATAATTTAAAGATGGTATAATATTAAATCAAATCATCTGATCATCATTTTAAGTGAATTACTTATTGATAAAATTGATCTTCAAATCCGTCATTTCTTCTTATCAAATTTATGAATAAAAGAAAAATAGTCATCTTTACTTTTTGAGCATACTATTATTCAAATTTTATTAACTATTCTGCAAATCATCTATGTGAAATGCAACTTCACTTGGATTCATTGATTTATATCTCCTGCTTTGTTGACATCTCCTGCTTTGTTGACAAATAGTCGAATTATGGGACATACAAAAATTGGTTTTTCGGATAATTCATGATTCAAATATCACACACGAAGTCACAAGGATACTTTATTCATAAAAGAGGATGTATCATTAGTTTGTATTGGTCTATTGTTAATATATGTATCTTTCAAAGAAGCTCAATGAATTATTTTTGTACTTTTTTCGCAGATATAACCCGATATTAATCTGCAACAGTAAATTAGAAAGGGCGGGCGAATTAAATTATGAAATAAATTGTTATCTTTGAACTTTCGCCTTCTATTCGTTCTTCGATATCTCTTCAAAATCATTTTCATAATATAGAAAATAGCCTCTAAACAAAAAAACAAAAAGAAAAAAAATAGCGTGATTAGACTTGCCCTTTCGCAAGGACAAATTTAAATAACTGTAGAAAACAAAAAGTGCCATGATATCTTTACCCTCAATCCCTACAAAGGATCACTCATCAGACGGCATTTTTCCACGACAGAAATTTTTGCAAAAAATTTGTCATTATTTTATTATTCTGCTCCAATGATATTGTAACAATTACTTCTTTTCCTGATCTCATTGATAACTAAGTTCTCGGATTATTATAATCCATTTGTATTATAAATTATATCATGTAGTCTTTAACCTGTTGATTCAGAATCTCAGTCAACAGGCACAGATTACCACTTCATCATATAAAATTCTCGACGATGGCAACTACGACTGGCACTAGCATCTGACCAGTCATAATAATAATATTCTGAATTATTTCTTCAATAATGCATAATTAACTCATTTCTTAGGATTTGTTTCTCAGCTAAAGCATTGCTCAGTTATTCTACATGACATTTTACACACATAAACTGATAACCTAAATTCCAGCAACAAATAAAAATTTCCAAAAAATAGTCATGCAAACTATGTTGCAAATTCCATCCTCATTTATTTTTTATATTTACCAATCGCTTTTACTCAAATATTAATCATAAATTGGATTCACGAAATAAAAGAAATGAAAGAGTGGGAGGTTAACTAAGAAATCAAATTCGAACTTTGTCATTTTTCAATTTCGAATCACAGCATGTTTCCCCCTTAATATGAATTATTCTCCCAAGTTCATGCCATTCATTTCGGTACATGATTGCATTTGTGATTATGCATACATACCTATTATTCCTACATCCTCCATTCATATAAATTCATCTATCCTTCTGACGTTGATTGGATATTCTAAATTAGCTTCAAATATATGTGCATCTGCTTGCTTTTCGTTAATAAGGTCTATTGTGTCATTCGGATATCTTCCTTCAAAGATAATAATCAATGCCATATTATCATTGCTAGATGGAGTGGCTATCTTTGTGCTAAAACATTGTTGATAGCAGCGATTAACCAAATCGTCCAAATAACACATCTAGTGATGATTGAAAAATATAGACGGATAGACTAAACAATATGCATATATGGATTGGAGAGACCGACACATATATGGAATGAAATAATGAGTAAGCACTGTCACTCTTCCTCTTCTTTTTTCCTTCCTTTCTTCCTTCCTTCCTTCCGTACTTGCACTGATAAAAACTTTTGGTGTAATCGTAACAAATCATAGCACTTCGTACCAATAATTTATATTCTTTAATTAGCATATATGAAATACCAGCATAATATTAGATCTTTGACAAGGTCATTTCAAGAATTCTGAGAGAAAAAAAGCCAGAAATTCCCATAATCGAATGCAGGTAATGACAAGATTGGAAAAAAAAATGCAATGACTTAAAAAATTTGATTTCTTCACTAAAAACTTTCAGTCATGGCAATGACAGAATGTAGTGTTAAATTCTAACCTTATCTTATTTCCAAACTAATAAATGCAGAAAGGGATAAAAAAATAGAGAACAATTCCAGGTTAGTTCATTATAATTTCTTCTCCTTTGTCATTCAATATAAAATAATCCTAAATCAATTAATTCACATGCTGATAACAATTTGTACTTCTGCAGCATTTCCATAATTCATTTTCAAAATTAATTCTTTCTTTGCCGCTGGACAATTTTTTCCTTATTTGTAAAAAATGTATTAATGAAATAAGAACACATATCACTCGCAGTATTTCAGTTTGGTATCTGTTAGAAATGAAAGACATAAATCTCAACAAAACTAATTCTTTGGTTGATTTAAAATCCGGAGTCCATAATAAGCTTGTTTTCTTTTCTAACTAGAAATGTTTGAAACACACTCAATAATAGAAGTACAATCATAATTTTATGAATACACAAAGTAACTAAATTAAATTTCGAAAATCCGGATAAGTTATAGGTCACATTTTTGAGCTCATTTAATTGCATGAAAAAATTGTCACGTCCTTTATAAAATACTGTCTGCAATGAGAAGATTAGACTATAGTTATATGAAGTTTCGAAAAATTCATAAATAAAACAAGTAAATCAAAATCTCAAAATCTAATTTTCACTGTCATTATGGAAATACTACTCTCAAAGTAGTACTGGAATATTTCTTATTTACATTGAAAGAAAAATTAGCTCCCTTGCTTATAATTCAAACTTGTTTGAAGGAACTTTCTAAAGATTATATTTTAAAATAATTAAAAAAAAAAAAAAATGTGCAAACTTACTCCATAATTCCAGTTCTAATTATCGATTTGTATAAACAATTTTCGCAGAAATCGTAGAAAATGAAACCAATTATGAATAAATAAAATAAATAACAATACAGGAATATAGTGGTAACTTTTGATTTTTCACTTTCTTTTCTTTCCTTGCGAAAATCAGCAGAACAAAGTAGATGCAGAAAGACAAGCAGAACAGAACGTTTTATTTAGAGAAATAATGTTTAGAACCGTTTAGAATGAAACATTATTATTTGTACCATCGTCACCATAACCTGCAGGAAGAGAACTGCTGTCACATGAGAGCATATCACTGCTATTATTACTACACTTCTATAGCTAGACATTCACTTACTGTAGTTGTTGTTGACTGTCAAATTAGTATATCCCATAATTAACGACAACAATAATAATAAGAGTAATATTATTGGCAGTAGTACCCCACGTCTGCGCTACCAATACCACAGCGGCACAGTGTTGTTGTTAACAAACAACACCAACAGGAACAAATATAAACTGAACTATCAACAGTCTTTAGAGGCTGTCGCCTGAAATTTGATGAGACGTTTGCGTGAAATAATTTTCAAAGTGCATATTTCGAGAATGAACGCACGTAACACATACAAAATTCCCAGCAAAACCAAATGGGAAGAAAAAAATGTTACTGTTCCTAATAAATAAATAAATAAGTTCTATTGTTAGGATTTTAGAAAATTTCAAACTGAAATATAAAATTTCTGCAAAAAATCTACAAACGTCTTATGTCATTCATTGCAGCTAAATTGCCAACATATACGACAAATTGATAATTTAATCTTCTTTCTCACAACCTCAAGATCCTTAAGTTTTTTATATGAAATTTTTGATAATCTTCTTTAATACATACTGCAAATCAAGTACAATATGTGAGATTATATATTCGGATAATTTAGTTACAATTTGATCCAAGATCCTTAATACATGTATAAAAGAAGCAAAAACGCAGATCTCATTTGAACTGAGAAACAAAATAATGACATCGAGCAAAACAATGACATCACTATAACCAGTGCATTGTTGCATTAAATTTGGCGACAGTAAAGAATCAAATATGGCATCAACAAGCTTGTAATTTAAGACTACTCAATAAGTATTTACGAAATTTCGAATCAGAATGAAAACATATAGTAATGTTACGACACTAAAAAATATATATAGGAATTCAGAATTTCTTTTGTAGTTTTATCCACAACCCAGAAACAGGTATAGTAACAAATTGCCAATTCAAACAAATTCCATTAAGATCGTCGAAAGTAAAGAAAAGCAATTTCATATCTCTAAGTTTTTACCGATTAAGCAAAATAAGTGCGGTTGTGTCAAGTACAATAAAGGAAACTATCTTACTAGTATTCACCAATATTTACAAATAGATATTTCACGAAACTAATTGAAATATAAGTATTGTAGAATATATAAAAATTCAAAGATCTGCGTTTTTGCTTCTTTTATACATGTATTAAGGATCTTGGATCAAATTGTAACTAAATTATCCGAATATATAATCTCACATATTGTACTTGATTTGCAGTATGTATTAAAGAAGATTATCAAAAATTTCATATAAAAAACTTAAGGATCTTGAGGTTGTGAGAATTAGTACTCATTTTAGTACTCATTTTCGTGCATATTTTTTCTCATAATTTAAACATATGGACTTTTCATGATCAGCAAAACATACAACAATGAAATGGGTAAACACTAGGCAAAAATGTTGAATCGACAGAATATATGTCGAGAGAGAAAAAATATTCTTGATTGGCTTAATTTTGAAGCACGCAAAACTATCTTATAATTACGCATCTTCCATCTCATACTGTACTGTAAACGTTCAGCGAAACTGAGGTTATTGGATGAATGCCACAGCACCTATATTAAATAATAATTGATCGAAGGTTATTAGCACCAATGAATCTGTCACCGCTAATAAGAAACGATAATAAAATATGGTTTAATAAAACAAATCTGCAAAAAAAAACTATATCGATCCAATTGATATTTACGAATTTCCTGCATCCTACTACATAGTGTAATCATTTTTAAACTTCATACGAACCTTATTTTATAAATGTTAACAAAATCGAAACAACTTGATTATCCTGTTTCTTTCGGAACAGGAATTAAGGATAGACAAATCAAACTATATAAAATAAGAAGATTATAGAGATAAGATGATTGATCAATAGAAATCCAATTAACAAGTAACATTTTTTAATGTTTTTTTAAAAACTTCGAGAAACACTTTTCAGAACAGTATCACAATACCAACAAAATTTTAAGGGAAAAATGAGAAAAATAATAAAAGGAAGTAATCCACCAAACGCTCTTTCCAATTTTGAAAAAAAAGATTTACTGTTTGGAAAAAAAAAATAATGAAATTAGTCATCTGCAATTAATTTCATTTAAAAGCAAACCGGTTACCGATAAATTCGATCGGTTTTTCCATACTTTTTTGATTAAACTTCTTCATTATATTTGCTTACCATAAAATAATCATTCAAAACTTCGTTAAGTCTTCTCAACAAAAACACTTTTTTTTTCTCAAAATATAGCGGGCAAAAGGAGCTATTACAATTCACAGCAACTTTCGGTCTTTAAAAAATTGTTAAAAAATCATCCAAAACTTATTCAATGCATTATCTATTAAAAAGAGAAAATAAAAAGAAAGCTGCTTTTCATCATACCATCTTTCATCGGATTAACCATTGAAGAAAAGTTTTGTCAGCTCTTACTGCTGGAAAAGAATTGGATCTAAAAAAAAAAATTGTAAAAATTAAGATAATTAACAGAATTTTAATGGAAAAGAAGTAAATGGAAAAAAATTTCGTACCATCGAGAATTTTAGAAAATTACAGAAATCTTGAGATAAACGCTTAATATTCGACAAATCTTCGGAATGATAAATTAATATATTTTATCTATTCGATAATCGAAATTCTATTTTAAAACTTTCGAAACGAAAATGGGATTAGTATTTAAATGGGAAATCGAAGAGCTGGAAATGTAGCATGATTATCTGAAATAACAAAAATTATACCATTTAGTCGGATTGGGTAATATTTTGATTAACAAACAATGCCTAGAAAAAAAAGAGAAAGAGTATTTAAAAAAAAGGAAGAAAAGAAATGTTATTCGCAAATACGTATACTAAATTTGTAGTAATGAATGAAACGAAATTGGTTGGATGCGACAGGTAGGGCGAAGTGCGAACTGACCGCATCGTGATAGCATCAATCACCCCATTTCATTTCAATCTCTTCTACTTCTCTATTATTATTCGTCGCATGAAATACAGTTTAATGATCCTTAAATTTGGCATTCTTAAACTTAAATGAAGCACTGATTGATTCTTCTCATAACTCCTCTTCATGCCAATAATTTATCTTTTTCGGCAAAAAAGCTTCCGCAAAAAGGTAAACGTTTGCAATCATATTAATTACAATAGGTTTCTAAGAAATAGAAAAAATGAAAATTGCGTTATACAAATAATATAAAGTCATTTACAGATAGATATTTCGACTAAATTGTCAGACAATTAGATTGTAAATATCAACTGAAAAATATCAGATGAATAAACATTTTTTGGCGCTTCGAACATTCGTCTCTTTTTTTCTTAGTTAGAGTATTTTATCCATGAAGATGATACTTAATGTCATCATAAAGCTAGTTAACCTATAGCAAGGTAGAATATACTTTTATTTAATAAATCAGGAAAAAGATATGAATGGACTTGAACACACTTTCAATAAAATAGAATAAAGTGAATAGATAAAATGAAAGAAAAAAGTGTAGCATTCCTCATTTATGACAATATAATGTCATCATGCTCTCATATTTTATACTCTAACAATTTCACCTCTTATGCTTAACATTTTGCAAAATCGCTTTATGATTAATACATAGAGAATGGCGAACGATTATTATATCATTCCTTTAAAATGAAATAATCTTCCTTCGATGCTAGACTATTAACAGAGGTAATAATGCATTGGATTTTATTGTGAGCTCAACGAAACATTGTAATAAAAGATCAAAGATGTAGTAAATATTCAAAAATGTGTGCAAACGGTTTTTGAGTATAGAATGGATAATATCTGAGATTTATAATATTTATATTAAAACTAAAGAGTAAGTACCACTGATATTGGTTTAAATTGATATAAGCTTTATGTTACTTAGTTTTAAATCCTAAAAAACTTTTAAAGTCTTCCGAAGTAGGGCAAGAGAATTGAATAGAAAAGAAGATATGCTCATAACTAAACTTTTTCCAGAAAGTATGCCTACAATACTATATGCAATCAAATGAAGTATCCATATATAATCCCTAATAAAGAACATAAAAGCGCATAAATGCTCATTTCTTGAATACACCAATGAAAAAAAAAATTCCCAAAATAGGCGAGAAAAGATAAAGGAAAATGTTGTTGTTGTTGCTGTTACAAGACTATGGTGAACGACATAAGCTTTCAAATAGCTTCACATTGGACAGGAATACCAGTCGAGAGCAGTAAGGAACATCACGAACTGTAAACATTACTCGATGACGTGTCTATCTAATAGAAATGAAACATCAACCTGTTCCACATTCACACATCAATAAATGCATGCTATCCTATCATCATTACTTTTAGCCTGCAAATTCAATGATATTTTGACTTACAAAATTATAGAGGGATTGTTTTTGAAGAATTTTTAATTTTATGGAGGAGATTGTTTTATGAAGAATTTTTATTTTTCCATTCCATTCTCTGCTCTCTCATCATGTTCTGTTTTACGACATATTCGATATCCTGTTTGCCTTTTATATTCCTACATTACAATTATGAATCAATAAGCAAGCAATAATATTAGAACCGGAAAAACTATATATACACAAAAGTGATTGCTTTTGGAGAGGACTGCACTTTAACACGGACTAGGCTTGAGTACTACTGCCAATACCGGCAGTATGTCCTAGATGAAGTACACTTCCAAGTATCCAAAAACTTTCATTAAAGCTTCTCATAACGTTTGTTTGGCATCGATAGTATAATGAACTAGAAGTGGAAAGCAGAATCAAGCATAGGAAGTTTCTGTTAATTGAGTTAAATGTTTGTCAAATTATTCAACCATGATTTCCACGTACTACTCTTTTAACAATTGGACCATTTTAAAAAATATTCATATCACTCATTAACACTCCAAAAATAGTTTGACTGAATCGAATCACAAAGAAGTTTTCAGAGAACTTTTTTTATAATGACTGCCATAAAGACTATGAAAGATGTCACATCTTCAATAGTATCCATTCTTTTCTAGTCAAATATTAAGCTAACCAAATAGAAAGCAAATAAGGGAAAGATGAACAGCACTTTTTGAACAGGATTCTGATAAGAGTATGAGATTAGAATTATTGACATTTGCAAGAATTATTGACATTTAGTCTAGGACTCAGTTAGTGAAACACATAGAAAGATGGATAGACCAACAGTGCGGCTAGGCTAATGACCGAAGCTTATAGTGGCCAACGTCTAACCCAATCCATTCTTACTTCTCTCAAGCCAACAAAAGATCTCTTTCGTCCAGCAAGCCTTCAATAATCTCAATCTCAGTCAGAAAATTATATGCAGAGAGAAAGAAAGCAAGAGAGAGTGAAAAGAAATTGACAAAGATAGAAAAAGCAATTATGTGGATAAGAAATGCGATTTAAATTTGATTCTATTATAATTTGAAGTCGATATGAAATTTAACCTTTATTTGTTTCACAAATTTCATAGAACATCTTTCTTTCTTAGCTTTTGCTTATATTCTCCATCTTCTACGATTAGAAATCCACAATTATTATTCCAGGAGAACGCAATCCTAAAAAAATTAATAATTCTGCAGAATAGAGTTTGATTGCTTTCGGGAAAGGAAGCATTAAACTTTAAGTTTCTTTTATTACCTATTCAAGAATCAATCGCTCTTATGAACAATGAGCAATGATGACTTTTCAATATTTCCCAGTTTCTTTCTTTTATTTCAAAAAAACCAAACCAATTTATGAAAAGTCAAAACTTTTTTAATTTCAAAATAAAGAACCAAGACCTTGAAATAAGCGTCGTATTTCGTCGTATCATATTTATGCATTTCAGAAAAGGAAGCGCGTCTTCGCGATTTTTTTCTTTCAAATCATTGCAAGTCTTTCTTTTGGAGAAGATTCATACAGATCATGCAACACATCTGCATTGAATTACAAATGAAAATTCAACATTTTAGATTTACAATGCTCAAAAATCTATAAAACAATCAGAGAAAAACAATTTCCCTTCCACGAAATGATTTTATCTTTCAAATCGAAAAATAATCTTTTCCAAATAATACTGCGTGAAAGCACAAAAATTTTCAATTTGCTTGTCGATTACATTTTTGATCCGAAAATATGCTTGTGCACAATATTTAAAAACAATTTTTTCGTCAGAAATTTTGCAAGCTAAAAATGGTAAGCTAATTATGCTATTATTCATAGCTCACTGTCTTCTTGATCGTAAATAACACCAGATTCCAACCTCACTCAAAATGCTTTCCTCAAGTTTTTATGACCTTCGAAAACGTTATAGTCGCATTTAGCAAAAAGACAAAAATAAAAAAGATGTCTTGCGTTGCTACGAATATGCTCAAGTTTGTAAGGCATTAATTTCAATACAAAAATGAGACAAATCGAAACAAATTACATGAACAGGAGATCTCATTAAGTTTATCAAAAATACATTCCACTGCAGAAAGAATAAGTCTGCCCATTTTCCAGATTTAAAACTTTTCAACTTCACCTTTCTCTTTTTTTTGTCTTGCAGTACAAAAATAAAAACATCAATGACCAAAACTTCGGGCAATTTAACGAAATTTATGCATTTCGACTATTAACTACTGAGCCATAAAAGAGTATTAAAATATAATACTAAGAAAAATTATGCATTTACAAATATATATCAAAATCATTCTTCATGTCTTCATTCCTCCATCCGTGAATTAACTTTTACCTGTTAACCCAGAATATCTCCGATTACTGGAAATTTAATTTCAAATTATCACTCTCCCATTAATTTTTAAAATCGTTATATGAGTAAGGTATGACTAAAAGTCAAAATACACAACGCAAATGATTCATGAGTTTCAGGAGATAAAACGGATGTTTTTAATTCTCTGAACAAGATTTATATAGGGAATTACGAATAATAATTCAAATGATTTAGTTGAATTTGAATTAATTCAGCACTTTCTAGATAAAAATTTTAGTTTCATTTCTATCATTTGAAACAGATAACGGGTAATCAGTGGATGTTATGAATAAATCAACTCAGTGGATAGCAATAAGCTAAGTGAAAAATCTGATAGTTGAAGAAATTGCATGTTTCTTGCTTTAATAAGACAAAATATTGAGAGAAAGAAACATATATAAATTAATGATTAGTATATAATTCAGATCAACATATGTCAATCAGCATCTGATCAAAAATCATATTATGAAAGCTAAAGTTAAGCAAATTATGTATCGACCTATAAATACCGATAATTATTATTTGAAAAGCTGACCAACAAAGTATAGAACTGAAAATTTATCAAAAATTCATATTTTCTAAAGATTTCAGCAAGGAATACTAACAGAAATAAGAAAGTATCAGGATACTAAGCTGAATCAAGAAATTGTTAAAAAAAGCCTTGGTGAGTACAAACTATATGAGTTACAATATTATCAATGATCTAACTTCTCTGTATTTGTTATTCTCTTAGTTTCCAAAAAAAGAAATGAGATTAATTAAGTTAAAAAGCTAGAGTAAACTAACATCTCAACACATAGTCAAATATTAAATTCGTATTTAATTCATTCATCAATTACCATTTATAATGACGTTTATTTCAAAAACAGTAATATTAATATTAATATGATATTATATAAGTTAATAAAATGATTATAATTAGTTCTTTTTGGAGAACAGCTCGAAAGCAAATTTGCAAAAATTTGGCGATATCTGTCTTTGAATTACCATATTTTATAAAACTAAGAAAGAAATATTGAATATATTCATAACTAAATTTGAATTCTTTAATCTCTCATATATTTTACTTACTATTAGTTGTGGAGAGTTGAAAAATTGATAAACTTAATCTTTGATGCATCAAAATATATTAGTAAAAGATTCTATGCTAGTTTTATTCAAAATAATCATTTTATAAAATTTCTAATTTAAAAAATTACTGATTTGTTAAAAATGAAAATCAGAGAAAAACATTTTTATTTAAAGGAGTATATTATTACAGACATTAAAGTATGTTAGCGGTTCTACATGAATTGTTCCAGAAAAAGAAAGATAATTTAATATGAATTACTAAGCAGTTGATGAATAACTGAATTACTGATTTCCAACTAACTGAATTATTGACTTTTTACTCCTCCATACAATCATCTGAATGGCTCAGAACTGAAATTGGAAAGAGACATGGTGGTTCGAATGAATCATCAGTAGTTTAAAATTAAAAGAATTATGTAAAGACATAATTAGCCGTAATGACCTACAATCTCCAATTATATTAAAGCAATTTTAGCAAAATGCAAAACATGTGAACAGTAGAAGATAAAACTGAAGTCGTTCCAACTGGTTATTTTCAAACTAACCTCTCTAATGAAACAATTCATATTTTATAATGTATGAATAATCAACCCTATTCCAATCTCGAATAAAAGAAAAAGTCATAATAATTGGGAACGAAACGAAATCAAAATAATTAAAAACGAATAAAATTGAGACTTTAAAATTCAGTGCGTTGAATCATATGTACTGACACATTTTGAGGAAAATTAAATTTAATGATATAAACATAGCACACCATTACCCATAAATTATCAATTTCACTGTTTGCCCTTTTTTAAGCTATGCATTTTCTGATCTGTCTAATCTAAAATTTTTTCAAAATCTTCTACACAGTTTTATTACTTTCCATGAAACTCTTCCAATTAGGCATTGGTAAATCAGTAGCAGTGCTATGCAAAATTAGTAATTCATAGTTCCAATAAAATTAAACAGTCTTAAAAATTTAATCACTTTGACCATATCAACTACATAATTTCTATAGACAGTAATTTTACTCATTAGTTTATCTTGAATTTTACATTCGATTGCTGATTCATATTTTTATTTTTATGTCACAGTAAAAGATAAAATATTTTTACTTCAATTACTATCGAAAATTATTCTGCTAAGAATCAAAAAATCTTATCAAAATAATTTAGAAATATGAAACCTACATCTCTCATGGACATCTAACTTTTTTAAAATTAGTAACTCACAAATAAATGAGATCATATTTTTGATTATAACTGAAAGATATTATGTAAAAAAAATATATCTATTAAAAACATAATATATTATATCACTATGATTCTGAAACTCTCCTACACAAAATAAGCTTGGAAATTAAGCATTTTACCTCCAATTATAATATTAATTACCTTCCAAAAGAGTTAAAGTTCGTAAAACTATTTCGATAACGTCTAAAAATAAATTTTGAGAAGGCGGAAATTTTTCGATAAATGTTAAATCAAAAAAAATTTTAAAATTCTGAAGAATTTGAATGAAGAGATGGATGAATTCAACAAGAAAGTATTGTAATATTAAATATTACTCATCTAAGAATCAAACAATACTTTTGATTTCACACAACTCTCAAAACTGTTTTCATTGAAACAGTAGAGCAATCCACACTTTTGTTTTTTAAATTATATTGGGAAAAAATAACAGCTAAAGGAAGAAAGAACAAAATGTTATCGAAATAAAGGAAGAGAGATAGGCGAAGAAAAGAGTGAAACCAAAGCATGCAGGCATGTAATCTCATTTCATGAAGTGTTTGAAAAGAAAAATGGAACAATTTCTGTAAGGTGAATGAAAACCTCTAAAAGTCGACACAATCAATGACAATTGTTGAGGTCAATAAACGTCGTGAACTTTTTGCTTCTGAAGCAGAGAGAGAATTGGGGGAAGACTCTATTAAGGTCAAAATGCATACACATTAAGCAACATAACACAACAGCTACAGCAGATCACTAATAGTCACTACACTGACCACTACCATCACAACCATCATTCGCTCTATTCTTTTTGAGAGATTGGAAAGAGAGTTATGATGATGAAATGGGAAACGAAGAATGAAAGAGGCAGCGTTCCGGAAGGACAAAAGATAGAAGAAAAATGAGAGATAAGAGAGAAAGAAAAGGATCGAAAATATAACTTTTAGACAAAATTCGATTCTTAAAGCATAATTGAACGATAGACAAATTGAAACGGAGGGAAAAAGGGCAATTATAAGTTGAAATGGTCCCCTAAAACTGGAAGTAAGAGACTCTCTTCCAAAATGCTTCATTTGATGGGATGCTTTCCTCATTTCGATGAGTAATAATTTCTCAGGAAAGCTGCGGACGGATGCTATATCCTTGCGAAATTGTTAAAAAAAACTTTCACATCAAAATCGAGCCATTTTTATAGTTCAGTGAAGAAAAAATATATATAACTACAGGGCCAAAGATTAAATCTTTAAGTTTTTGAAAATACTAACATTTGGTAGGATCGCAGTACTTTCCAAAGTTTGGAACTGAAAAAATGATACAGTTCACGCTGATCACAACCATAACGTTAGAGGTTTTCGAAAATTGGAAAAAATAGATTGATTATAACAAACGATTAATTGAAAACTATCTGTTATCCAATTGATACAGATGATTGATGAATAATCAAATGGCACTGAAAAATTATTAGATAATCACGATTAGGAAAATCATAATAACTTCATCACTACGCTATCTAGACTATTTTAATTTTGATCTCAACAATTTATGTATTTACTAATTAAGTAATTATCTAATAAACATTCATACGAGTACCAAAGATTATTACCAAATCGTGTTCAAATAATCAACGTATTAGCCATCACAAAAAAGAAAAAAATCGCTACACATTTTTATATTTTTATAGTTCAGTAAATGAAGGAAAAATATATATGTCAATTTTCTTCAGAGTAATAATTATAACAATGTATATAAGCTGCAAGATTGGTATATTCATATAAGTGTGTTGTATACAATGTATATATATATACGTTACGTACGAAATGATGATATGTGCATATGTACGTGTAATACGTGTGTACGATATATTTACAAACCCAGAAAATGACTGAAAATATGCGAAAAAGGAAACATAAATGTATACACATATAAAATCAAAAAAAGGGAAGGAGAAAGAAGGCTGACAGCATAGCAGATTGAATGATACGATAACATTATGTTAATATAAATATCACTCACTATTCTGGCTGCTTAATCGTTCAGTATCGGAAATATTTACGTTTCAGATGATTGAAGATATGAATATATTATGAAAGTAGCCGAATGACAATCCAAGTTGATTCCCAACATCACCTAGGATAAACACTCCAAAATGGTATAACACATATACCGCACAATAAATCTAAACTGACGTTATGTACGCTAATGCCGGTTTTGGAGGTTACTTGATTCTAATCGATTTCTTTGTGGAAATCAAACATTTTTTAAGATTTATTTGAAATTTAGCCACTCTTATATCACTTGGCCATTTATCTCTAAGTAGTATATTAAACCATCATTATTTTAGGCCAGAATTTATTGGATCTAATAATGGCGGGCGGATCAAAAACATGAGATTTAGAGATTTTACTAAAATAAATAAGCAGTAACAAAGATAATAAGCAGTATACAGTATAATTAAAAAGCAACAATACTTTAATGTAATATTCATAATTTGGAAAAATCTGTGATTGACATATTTGAAAATAAATTTTGCTTTCCTAAAACAATTTCTTATCAAATGCTTTTCTATGATTACTTACACGAGTATTTATGGAATAAGTAGCACTATCTTAATATATTCAATAAACATAATTTTAAAATCACGAATCTTATACCAATATCAATTTCAATCAACATTAGCAAATAAAGCAGAAGAGAACAGAGAAAAAGCTAATTCATAAAAAAAAAAATGCTTTACCTGCGAAGTGCATTTAAAGGAATGAAGAAATAATTGTGAAAAAACAAGTAATTACATATATTTATAAATCAAACAACTTTACTAAAATAGGTGATATGAAATTAATTACCTAAATTAAATGAATAAGATGACAATGATTGAAAAAACACGAACAGAGATGAAATAAAAATAACAAAGATATATGTGAATGAAGAAGGATGTGATTCATTTTTAAAAACAAATATGATCATCAGGCAAAGATAAGAACAGTCATGCAAATTCTAATATTAATATAGGAAAATGAGGTTTTTTTTTTCTTTTTACAAAAACTAAAACTGATATGCCTGCAAATACGAATTTGTGTATGAGATAGAAATTATTTTTGGAAATAATGTCGAAAACAGTGAGCTATGCTTACACAATAAGACAATAAAAACTGTATATTTATTTAATTTGAAGACCTGAAAAACTCAGATTTTGTAAAAAAAATGTTCATGTGAAAGAAAAAAATAACTTCAGTAATATTTTTCTTTGAAACTAAAAAAGACTGAGTAAAAATTCGAAAAAACTGCAAAATGATGAATTAACATTAATTTTAAAAGCTTCAATTTTTAAAGGAAATCATTAACAAGTAGTGCTAGAGAGAGTTATAAATGTATCGAATTCATCAAAAATAAAATATATAATAAATTGATGAAATCATAGAGAAAATCATATTGGTAACCAGTTTTTTTTAATCGTAATCCTTGGTTATCACAAAATGATCGGTATAGGGTATACAGTTAAAGTACTCGCAATACACGCAATTGAAACTGGATGGCCAATAAAACATAGCCAATAGAAGGATGAATAAACCGAGCGCAGCGGAAAGTGATATGACTACAATTAGTAATCGTCGAGTGCGATTACGACGCTTCGTCTGAATATATGGAAGTACAGCTGAAAATATTAGTCGTCAAGCGTATATATAATAGAATGCGCATAATCTGCGGTTAATATTTATTCTATTTAATGGAAATTCATAACATTGCATTATTTGTTTCGACTTAAAACATTACAACATATAAATTGACCTGGCAAACCATAACAAAAAATAAATGTTTTAATAAGAAAAATAATTGTAAACCAATGCGGAAAGTAATAGCACGAAACATACGCAGATGCTTGATGACATAATATTTCGATACTTTTATATTATATCAAACTAAAAAATTAGCACACAAATCGAAGAGGATTGAGAACGTCTACAAAGTTTAAGTCTTAAGAATGAATTTAAATAATAAATGTAACTAAGAAACGTACCTATATCTTATTGCAGTAAAGACATTTATAAATTAATGACAAATCTCAAGAAAAATTGATTTATTTGTTACAAAATCATTAAAAATATAGCATGAATTCTGGAACTGCTGCGTAAATTAAATTATTTTCAGACAAATTTTCCTTTTTTCGAAGCTTAGATCAAGCAAACGCACCAAAAGATATTAAAATTCCAAAGATGAAGCCAAATAAATGCGCCCAATTATCAACCCACGGTAATGTTCCTAAGATAAAAAGCGCTACAGTGAATAAACTCAATTGCAGAACTGCATGCCAAGGTCTTTCCAAGAGATCCCTAAAAAAACTGCTAATAAATATCAAAGAAATGCATATACGTAAGTAATATTTAACCCTTACCTTCTTGACTTCAAACTACGCTTTTTTTCACCAAAATATTATTGAAACTTTATGATCAATGAAAAATAGAAATTTCATGTCTTATAAAGATTTTGAAGTTATGAAAAGAATCTTACCAACTATAAAGCACATCAACGTACATCGTAGCAAACATTCCAACATGGGAACCTGCTGGACCAACTTCTGGCTGTAATACAACTGCATTTTCTATTTTTGAAATTTTTAACATATGTATCTCAAAATTAAGGATATCTAACGATTCCACTGTTTCAAAATTGACTAAACCATCATAGTATCATTAGCCGATTTATTGCATTATACAAATTACTTGCTTGGTAAGGAACAAAGATTGCACCAGCCAAGTATCCACCAATACCGGATACCATATAAAGAAGAGCCACGCGAGCCCATCCAAGCAATTTCTCCAAATCCCTCATATATAAAATTTGTATAAAAATTGTTAAAATACAATGAATTATTCTGAAAAATATAAAACTTAAACAAAATATGATAAAACAAAAAAATAAAGTGAAAGATCATATTTTTTGTTATGTAAACTTTAAGCAAATGCGTTATCTGACAATGAATACCAAAAACTGACCCCGCATGCAAAAAAAGTGGTATAAACAAACGATACCACTGATCTGGCCGATTTTTTCGCAAAAATGGAAGCATTCCGCATATTTTGCTTAAACATGACACCTATAACAAGTTCATAACAAGTTTTTATTGGCAGTTTTAATTCTATAACACAGCTATAAGACTGAAAGTACCTCTAATTAAAAAAATTAAGACTTATTAAAAAGGTAAACTATTTCACATTTGCCTAACATTCGCTAATATTTTTTACTTATCTGAAATAAATATAAAAACACGAGGTGGCGATAGATTTATGAATTATGGAAATTATTAATCTCAAATTGCTCTCGATAAATAGCTTCAGATATGAATAACAATTAATGACTTGATTACTACTGATATTATTATTAACATTACTTTTTCACTTTAACTGTTCCTATAGTCTTTTTCACCTAATTTCTGCAAAAAACATAATCATTAAGAGCTTCTTCATAATCGTGTCAGAAAAATCATGAAAAAAAGAAAAATTATATTCTAGATTGCTATATTCATGAGAAATGCAATGATGAATAAGCAACAGTAAAGAATGTATTGGTAAAAAAGATAGTGCTACCTGCGAACAAAGTGTTGCATTTTCATGAAAATATCCTTCCACAAAATCACAATAATCTCTGGTAGTTATACGACATTGTCCATGCAACTGTATGCAGCAAGGTCGACCAGTATTTTCACATTGCATGTGCATTACATTCTCGGGTACGAAAAGTGTTCTCTGCTTGCATATCTGTAGAAAATTGAATTTTTGATTTAGTTTTTTTTTTTTTTTTTTAAATTTAATCCATTATATATATTTATTTGCAAATCAATATCGATATTACCAACTTCAGTAATTTTATCATGTCAAGACATAAAACAATATAATGGTAACAATAAACTTACAGGCCACTGCGTTATTTCATCTGGCCATTCATACGGCTTCACAGAGACCGGATCATCGCAATACCTATATTACTTTTCTTTCACGTTTTGAAAAATATTTCAGAGGAAATTTGATTAAAAATGATCTAAAACAATTTATTAATGCATACCTTGGATCTTGCCCACAAACAGCGCCTGATACACGACCTTCTGGACCTGGCCTATTTTCCTTCCATCTTACTAATGTGGCTATCAGTGACTGAAAATTGTAGAAGTGAATAGCTTAATAAGCGAAATTAGTGCTTTTCTCATTAAAATACTTATCAAAATAAATTAATTAAGACTCTCATTAAAATACAATCATTTCAAAATATTAAATACTAATTGTTATGCACCAATCCTAAAATTTTCATGGATTTAATTGATATTATTCTTAATTATCAAAATATTTATTTCTGCTTTTTGTTTTTTCTTGAACATCTTACTAGTCAAAACATTTATCTCACTCCGTTTTACTAATTAATTCTGTTGAAAAAATAGGTGAAAAATAATATAAACTTCAAGAAATAACATCCAGAATATTTTGTATAATTTTGTATATCTTATTATATAACTAAAAAATAGATCGAAAATAGATAAAAAGACATAAAATGATCTCTAGTCCGCTGCGAATCTTGGTAAAACTGAAGTGAATGCATTATCAACAAAGTGTTTTAGTGATGAAATACGAAATTCATTAGTCATAAAAAATTATATGCAAAATATATAAGATATACAAAATTTTTGTATGCAAAATGGCAAAAATGCCGTTTTTATATAGCTGACAATATGAATTTTAAAGCATACCGGGCAAGTACTTTGTCCAGTTTGAAAACAGCCAGTTCCATCATTATAAATACAACAGCCGGTTTTATTTTCTTCCATATGGTCGGCTTTAATTTGCTCAAAAATTTTTGGATCCTCACGCATACAAGGTGTAAATTTAGCGCCCAGATGTACCAAATCAGCCTCAAAAGCCAATAACTATTCCAGCAATCAACGCATACTTTTTCATAATGTAAGGAATTTAATGGCTGATCTGATTTTTCAAAATGAATGAAATTGACTGACTTTCAAAACATTGTGGCCAACTACTGCTAAACTACCAATGGCAGTATGCTTACATGTTAAATGTGACAATGCGAAGTCGTCTCGAAATAGTTTATAAGATTTAAATCAAAATTGGAAATCCAACAACCAAACGTAAAACGTAATTCAAAATAAAAAAAAAAGTACCAAAAACCAAATCATAAGAAAAATAAAAATTTAAACTTACAAATTTCGGTCCAAACCAAACATTTTGTTGTACGTAAATACTGACTCTCTTCAAAGTAACAGTGGTATGCAACACATCAGCTGTCCTTTCTGTACGACCAAATCCCCAATGGCCAACTCCATAAGTATATAAACTACCTATGGTAACAAGTATTTGAACTGTAGTAATCCAATAGGTGAAGAAAGGTCTGTAAATAAAAAAGATAATTAAAAAGTTTTAATTTTCTTAAAGTCTGAAATAATCTAATTGAGCCCCTTCGCACATTTTCAATCACTCTGAAATCAAACTGCTTAACTTAGATTATTTTGAATCAGTAGAATCAATTCTCACTCATTTCAAATCATTCTGCTAATCAAACATACCTATAATCAATATAAGTATCTTCACTCAGTCGATAAACATCCTTCCTATAAGTTCGTTGAAAATATTTTCGCCATATTCCAAAACCACTACCAAAATGCCGACGATATGAAACATAATATTTCTTCGATTTCAACTCTCTACATATCGTCTGAAAATAATGTCATGATTTATACGAAAAACAATACGTCGTAAAACCTCATCTAAATAAGTTTCAATTATTTTGGTTTGGTTTCTCCGTTCAGCACCCACAAGAATGAAGACATATTGTGGCACTTCCCAAACATTAGTATGTAAAACAAAGCAAGTTTCCTTCTTTTCATTTTTCAATAAATGATACACATAATTTTGGTAAAATAGCATTTTCAAACTGAATGAACTCACATCCAACATTGTTTTTCGCACATTTCTGCAAGTTTCTATAGTTCTTTTCGTTGTTTTCCTATCAGCAACCTGGATGTTTTGTAACAACCATTAATAAATTGAAAACAATTCAATTCCGGAAACTTATAAAAAGTGCTATATAAATCAGTTATAAAAAGGATCTTACTTTCGGACTTGAAAGGGCATTACATAAGGATGCAAACGGTGTTGACTTCTCCTGAAAAATGATCAAGTTATACAAGGAAATAAGATATAATATTCAAAATAGAATATCTTCTCAAATCCTTCTAGGAACTTCTAAACTTTGGACAGAAAGAAGCAAATTCTTTAGTCCAAAAACAAATTGAATTCTAAAGATAAATTCTGTTACATCCTGAATGAATCATACATTTTCCTCTCTGCATTAAGCATTTATTAAATAAACTAAAATTTGCTGATAAAATTCTATTATTAATTAATGAATTAAATGCCAAAATCTATTGCTAAAGTTCAAAACACAAAACAACAAAAAAGGAAATTTCTTTTATCTTCTAATTTCAACAAATTTTTACGGTAGCTTATCTTTTTGATTTTTCAAGACAAAGAAATAAGCATGATGGAAAGGAAAAAAGAATAATTTAGCAAATGCAGCAAAAATATATATAATCGAAACCAACAGATGCTTGTTCTATACTATTATCGAACGAAATCAGTTTCTGTACTATAATCAAAGCGTTCCTGCTTTAAACATCTGATACGGTGCTGCTAAAAAGCAAACAAGTCGGAAAATAATTAAAATAGAAAGAAAAAGAAAAAACGAAATAGAATTGAAAAATTAAGAAAAAAATTCAACCAAACTTTTTCGAAACATAACAGCACAACGAAACAGATGTGATTCCAAGACTTCACTCAAGAGACAAAAAAAGACTGAGTTAACGTAACGAAGATACAGTGGAAAGAACTAATAAAATAAGAAACGTTGGAAATGAATAAATGTATAAAAATAAATAATATTCCACTATTTACTTGCACAAATTGCCTGTTTTAAGAAAATACCTGATCTGGAAGTCATTAATCCTGACGAATTCAAAATTATTACGATTCTATATCACAAAATATTTTTCTTTGCTTTCAAAAGAAGATTTTTTAGAATTTTTGGCAGATAATTAACGCTTTTACTTAATTTGGAACAGTTAAACTTCTACCTGTGACTATTCGATTTTAAAAAACTGCCTCATTCATTTAGCAAGTCTCAGAAAACTGTAAGTATAAAGCAGATTTTATAGAATTATCATACAAAAATAATCTTTTGAAGTATCTATATTTTTTACCTCTTTCGAACACTGCGGCTGCGTTTTCTGCGCTTGAGATCCACTCATCTTTCCTACTTTCTTACGGAAATTCCCCATGCCATCTTCCAACTGATCGTCTTCAGAACAGGACTTGAAGATATTTAATAATAAAATTTCCGACAAATACAACAAGAAAATATATACATGCTCAATTAAACTTTTAAAAACACTTTTTTTTAATGTTAAAAACGTTTGCTTCAATCCAAAAACAAATTCTGAAAAGATTAATTAATATTCAAAAAATCTCATAAAAAGAATCTATAAATTTCAGTTAGTTATCTATTTCATTCATTAATACATTAAATAGAAAAGTAAAGAAAAGTTACCTTTCTTAATCTTGTTATAAATGAAAATCTTCTGTCGGGCAATTCCTGAGAACGATAACTATGTAAAGGACTTGTTTGCCCTTCTGAAAAAAGAAAGCAAAAAATTTATTAATTCTCATTTTAATTTTTGTCTTTACTCCAAAAAACTGCGAAATAGTTATTTACTTTGTAACTCCAATTGGAATTTCGCTTTACACTGTTTTCATGATAGCTTGTGTGCATCAGAATAAGGCTAGTTATACTATTAAAAGCACATAGTTTTCATGAGTACCGATCTAACTGACATCTAATATTTCCAATTCCAATCCATCACTTTTTTTTAATTTCTAATTCATGCTTTATATTTCAAATTAAATTCAGTTTTGTTACTTTTTACAAATTTCACTTGTTTGTTTTTCGCAAATATCATCATTATTCTAATAGTGATGCAAATTAACAATATTTCTGCTTCAGTAACTCGACTACCGAAATATAACCATTATGCATGGTAATTTAACCTATTTCTTCTTTTCTATGTTAATCTTATAAATCTTTACAAAAATTAATATTCGATTATAAAATACGAAGTTTTGCACTTTTTAATCAATTCTCTTCGCAAAGCCCATTAAGTTCGCAATTAAGTTCGTTATAACAAATTTTTTTGCTAAATAATAAAAGAGATTCGTTTGTAATAATAGTGCTTTTTCTGAAGTTCAGAAATGGAGTAATCTTTATGAAAATATACAAGAGATAAAATGATGTACGCACACAAGATCAATAAAAATCAAAATGTGCAACAAGAAATACCTCTTTCGGTATCGGAAATACTGGACGAAGCTGTTGGTGAAATATAATCAAAAAATACTTCATTCTCTACAGAATTTATATCTGATGATGCTGCATAATTCTTCAAATACTTCATAATTAGCATACATTATAATATTGAACCATTTGTCTCTTCTATCGCTCCATTCTCCTCCTTTATTATAGTTTTAGTTTCTGAGTTTCGGTTCAAAATTTAAAGTGAGATTACTGGAAATATTCTGACAAGCATATTAAAATATTTGGAATTTTCAATGTAATGATCAAATTTTACTTCCAATCTAAGATTTGAAAAATCGTAGAAAACATATACCTTTCCTTCCACAACTTCATGTCCAGTAGCAGTATGTGTCTGAATTTTTGATTTCACAATAGAAGATGTATCATATTTTTTCAATTCTGAATACAGTAAAGGTTCATTGTGACCAGTCACTTTCTTGGGAATTGAAACAAGTGCAGCAGCTTCTACCTCTGATGGAAAATGAGAATTCTGAAAATTACTATGCTAGTGGAAAAATTAAAATTAATCTGAAGTACGACATCAAAATTTTTAAGATAAAATCAGAAATTTTCAAAATGCTTACTTTTTTAAATAAGAAAGCCTCAATTCCTTCTTCATTCTGCTTTTTAGGTTTATTCGAATTCATCATCTTATGATTTTCAGAACCAACTTCTATAACAGCTAGGATGTCTTTTGCAGAAAAATAAATATCACATATTGTTGAGAAGCAGGATGTTCAATAAAATTTTAACGCTAAAAATATGCATTTTAACAACTAGAAAATTAAAATTTTAGAATCATCATACAACTTCCGAAGAATTTCAAAAGTGATAGGAATATGCAATCAAAGACTGAAAGTTATTTGAACTAAATTGAAGGTGCACAACTTCACAAAGAAGTTAGATATCAATCAAAGAGCAAAGCCAGTAAAAACAGAAAAATTTAGCAGTCTTTTTGAGGCTATAACAATCTAGTAAATGAATTAATGTTTTGTCGAAGCTTGTTCTTACCAGTAAATACATCTGTGGCCGATAGTCCAATTCTGATTAAAGCAATGTTTTCAATTTGCTGAACTGAAAATGGTGCAAAACTGCCTGATATTGATCGACCACGTTTCACAGTAGTACAGATCTTTTTAGGTCTTAATGTCCCTCTTGAATTATAAAATAAATTATTTATTTTCAAAAGACTGACAATCATTTAAAAAAAAAATCGCTTGAGAGAAGTCAGAGATTTCAAACCTCTAAATACCACATACTTCTTTTTCTAAATTCAAACAGAATTAAAGAAAAAGTAATGTGATTTAGTTCTTATTACACAGTGCAACAGTCCAAACTTGCATATACCACATTATTGCGACAATCACAACAGTGACCTGATAAAAAAAATAAAAGTTAAGCTTAATGTAACAAAAATTAAATTTAATCAATATCATGGTCAAAATTAAAACTGCGACCTTTGCATCATTGAAAAAATTCCGTCAGAAACCATTTTTATAACACTTTCACGTCGTTCCAAGTATTGCTGAGTAATTTGGCTTCCACGACTTCCTACAGATTTATTTCTAGAAAATGCTTCCTGAAAATTCTTTTTAAAAAAAAATTCCTGTTATGATCAGTAAAGTTAAAAATAAACCTTTATGAGGAAGAAATTTTGTAAAGAATTGGAAGAAAATTCAAGATTCCAAATATTGTTTTTTTCCCAGTGAATACTTGTAATTTATAGTTTTCGTATTTTAAAACTTACAACAGTACCAATTGAGGATGTCATGAATACAGCTTCACGTATTTCGCTTTGTGATGTGATACTCTTCGATGGTGACGGAACATCAGTGAGGTCATCAAGAATTGAAACCACATCTGAATTATAAATATTTCTATTGTAATAATTCTGAAATATTATTAATTCTGCTGTAATAATTTTGAAAACTCAAATTTAAAAATATATTTAAACTTTCGAAAGCTAATCCAAAATTTGGAAATAGATTGGAAAAACTGGAACAAGATTAAGATTATAACCGGGCAAGTTATCTCCGATATTTGATTATAAATTTTGAATTGCAAACTGTATTATCCAAAAAATGGCAGGTATTATACATCATTCTGATCTTTCATAATTAAATTACTGTTAGGCCTAGAACTTCAAAGTACGATCACTCTAAATATATTCAAGTATGATCATTAAAACTATTATAACATACTTTGTGGTTTTAATTCCCTCATCATGACATCTTTAGGATTTCCATAATGTCTACAAATGAATCGCAATCGGCGACAACTCCATTTTTGATCTATAAGTGCATCAATTGATAACTGATAGTTTTTCGATAATGGAACTCCAAAAAATTTCACTGTCCCATCTGAGATCGTATCCCGAATACTGAAACATATTGCTGAGATTGAAATATATAAAGCTTCGCATGTTCAAAATTTAATTAAAATTATTTATTTCTTGCAGCATTCTCAAATAGTTTAACTTTACCGACAAATATGAACAAGATTAATTCAATTAAAAAAAAAATTTAGATCAATAAAACTTCACAGAAAGTAAGGTTTGAGAAGACTATACACTAATTCTTTTGATGTGATAAAAATTTATATCGAAAAGTGAAAGATTATATAAGCAGTACAGTAGGAATAAAAGTAAAAAATGTATAAACCACAGAGAAAGTTCTTCAAAAACCAAATTTCAGAGATGTAGAATTCTAAATGTTGAAATACAAAATTTACCTTTGTGCACGGTTTAAAAGTGGACAGCTTCTTGATTTCTTTAATGTACTAGAAGATGGGGAAATCTGTGTATCCTATAATTCATTTAAAATAATAATTGGTTTGATGCAGAGACAAAAAAACACACTGAACCATTATTTGATAAATTTATCTGAAAATAGTATTTCAAACTATGTAAATATAATTAAGGAACTACTATCTACTTATCCTTTACATCGATTATTTCAAAAGATTACTGCATGCAATAATAAACTAATAAATCAACTATAAATTCTAAGATTTCATGTCTTGAATTAAGGTGTTTGGCGAAAATTCAAATGTACATACAAATGATGCAGAAACGAAATAAACTGGTGGAGTACTCAAACCCTTCATAAGCTTCCGTTGCGTTGGCCCTGAACCTATATTCGCACCTTCCGATACACCAGCATCACATCTGGCATTAATATTTTTCAATGGCAACGACAAGCGGGAACGATTCGGTGCATCAGACATTCTTCTTCATTCAAATTCCTCAAGCCGAAAATATTCTTAGGAATATTACATTTCAATGAAATAATAAGATCAAAATAATCAATGCAAATATATATGACATTGTAGAATAAATAATGAACTTATCATAAAGATGATATAGGACCTCTGAATTAAGAACTTGAGAAAAAAAGAAAGAGAGAAAAATTTCAATATTTCCTAAAAAAGAGATACTTTATTTATAATAATGAGTGTTTGATATCTCTGGAATGAGAGGGTAAAAAAAGACTAGCGGGAGAGATGAAAAAAATTAATGGATATGCGGCAGAAAATAGAAAGTGAATATGTAAATATTGAAAATACTAAACGTAAGAAAGGATAAATCGCTATACATGTTAATGGAAAATCTGCTAACAAGTACCAAGGTTTGTTTTCATGACGCGCAGAAGTCAAAAGGGCAACACAAATGCGTCAATGATTTATAATAAGCGTCCACAATCGTCTGGATACCAAGATGGCCCGTTATATTTCGTCTAACCATTTCTTCACTGTCTTATTTTGGGTGTGAGTCTTTTGTTGATTTAGTTTTCTTCCTGGGATTGTATTCAGTATGTTTCTTATTCTTTTATTGCTATTATTATTGTTCTCATTGTCAAATTACATTTTTATCAATATTATATCATCAAAACTGTCATCACTGGGTCTTCTATAATCATTCGTTGTTATCATCCCTGTTACTTTCATATTGCAGTCGTTAATTTTATCATCATTATCGTCCTTACGTTACATTGCTACCATCATTACTATCATATTATTATTATCATTTATATCATTTCGCTATCACTATTATTATTATGTCGCTAATACTATCATGAATTTAATCCGATCGGTCATTTGGTATAGTACATCTTTTCCGATCCTTTTTTTGTTGAATCTGAATCTGGTTCATGTTGTTCCTGAATGGTAATTTTTATTTGCTTTTACTATTTTGCTTTCTATTCCGGATGAGTTGTTTAGTGCCATTTTAATGTTTAGTTCTGTTTTTGTTTCGGTTCTTTTTGTTTGATCTGGAAGATATTATTTTATTTTGGATAATTTTTTTATATTTTTTTGAGAGATTCGATTGCGATGATTTAATCATTAATATTTTAGAAATGTAAAAGTAGTGATCGTTTTATGTTGGAATGAAGTTACTGAAGCTGAATTATTTCTCAGAAATGTATATGACGTTCGAATGCTATGCATTTATAAACCACGGACATTAAAAGGTTAATCTCTTTTTATGTCATTTCAAAAAGTAGCTTTCTGAGTGTGACATTCCTTTACTAAACCGAGTGATTTTATCTTATATAAATTATTCGCCCAAAGAATGAAAAATTAAATTTACGCATTCTTATGACTCATCATATGTTTGAATATTTGCTTCCGGTTCGTAACCTGTTTTTTCATATCAAAAATTAGATGAAAACTTTTACATGACATGAATTCCAAGCTTCTTTAACAATTCCAAATCGTAAGTCTTTCCATTCTTTGATTTTTATGGTATCAACTAGGACTACCTCAGTAGAAAAAAGCACATTTAATATCACAATGCACATACATGTCTCCAGAAATGATTATTTAAGATAACCGCTCATTTTTTTCGAAAGCTGCCGATAGGAAATCTTTTTAAAAGGTAAAAAATTTTACAATAATCACTGAGGAATATATACTTTATTATTGAAAATTATATCGATTCAGTCCAAGTAGAATTCATTCATTTGTTTTCAGTTTCGAATATGGCAGTAGATTTGAATGTGGATCCGAAATTCATACGTAATATTGGCATTATTGCGCATATCGATGCAGGAAAAACAACGATAACGGAGCGCTTATTATATCTTGCTGGTGCAACAAAGTTTTTAGGAAATGTTGATTCTGGTCTGTCCTTATTTTCCTTAAGTTTAAAGTTATATAATTGTAGTTGGAATCTAAAAGTCAAAACTGGAAATGACGATTTCAGGAAATACTGTAACAGATTTCATGGAATTAGAACGTGAACGAGGTATTACAATACAATCTGCAGCAATAACATTATTTTGGAAAAAACATAGAATCAATTTAATTGATACACCTGGACATGTTGACTTCACTTTAGAAGTATGAATACTCTAAATGAAATTTAATTCTCATTGCAGTATGCTGCTTAGATCATAAATTGAAACTAATTCTTGACTTGCATAAAATAATTTAGAAAATATGAAAAATTCTTGGGGCTGAAGTCATTTTTTTATCCATCATTGAATTACCTTTGAGGTTGAAAGGTGTCTTCGGGTGTTAGATGGTGCTGTAACTGTCTTAGATGCATCAGCCGGTGTACAGGCGCAGACTATTGCTGTATGGCGGCAAGCGAAGAAGTTTTCCATTCCATCAGTTTTTTTTTTAAATAAAATGGATAAACAAGCTGCGAATTTTTTCAAATCTGTTGATTCAATAACGGAGAGATTGGGATTGAAAAATCCGATCAACGTATGTTTTTCTAATTACTCAAATTCGTATCATAATTTTAACGAGCTAAACATATATTTTTTTTTTCGTTTCTTTAATTTAATGTAAAATACATTGTGTTTTTCTAGATGAAGCCGATTTTTTAAGGTTTGTATACCCATTGCATGTAAGGATAAGCATATTGTGGCGATTGTAGATGTAATCAACAAGCGTTATTTGCATTTTGATTCAGCTGATGAAATACAATGGACCGATTTGAAAAAAGATTGTTCTCAGTGAGTTTCTTCTATTGGTGATATTTGTTGCATGCCTTATATATATTTCATTGTGGTTGATATTATAGAAAATAATATGAAAATCCCATTTTCCTCCCTCTTCCTCTTCTCTTCATTATGTCTTCCCTAAAAAAAAATAACTTTAATATACTTAAGAATTGTTTCATATCTAGTTTTGAACAAATGATGGTTGCTCGTGAAGAAATGTTTTCGAAATTGGGTGATTTGGATGATCATTTTGCTGAAATATTGTTGGAAACCAGCAGTGAAGATGATTCTCTAAATGCAGAAGCTCTTAATGCTATGAGGCGGCTTACACTTACTCATCAGATTATTCCGGTGGCTTGTGGATCTGCATTAAGGTAGATGATATCTTGATGTCATTGTCGAGAATGGAATAAAAACGTTAGAGCAATAGTTTTATAGATGTATGCAAAGTATCAGTCCTATCCTTGATTTGGTCGTCAACTGTTTGCCATGTCCGGCAGAGAAGAATAGTTTTGTTAATAAAGTCTTTGGCAATGATTTAAGTGCCTTGGTATTTAAGGTTCGTTTATATTGGTTTGATTTATTACTATCAATTTTTTGCCGTATCTTTTTTTCAAAATAATTTATATCTACTGTTTTAGTTTGAATCATCTTATTTAAAGCGATCGCTTTTTAATGTTGAGTTACGCTTCCTGTTGCTCACCCAACGCAACTTTGTAATTGTTTTATTATATTAATAGGCAAAAAGTTCCAATTTCTAGCTATCATGATTCTGTATCATGCAGTTTTGATCATGGATAAATGATATCAAGTCACCAAATTCCCATATATATTGGATAATTGATCCAATAAATTATAAAATATTTTCAGTTCGTTTTAAGCAAAAAAAATTTATCAACATGTTACTGCGCATTATTCATCTGTTCATATTGTATGTTATAGATTAGACATGATGAAAGACTTGGACAGCTAACCTATGCACGTGTGTATACCGGCGAAATCAAAAATATGGATTTGTTGTATAATGCTAATAAGGGCAATGTAGAAAACAAATTTAATGTTCATATTCCACATAGTGATCAACTCCAGTTGACTTCATCTGTCAAGGTTTTATTGATAATTTGAGACCCGTCTTTTGTTGTTGTTTACTAATTCTTGATTTTGAAATGTTTCTTGATTTGACTATTCGAACTCTTGTCTTGATTTCTAAATTTGTTAACTCCTTTTTAACTTTCCCATATTTTTTATTGAAACTTTTTTTGTTTTTCCTTGTTGAATTTGAAAAATATTGAATGAAAATAAAACTTCCTATGCAGTGATTTTTATATTATCTGAAATAACAGATATGTTATTACAGGCCGGAAATATTGCAGTTTTGACGGGTATGAAATCTACAACTACAAGTGATACACTTGTTGCAAGCAAAAAAGCGGCTGAAATGGCAAGTGAAAGGCGTCGGAAGTTGATCGATGATGATCTTGACGGGGCTTGTAATTTGTTCTTCCAAACTGTAATTTATATAAGTTTTATTATTTCCATGAGATTTTAGAAATTTTGAGATATGTGATAGATAAAGTAAATCTCATTTTCAAGCAGGCTGGTTTCATAAAATGATTTTGAAAAAATTTGATTCTCCATCAATTTAACAAATTCCTGATTGATATTCATTCGACCTAGATTTTAATCATGTTCCACTTAATTCTTGGAAAACAGAAAATTCAGCGATTTTAAAGCCTCCAGATCATCTTGGGCATTCATTTGATCCCGTAAAATCTATTTTGTTGGCGGGAATTGAAGCACCTGATCCAGTTTATTTTTGCAATATTGAGGCACCATCTGAAGCATCTAATGTAAAGTTTGAAAAGGCAAGAATTTAGATGGTTATTTCTTCATTTCTGTGCATTTATTGTTTGCATTAAATGGAATTTCGTGAAATTTTCTGAAATTCATTTTTTTGTTTTTGGTTTCTTATTTTGAAGTTAATTCATTTAAGTTCATAACATACAATCCCATATTAAAAATGTGATTTAATTACTATTCCTGAATTGAACTCTTTATAGGCATTGCAAGAGCTAGCAGTAGAAGACCCGTCCTTGCAAGTACGAAATGATAACGAATTAGGTCAAACGATTATTGGTGCAATGGGAGAGCTGCATATTGAAATTATCAAAGAGAGACTTCAACGTGATTATGGCTTGAATGTTTTCATAGGACCATTGCAGGTTTTCAATCCTTTCTTTGTTCAAATATTAAAAGATAAGAAATAAATTACAGAACAGTTTTGGAGTTCAAAATTGAAAGAAGTTAAATTTTTTCTTGTGTACTTATTCAAATTTTGTTAAGGTGGCTTATCGCGAAGTCATTGAGAATGAAGTTACAAATACCACAGTTTTGAATGCTACATTTGATGGTAGTAAACTGAAACACGAGTGTAGAATTACTTTTACTATTAAACCGAGTAAAGGTAGAGGGAAATTCAAGCAGGTTATTATTTTACATGATAAAATAATATAAAACGGAATATTGATTTATAAAGATTTATAAATATATAATATCTTGTTTTCCTTTCAAAGACGTACAATCCTTAATATATGTCTGTCTTTTAAAGTATTTATATTTTGTGTAAAATTCTTTTTAAGTATTGTTAACATCATTATCCAAAATGCGTATCAAATCAGCGAAATATAGACTCTCTGTAATATTGTTGTGACAGATATTACATACCTTGCAAATAACTATATCTTCAAATTACTGATTTGACTTGAATTAAATTGTAAGTGCTATATATATATATATTCATACTGAGATATTAAAATAGGAGAATACTAATGTAACTGAAAATTCAGTTTATTGGTTCTTCTTGGGTAGTGCAGTTGCTCTTGATTATGGTCATATATTTTTCTACCGAAAAATGTTCATCATCTAAATAACTGATTTTAGCTGTACTGGTAAATTGTGAATGAAATGTCAATAAGTATTAAAGTTGAAATGTTGAGAATCAGTAGAAGAGCTTATTTTAGGTTGTGGTACTTTTGGATGATGATAATGAATATGCTGGTGTTGGTATACATGAAAATTGGTTGAATGCAATTAATGAAGGTTGTACTAATGCTCTGTGCACGGGACCACGTGCTGGTTTCACTGTTTACGATGTTGCTGTAATACTAACGGATTTCATGACTAGCGGAAAACGTTTAAATCCTGCAATAATATCTGCTACTGCCAGTAAGTGTGTAACTGAAGCTTTACAAAAAGCAAATACACACTTGTTGGAGCCTATAATAAATATTGAGGTTATATCTTAATTTTCCCTTTTCTTTTTTATCTTTAAAATTTCTGAAGTTTTAGAAGTAGATGAAAATAAGTTTGCAGTAGGCGTACTGAATATAAATATTAAGTTAAGTACAATAAACGTTTTCGAATATTTGTGACTGTTTCAGATAATGACAACAAATAAAAAGCACGCAGATATGACACTACAAGAAGTCTACAAGCGAAGAGGCATTCTGTCGGAATCTGGGACTGAATGTATCGGTGATTCTTACGTTATTCGATGTATTATGCCTCTTGCTGAATCACAAGGATTCTCCAAAAATATTCGAATAATAACTTCTGGACATGCAAGTATTCACATGGAAGTGGGTGGATATCAAGACGTAAGCGAACAAAAGCAGAAATTGCAAATTTAACAGTTAACGATATTTTATCAATCTCATCCTTTATAGGAAGATTTTTTGTTTTTTAAATTACTGGTTTAAGTTGATTTTCTTATATATTCTCAACTTTTCTATGAACTTTTTCCATGTACTCCATGTTGTGAAAGTTCTTGTTGGAAGATTGAAAAGTCGGGGCAGGATTTTGTTGTATACGGACATCTTTTGACTATCCATAAGAGTATTAAATTTCATTGTTTAGGAAAAGTTTTTTTTTTGGTTTACTAGTTTTAGACGAATTTTGGTGAGAAAGGTTTATTTAAGAAGGATTTATTTCTTCGTCTATCTTATGAGATAAAATAAAATCAGGCTATATCACGTTTAAAGTTGATCGCTTTGATGTTATAGAGATGAATTTATGTAGCTAAATTGGAATGAATTGGAGATTTGGTTGTCGAGTGAGTTGAATGATTGCTAATGTTGCATAACCTTCTTGAAACATTGCCAGTTGACTCGCGTTTTTGTATCAGTGATCCAGATATGTACAAGTCATTACACCATTTCAGATAATTAGCATAGATTTCGATATATCTTAAACAATGCTAACAAACTTTGTTAGCAGATCAAAAGATGGAAGAACAAAGAGCCTGTGTACTGAGGTTGAAATGAATGATTCATTTATGAGATATTACAAATTTTATTATTCAAAATCTTTTGATTATTTTGTCATATTTGTAACATGGAATACCTTATATTTGCGGATCATCTGTTAATCGCTGGGCATGAATTTTAATTTGTCTTGTGGTGCTTAGTATTTATAAAAATTTTCTCTCGTCGAGATATAAGAAAACCAATTAAATTCAAGTTTTGTATTTGTTTACAAAGGCATAATTTTAGAAAAACATATTCATATTTTTGTATTTCAGGTATCTCTCATGTATCTAATTTTCAATCAAAAAAAAAATTATTACATCAAGCTGCTAGCGATAGTGGAGTTAAATATTTAGTGACCTAAGGATGGACACTATATTAAATCTGAACTTGGCCTCAACAAAGACATTTGTAATCAAGTACATCATCTCGCTTTTAAAGTGGGCATTTATAAATCAGAGTGTCGAATGATGGTACGATATTTACTTTGATGACCCAATAAAGTGAGCGGTTTACAAACGTCTTTTTCTTAGAAAATTTTGAAAGTACTTTGGAAATATTCAGTTATGAATATATTGCTACCAGTCAACTGTAATATGATTTATTTCTTGAGAAGAATTTTGAAATTATTTGGAAGATTTTGATTGACTCTTCTGTATTTGAGGAAATAGAAACCTTTAATTGAATCCACCATCGTTGAAACATCGGCACGGAACTGAAATACAGTACTAAGATATCATATTTAGTAGCATTCATTTAATTTTACCTTTTCCATAAGAATGCAAGAGATAAGAGGATATGGCCTACTTTTGAAGTTTCACGCCTCGTGCATCACTTTCTCTTTGTCAAGATTTGGTGATCATTTCTTGCTAATAACCAAAAGTATGTGATTTTTCTGCCGTGAAAATTTAACCAGTTCTTGATTCCTAAAATTATGTAGTTCTAATCTCGTCAAAGATTATATCCGATATAATATCCGTCACAAAAGTGGATTTTCGGAATTGTTTAGTGCCTGGAAACAAAATTCCATGTGGATTGTCATTAGTTTAAGAATTTTGTAGGGCAGATTTTCCAAAAGACAGAGTGAAGTGCAAGAATTATTATTGTTCAGATTAATTTTGATTTAATTTAATCAATAATTAGTGCTGATTTCATTTTAAATTTCATGCGAACTGAAAATGAAATGATACATATTTTCCTCTAAACTCTGAATGTTTTCTAAATGAATTTAGACTTAGCTTTTCCTTATGAATAAATACGGTGTGTTTGTATCAAATCAGAACAAAACATTTAAACATTTGAATTCTTACTAAATGCCGTCCAGTCAAAGTCCCTTCTGGAATTCTGTCTATTATTTCTGGCCAGTTTAGAAATCGAATGGGATATTTAAATGAAGCAAAAATAATAAAGATTCGAATAGACTATTTTGTTCAAAAGTTAAGCGAATACATATAAGAATAATTTCTATAATAATTTCATATGAATTGATATGATTCCTTTGCTACTTCAATATTTAATAATCCATTCAGATTAACTCTATTATTTATAATGATGAAGCAGCAAAATAGAATAATAACGTCGTAAAGAAAACTATTGTTGGAAACTTGTTCGACATCATCTGTATAACAAATTCTGTGTGTATTGATGGTCACTTCAACAAACATCTTGTTTAGACTATATTTCTTATGGGCTTTACTCTTGGGAACAATTTTATCATTCGGAGCAATCATCTCAATTTAAATGACAAGAGATACATATTTCGAAAAATTAGCGACTGATTTTCTTTTATACCAATTTCTTTTTGTTAGAAAATAATATTTAATTTATTCATGTCGAATTTGCTTTGCTATTATTTTTGTTTCAAATGTAATTGTTAAGTTATGTCATCATGAACTTCCAAATTTGCAATATCAAGATGATATTGCAAATTTATATTTAAAACTGAATAATCTATTTTAGAATCCAAATAAAAATATTGTGACTTGAAATGAAGTCTAAACTTGAAAACTTACACTATGAACTAAAAAACGTGAAATTTAAGAAATATATAGGTTCTTTTTTTAATTTAATAGTTAAGTTCAAACGATTTTTATTGAGGCGTGTATTTGGTTATTTCAATGATAAAATGATATTATTTACATTTACAAAAATGTTTTGAAATTTGAGAAAACTCTCTCACATTATTCCTCAACGAAGTTCCTTAAAGAAATTTTCAAATTATAGCATTCGTAAACTTCTGGATTAACTTTTCTTATTTTCATTTATGAAAAACGAACAATGTTCAAGCATAACAGTTTGGAAAATCATAAATTTTTTTGTTGTGACAGCAAGATATTGTCATTGTTCAATTTTTTTTCCATATTTAAATGCATTACCAAATGTAACTTTAATAATCGCTTCTCCAATTTCCAGTACCAGATAATTTCTGGATTTTGCTGATTCATAAACGATACTAATTATCCTCCAAGTTTTTATGTATAATTTCTACAATGAAAATTCATCCAGTAAATTTTTATATTTATTTATTATCTCATTAGCTATATTAATAATTTAGATGAATTCATCGCATCAAAAATTATCATTCCACAATTTTCATCGAATCGTTTGAATAAATTTTCAATATCCTTCCACTTTCATTTTAAAATATAAATAAAATTTGATATAGCGCTATCAGGATGGCATGGTATATCTATTAATTTACAACATGAGAGTTTACGTAATGATTATCAGACCGAATAGTTTGAAAAATGAATCAATTTGAAAATTGTCTATTTGCAGTATGCAGTGCCTATATTTTACACTTCAACTAAAAATAACTTCTTCTGTCACAAAATAGTAGAAGAATAATTATAGTATATCATATCAGTCAGACGGAAATTTGGTAGTACAAAGATCTTTTTTTGACAAAATATCAAAAACATTTTAATGAGAAGTTTGCTTTTCTACTTCGAATTTTACTAAATATGTTAACCTTTCTTATTTCCTTTTATTTATTCCTTTGCTTATAGTATTTTAAATATTAGAATCATTTTTTCAAATTGCATCTAGTTTTTATTTAGTAATACATTCGTCATTCTCCCTAAATATTCGTTATTATCAACTGGTAAGTTTACTTTCCGTTTTGCAGAAAGAAATATTTTAAAAAGAATTATTAAAAAAAGAAAAACTCGGTAACAATAAATTATTTCAAGAATTTGCTTCATTATCTTAAAATTTCTCTAGTTTCTCATAAATAGTTTTAATTTAGAAGAAAATCATATTTCTCTATGAATAATCAAAGTTGGAAGCAATGGCTCTTCTCTTTATATCTTCTTAATTTTAGAAAAAATTTTTAGTTAATAAATCTCTTGGCAACGCAACATCCATTTTTAAATAAATGACAGTTCGTTTTTACGACCTCTCATTTCTGTAAAAATTATTGATATCTCTTTCCAGGTAAATTTTTTTTGTTGTTCTCATTACAAAATAGAAATGGATATATGCATGTATGAAATTTTTTGATTCATAATGCGACGAAATTTCTCTAAAGGAGAGAGTATAAGAGGAATATCGATCTCGATTTCGATTTCGGGCCATAATCAACTGCAATTCATCTCAACCCTTTTACCTCGCTACCTGCAGTTACCCTATTTATTTCGACCGATTGACAGTTGAGCGTCACGCAACTTTTTTCTATATATCTTACTCAATTTTAATTACATTTTTGGATTTGTGACTATAGTAATGCGTGTGCAGTTTCCTCAGAAATACATTTGGTGTTTAGTGAGTATTAACCGCAAGAATGTCAGAAATCATTCGAAGTAATTTTGACATTTTCCCATTCTCTTAAGATTTGATATGCTTGAAGACGAACACCGATTGTTTTCGAGCACAAATATCTCTTCATACTCGAAAACAATCGATATCTTGAAGTCAATGATGATTTCTTTAATCTCTATTAATTTAATTATAAATTCTAAAAAGCAACTATTTCGATGAGCATTTATTTAAAAAGTTCATGATGTTTGGATTATTAATGTCTTTTCAACTTATTTGATGACTGTCCGGGTTGTGTTTGCTAAGGAGAATGAAATAGAAAAAGAATATCCATTAGAAATGAATTTCAACGCGTCAGTAAAGAATTGAACATAAAAATTCCTCCCTTCATTTCCCTTTATCTCAAATTGCAAAAACTAGTTTTCTCGATCAGATGAAATACCGATTGTAATGACATACTCTCGAATGGATGGCATATTTGGTGTGTAAATGTAATATTTTAGGATTTCGCTTATTTGATTTTATGTTCCACTCCTTTTTTTGAATATTAAACTATAAAATAAAAGTATAATTAAGAGGAACACATTCCATATGATGAATGTTTTTAAACTTATTTCGCTTCTTTTTTGCGATAAGTTTCACGAGCAGTTTTCTCAACTGCTTTCAATTATGCATATATTACGATAGTGCTATGACATATTCAGTTTTCAAAATTAATTCATTACATTCTTAGATATTTTACTTTTTCAAAATAACAAAATTGTCTTGAATTATCATTAGATCAAATTATCTACGCTTGTTTATTCTTAAATAAATTTTTTGATTGTTGAAGTACGATAGAATTAATCATTAATAATTTGCAAGACTTTTTGAATGATTGATAACATATGATATACTTCCATTATGAAAGCAAGGAAATGAGCGATCATTTCAACAATTATTTTGTAATTTGCTTGAGAGTAGAAATGAATTAGTGCGATTTGTTCTTTTCAATTTCGACTTTCAATTTGATCGAATCCAATTTAATCTTCGATATCTCATGTTGTTATCCTTTTTTTCATTCCTGCCGAGTTATCGAAAAGTCGTCTATACACTGATATAGGTACGGTATTTCTTTCAGCAGTAGCATGAAGCATTGGTTGGAATTCTATACCGTTACAGCTGTTTGTACGGTAAGTTAATTTTATCTTCTGATTTTTTCTTTTTTGTAATTTCTTTTTCCTTACCATTTGTTTTGAAAAATAAGAACCACTAAAAACCTAATTACTTCTTGAATCCTCACACCACTCATCTCCCAAGTTTCAGTGTCGCGATCATTAGCATTAGCATTGTTAAGTCATTACTTAAAAAAAACATTTTTTTCATGAAATTTAAAGTTTAAAATATAACTTAAGAAGGAGAAGGAAAAAGAGATAAGATGTAAAAAAAATAGGAAACAATTTTGATTTTGTTATCTCGATATAGAAATCAATCTTTATCTTACGGAGTTGATCTTCATGCTTCATTGATCTTAGTCCAATTCATATATTTGCTTGTAACACCAATAAATAGCGATCTATTATTTCATCAAGCAGTAGCGATCAATGAAATTGTTAATGAAGAATTTTTGAAATGTTTAGGAATAAATTGAACTACTTTAATTAGATTTGTTCTAATCATTTTGAAAAAAAAAAATGTTGTACAATATTGACATATGATTCTGAGGAGAAATTTAATTACTTATTTTAGTTGTGTAGAGTTTGGCATAAAAAATATATAAGTTATAAAAAAAAATATATAGATATTCACATTTCAATATCTAATGCATTGCTAATTATTAATTACACACTTTTAATTGGCTGAGGTAATTTTAGCTCGCTGTGTCTTTCCAACTTGATTCAAATTGAATAATATCAAATTTTTCGAATTGTCAACTTTTTGGATTGACTTGAAATTTAAATCGGTTCCCGGATTTTGGTTAAAGCATTAAATTAAATTGTTCAACAAATATTGAGACCCGTAGGTAGATGCATGCATGATTTAACGAATGGTATAGAATTTTGACAAAAATTTTATACAATTGGAAACGAAGTACTAATTGTGATTTTTTGATCATTCTATTCCATAAATTATGGATTGTAAGTTGTCGAGGTACATTGAAAGCCTATCAACCTATGCGCGTCAATTTCTTAATATCAAAGATAAACCAGAAGTTGAATCGATTACAGGCCTCTCTCCAGCAATATCCATTAACCAGAAATCAATCTCAAAAAATCCAAGATCTTAAATCTTCGATCAAACTAATTTAAAATAATCTGTCGACAAGCTAATCCAGTTGTTTGTTTTTCTGAAACTTAAAAAAAGAAAAAAAATAACTTCCTTTAAAAATTTTTTTTTGAGATAATTTATTATTTACAGACATTTAGTTGGTGTCAAAGTTGCTCTTTACCATCGGCTCTCAGCAATCATATGGAATGCATCAAAAATATTGTTTCCACTAATTATGGTACTTTTGAAAAAGAAATTAGAGAACATAACCGGTTAGTTTTCAAACTATTATATTTTTAAAATATTTCAACTTGAAAAATTCATACTTCTGATAATATATCAATAGAATGATTAATTTAGATTCTTTACTGTTTATCAAATCAATCTAGTAGCTGAATTATTACAAATCCTCATTCCTCAGCAATAAATAACGTATATGAAAGGCTACAATACTTCCATATTTTCAAATCACGCAATCTTTTTAATTCACTGATTTCAATTCCCAAATTAAAAAACATTTTCTTTTTATTTGTCGAAGTAATGAGCACAGTAACGTTTTGGTGAAAATCATTAATCATTTAATTTGATAGTCTTGCAATCAAATCATGTTTTGCTCAAACAATTGCGGAAGGAAATCAAGAAAATCGATGCGTTTTAGCACTCTCCGATCTAGATAACAAGGCTTGGGATCGTAACGGTCCATTGCGTGACTGCTCCATTTGTCGAACGGTTATTTTTTTTTTGAATTTGTATCTCTATTCTATTTCCTATTGCATTTATTCAAAAATAATTGACTATAGTAATTCTCAGGTCATCTGCTTTAAGATTGATTGAAGTCTATATTGAACAAATATACGACCTCTCCATTATATAATGCTGCTTTTCACTAGGATGACAGATTTCCTAAGTTATTGCATTAACTTGAGTAATAATAAACAGGAAATTATATATGATCAAATTCTAACAATGATATGAATGATCTCATTTAATTTTAGTTTGCTAATGGAGCGATTAAAGCAATGTTATCGACTTCAGCGGAAGAACAAAAATGTGTACGCAGTGAAGTTTCCAAAGCTATAACAGCAGAAGCAGAATATTGTTTGCGGACAAAGATAAATGATTTTTCTGGTATTCCTGAGTTTCCAGATTTCGAAGAAGGTTCATATGCCTTTAAAGACGAAATGTAAGTATGCAATCATTCGAATGAAATCTGCTTTTTTTAATTATCGAGTTTAATTAATAAGGAAATATTTATGAATCATTTCAGAATCAACTCTATCTCAGATTATATTCTAATCTATAGCCGTCTAGCATTTTGCAATGAACGTAAGCCTGAACGTGCAGAATCTACACGACAGTGTTTGAAAAATCCGTTCGATGGATATCTTTCAAAACACTGCGACGGTAGATTTTCTTTTCAATATTGTCCGGAAATTTCTTGAGTTGAAAATTTGAATCATTTTTATGGGAAAATAGTTTTGATAGACTACAAGAGAAATAAAAAAAAATATGAAGTTGAAAGATTACTCTCGGTTAGTTTTTTGCATAGAAAAAATTCGATACGGGATCCTTAAAATTGGCCAATATACATTGTATCTAAATTAAGGGATTAAAGCAAATCATATATTCTTTTCTTTTTTCATATTTCTATCCGTTATTGTATAACTAACTCAATTATTGAAAATTTGAAGATTTAGTTAGATCTCAGAATATTGATTGATTCTGCTTGAGAGAATAAATTTAGCATAGTTGAATTATTTGCAGCTCTGAAGAGTTGTGAAGATCAGATCTCAGATGACTGTCAAAAACAAACTATAGAACTAAAGAAAGCAACTTGCGAATGTGTTGAGAATACTCGATTAGAGCTCAAAAAACGACTTTCTTCTATTGCGCATGCGATCAGGGATGTTAGTATTATTACTATTCAAAATTATTTGGGTCGAAAAGAATATCTAATATTTGTTAGAAATAATACAAATTTTATAATGAAATTAGCTCTTTTTTTTCATTTTATGCATAATTTATGATTTTCCGTATTTTCCAGCATTTCCAACTTTTCTTTCACAATAACGGTAATTGCGATTCTTCACTTTTTTAATTTATATGAAAATTTTAGCAAAGCCAAATAAACTTCTTCTTCTGCACCGTTAACCTTCAAAAATTTTGCCTGTACATTTTATCAATTTGTTCGGTGCCACTTAGAATTTTGGATTCGTTTAGCTACGTTTCGATTTAAAAGTTATTTAAAAACACTCCTCCACTTTCTCGCTCTAACTTTCACTCAGTCTGTCTCGACAGTGCTAGGAAAAAATTAGCTTTCTTTGGCATGTCGCTAATTTTCAACGTGTTACGAACAACAAAATGACTTAGATATAATTCCTAAAATCCCACACTAATTTCAATGAGAAAATGTTTATAAATAAAGCGCTAAGGTTTCAAACAGAATGGATTGAGGAATATAGAGACATTCAACTTTTCTGCAATTTGTTTTTCCAAATTTCGGGATCATAGCCATCTAAACCTTAGAAAATTGAGAAAATAGTAGCAAAAGAAGAATACATTATTTTAGAAGTCTTTTGTCCATTTCTGAGGTAATTCTTTTGATTATATGAAGAAATTATTATGATTTTAAGGAGTTATAGTTGTAAAAGCAAGTGTAATGAAGATATTTGTTTTTAGCTGCAAGCAAATATTATGAGTATTTTACTAAAGGATTTAATGACATACACGTTTTGAACGAATTATTAGACAATACAACGAGTTAATCTTAGGAATCGGGTAAACAAAGTTTTTAGCAAATGATTCGTCTAAAAAATTTATTAAACTAGTAAAAGAAGTAATAAGCTACAAAAATTGCTTGAACTGAACGGCTGGCTAATCATGGAATTGTCGAGAAAAGTTATAGTCATTAGCACTCCGCCAAATGAAGAAACGAAGACGAATCCCTTCTTATAGTAAGGACTATTTTACAACATTCCTAACATTGTAAGCTTGATAATTGGAGGTAAAGATGAGATTAATTCATTAGACATCGCAACATTCATTTTATATTCATAAAAATTTATTTTCGAATTCCCCAATTATTGAAGAAAAGGTAGTAATCGGAGGTAAAGATGAGAATTGGATATCGTAATATTCATTTATATTCATCATAAGTAATGAATCATTGCAGTATAATACTTTGATTATTTTACATATTGTTCTGAAATTATTTCGGTTTTTTAAACAAGAAAAACGTATATTTGTTGGACATATATTTCACAGTAGAAAAATCTGAGAAATTGAAAAATTCACAACTTCACAGAAAATTATCATTTGAAAATAAATGTTCTCTTGGTTGGTTCATATAGATTTTTAACTTTTGCAAGCAGAGATTTAAAACTTCTCCGATTACATTGTTCGACAAAAGTATGCCACATAAGCTCTTTAAAGGACAGAATTTAACAAATTGCAGGAAAACAATGAAATAAATATCATAGAAAATTTCAAACTGTCTTCTTGCATGAACTGAAGATTACCTACGCATTTTTCTCTATATAAACTCTCTATTTTTTTTTCTATATTTTCGAAATTTAATTCATGCTTCCTTTATAAACCTATGCATTATTTTTCGCATAAACTCAATATCATCTATACATTCTTATTTATGTAAACTCAAGATTACCTGAAATGTAATAATCGTATATTTAAAGTTCCCATTCATGAAACATATCATATGTATATCAATTATTTTTATTGCTCATTTTCAGCATATTCAAATAAGTCAAAGCATGTGACTCCACTTATATTTCTTTTCATAAAATGGAATACTTGACAATTACATATTGTAATTATCTATTTCAAACTATCCTTAGAAATTATATGTCTCAAAATTTTGTGCGATTAATTGACAAATTCCCAAAATTTTATTGTTTTATAAAGCGGTAATTTTAAAAAAAGACTTGAGATCAAAGAATGGTCTTTTAAAGTGTCCAGTAACTTTATTTTGAGAACTTTATTAATGAATAATCTTTGCAGTGGCATATTTCAGGCCGTTGATAATAACGATCGTGGGGCAGCATCAATTGGAGGTGGTAGCAAAGTAGATCAATGTGTAGCAAATATCAAAAGCTTAGTGTTAG
The DNA here is from genome assembly GCA_008729115.1 of Dirofilaria repens. NCBI lineage: Eukaryota > Metazoa > Nematoda > Chromadorea > Rhabditida > Onchocercidae > Dirofilaria > Dirofilaria repens. Next base: position 209,395 of record SNRZ01000058.1, read on the forward strand.
CATTTGAAATATTTGAATTCTTTTTTGGATTTTTTTGTTACACACTAATTTTTCTTCCAAATTTTCGTAAAATGTTCATCAGACTGAGCAGTTTAATGCTTGACTCCCCGTATATGTATCGATGATATGAACAGTGCATTGCAAAATAATAAACACTAAAAATTTAGTCTCTGAATTCTTTTATAAATAAAGTACTTGAATTAGTTATATAGATTTTGAATTTATGTCTAGGAGGACACCAATGAATGATTGGGTTGAAGTTATCGATAGAGCATTAGAAAAATGCTTGAAGAAAAAGCCAGCGGGACAAAATCTCGGTCTCGATTCGCTTATTAATGTCGGTTGTCGAAAGGTTTTGTATTATTGTATTCAAAAATTTTTCCACTCATAAAAAATATCGTTAACTTGATTAAGTTGGAATTTATACAACAGAAAATGATAACAGTTCGAATTGAATTTAAAAAAATTACTTTATAGTGGTATGAGTTGTTTAGAAAACAAAACGAAATATCTATGTTATTAAACTATTCATACTTCATTTTCAAGGTGATTGCGGACACCACGGGAACAGCACACATACAGCTGAAGACAGGATTTGACTTTATTAACAATTTAATGGATGCAATGGTGGATCGAGCTGGACGTTTCTGTGGTGGTACACAGTGTGGATAGATAAAAATTTTAGAAATTTGAGAATTTTTTAAGCTAGAATGAGAAAACTATAACGTTGAAGTCTAATGAAAAAAATATTATGACTTTTTTGGAATTTTCAAGCTCGCAAAATCATACCACTTTGATAGCCATTAATTCTCATCTTTCAAATATAATTGCTAGTGTGAAACGATAATTTTTTGACATTTTATTGGCCTTGATCAGAATTGCATGACTTTGAAGTGTTGTAATAAATTATGTATTTCTCATGCAGAAGTATGCATGAAATTTATGTGTGAATCGATATGTCTAAATTGAAACTTCATTAACTTCGTATAATTTATGACATATGAATCAAAATAGCACTTCATAGTACCTTTAAGAAAATATTATATCGAAAAACAAAATTTTTTCACTTTTATGTTTAATAATTGTTTTCATTTGAGCTTTGTAGGATGATAGGATATGAGAATAAGGAAAAAATTAGTGAAACCATTTAACACTGCTTGTCAGTAATTCCAAGAATCTGAATTAAAGTCTGACTGAAGGAAGGCAATTTAATCCATAAATAGCTTCTTCAGTGATGTTTTCAGTGTACCCTTGAAGAAGATTTATGGATTAAAATTTTCCTTCATTTAATCAGTTGATGGTAATTCAGATCCTTAAAACTACTGACAAGGTTTTAATGCATTCGACCAATTTTCCTTACTGTGATATTCTATCATTGTACCAAACTCAAAAAAAAAAATAATTATTAAATGTAAAAGCAGAAATATTTCGTCTCGATACACTATCTTCTTGGAGATACGTATGTTGCTAATTAAAAATTACAATAAAAAAAATAGTATTTTTATAATTAAATTTTTTATCACATCTCGTAATGGAACTGGTGTGGAAAAAAATTTCCAGCAATATTGAGCTTAACATATTTCTCAAAATGCTCCTCTTATCAGTTTTTTATGTATGGCGCTAATTATATTTATGCTAACTCAACAGTTCGTTAATTCTTACTGGAATTTACGGTATTCAAAATTCTTCGGATAAAATAGAACATGTACATAGTATAATTAATTGATCAAAGTCAAGACTTTTAATCCATAATCGTTAAGCCGGTTAAGCTATATTTGGACTGTAATTAGTTAAGTAATCTCATGATCACTAATAACAATAGAGAGTGTTTTAGTAAAGTGTCATCAATATCATGAAATGCTCTCATTTCGAATTATCATTTCTATAGAATATCGATGCAAAGAGATCATAATTTTCTCCGTGATTCTCCTTCAGATCTTTGACAATCTCGTTTTAAGAGCGATATTTCGGTTCCTGTCCACACACTTTATTCTTTATTTTACAATAAAATCGCCAACTTGCATTAAAACCGATGATAAATGGCACTAATGAACAAAGCGCAACCAAAACATGGGATTGAAAGTAGTTTCTGGAAATCTAGTTTCTTTTTAATTTGGAGTTTAAATCTTAGAAAAAAAAATGTCAGACTTATTTATCTTTCAAATCGATTCTTTATTATAACGAGCTTTAGGAACTGATTCCAATTCAATATTAAGATAATGAAAAAGTTCGCGCTATGACGAAAAAATCAAAATGAATTTCAGCACAATTAAAATCCATTAAAGGTTTCAGTTGTGCTTAGATCATTCAAAAAGTGTGTTATCTTTTGAACTTTATTTTATTTCCTTAGATTTAAAAGGTTATGTCAAAATGCTTTAAACACAAAAATTAATTAGATTTTTTTTCTGAAATTAAGAAGAAAAGCATTCACTTTATGGAAATGTATGAAATTGTCCAATGGCGTATAAGTTCATCAATCCGATAATAACGCACAGTATGAATATAACGATGATGTAAAACAGTGGTAAGAAAAAATGCATACATAGGAAATAAAATGATTTATATCGCCATCCTGTATATAAAATACCAGAAAAGTCTCAACTGCGTGAACCCAATAATTGCAAATAGGGCCACTGTAATTGGTACCATTTATTAAATTTCATCAAATTATACCAACCTTTTCTGATTCTAATTTAACATAATCGAATGTAGTCATAATATAATTTAATTGCTGACCAATTAGTCTTCAAAGCAACTATCTTTAAAATTTTTTTAGTTTTGTCGCGAAAGACGCGAGAGATGGAATAGAAATGAAAATAATTTTCATTATCCATGACTCATCAATCATCTCATTTATAATTCTTAGATTTATTCCCATCGAATTCCAATGTTTTTTTTGTGAGACCACATACATAATTTATGTTCCAGTTATACTGGAAATTCACATTCCTTAGATTATTCCCATGTTTTTTCTGCTTTTTAGCTCTAAGCTCACCCTTTTGGATTTCCTGTCGTACAGGGAATAAATTTGTGTCATACCTATATGTAATTTTGTCTTAACAGTTTCCGTTGTAAACCATTCCCATTTTCTAGCACATATAAACCTTGCTTATCATTTGTGTGTAATACTTATCTTGCAATCGGATCTTACCGCCATATCTATGTGTAATTTTGTCTTAACAGTTTCCGTTGTAAACCATTCCCATTTTCTAGTACATATAAACCTTGCTTATCAAGTGAATATTATTCAAAAAATTCAAACTTCAAAATAAACTCTTCCTCTACCAGCTCTTCGTTTCCGCAAACAAATTCCACGACAATTTTACGGTGCCCGCGGTAAGGTCAGAATGACGACCTCTCTCAATCAATCAGCGCAACCAACAATCGACAGAGTGATCGAACTTCTGAAGAGATCAAGAAACTCGAGTTGTCACCATCAGATCGAAACCTGCCACTGGAGGAACAGAAACCGCAATACGAAATCAAGAAACGAATCATCAAGGACAAAACCAAGCGTTCGAGATGTATATTGGTATTTTGGAAATGATCAATCAAAAATGGCTGGGCTTCATACAACAAATCACGACAACAACAAAGAAAAAGGAGGAAGAAGAAAAGTACGAGAAAATGGTCAACGACAAACAAGGTATTTTACACATGATTAACAACAATAAGGAAGCTATTATTATTTAAGTTCATATTATAATGATTTTGAATTAGCCTTTGAACAAGAGAAATTCATGAGTACGGAGAGACCCTCACCCAGTTATCATTCAACAATAAATTTACCACAGTTACCACTACCAGTCGTTAGTGGGGATCCAAAGCTGTGGCGACAATTTTGGAATAGCTTTAATGCAGCTATACACCTCCAGGAGATTCCAAAAATTCAAAAGCTTACCTATTTCATTTCATGCTTAAAAGGAGATGCATTGGAAGCTATAAGAGGGTTTGATGTAGCTCCAGAGAATTATGATATAATAAGACAGATTTTAATTGATAAATATGGTAATCCTGCCGCTATAAAGAAATTTTTTACCATTCTATTCAACGAAGCGATAAAGAATGGAAATCAAGAGTCGAAGTAATGGAAAAAATCCTTCGACAGTTAGAAGCATTAGGCGAAAATCTGGAACGAAAACCAGTATTGAAGTAACGATCGAAAGCAGACTTCCATCATGGATCCTGGACAAAGTTACCAGTTGAAAACAGAAAAAGCAACATGGACGGTAAGTAACCTACGAAACTACATAATGACATTAATTCAAGAAATGAAGAAGTAAATAGGAATCAAAAACCTCAGCAGGAACCAATTCCAAGAAGAGCACTTCATTTTCAAAAGGGGAGAGGAACCTCAGCCTTATTTATAACAAAACAATCAACTGAGGCAGGAAACCTTCAATCAAGTAATAAAACGAAGTTTAATAAAGAAAAAAGACCATGCATATTCTGCAATAAAATCATTGGGATAATGAATGCCCAAATTGCCTCACGACTAAACAACGATTCGAACGCCTGAAGGAGCTCAAGGCATGCACTAACTGTTTTCGCACGAACCATGCAACAAGTAATTGCAAACAAACGTTTTTCACTGCAAAGGCCAACACAATACGGCATTGTGCTACAAGAAATATTGTTCGCCAATAATAGTTCCAGCAAAGAAGAAACAAATTCAACAATCATATAAATTCACTAAATCAACCAATCAACAACCACAAGGTAAGAAGGTTTTATTAATATGTAAAGAAATTGAAGCAGTCAACCCAAATCAATTGGAGATTCACGAAGAAGCTTTAGTATTATTTGTCCAGGTTCCCAATCATCTTTTATATCAAAAAAGCTAGCTAATCGTTTAAGTCTAGCTGAAACCACAAAGGAAGAATTGAAGCTCTTTTCATTCGGTAACCAATTTCCTAAACCTTATCAAACTAATAAGGTAGAAATCGAAATAAGAGCCTTAAAATCTAAATTCATAAACATAAATGCTTATGTATTAGATTATTTAACAGAGAAATTACAAATTATTACTCCAACTTCTTACGATATAAATTATATCACACGTCAGAAGCAGTTAGATGAGTCGGAAGGATATTGGAGATGCCCCGATATTATAATCGGAAATGATTATTTCCTCGAATTTATGCAACCGTACAAATTCCAGCATGTCGTCAGGATTCTATCTACTGCAAACCAATGTAGGACCTATAATAACAGGTTGCGGATATACCAATATGTCTTGTAAATCTGATAGTTTTAACATTAATTCTTTTAACGTAACCACTGTTATTACTAATCCAGACATTGATCAGTTTTGGAAATTGGAGGTAATAGGGATTCAAGAACAACCAAATGACCAAGTGACGAGAAAGCATTGGAACAATTTAAAAATTCTATTACCAAAGAAAACAACAGGTATCAAGTCTGTTGGCCATGGAAAGATTCAAAGGTTAATTTACAAGATAATTTTGGTCTTTGCTATGGACGATTAAAAACGCTAGTAAACGACTTCAAACCAACCAATCTTTACTCGAACGTTATGACGAGATAATCAAGGAGCAATTACTGTCGAATATTATTGAGAAAGTGACAGCAAATATGGATCAAGGTATTATACATTATTTACCTCATCATGAAGTATTAACCCCAGGAAAGGCAACTACAAAATTACGAATACTTCAGCCCATATAAAAGGAGAAAAAAGTTGAATAATGTTTTATCGTGGTCCCACTTACCTGACTTAGCATGTTTTACTTCGTTTCGAATGATGAAAAATGTTATAACAGCAGATATAGAAAAGGCCTTTTTGCAATTGGAATTACATCCATTAGAAAGGAATTGCACTCGTTTCTGTGGCTGAAGAACATTCAAGAAGAAATCTCAAAGGAAAATTTGGTATGTTACCGGTTTCAAAGAGTTCCATTTGGGAAATAGCGTCCCCTTCTTACTTTCAGCTACACTCAACTATCATTTAGAAACTTCGGTAGTAAAACCGCTTTAGAAATTAAGAAAAACCTCTATGTCGATAATTTTTATTACCCGCAAGTGGAACGAAGAAGCACTCAAAATTTACAACGAAATGAAGGACATCTTATGAATGCCTCAATGAATATACGAGAATTCTTTTCAAATGACAACGATTTCAATAAACTTATTCCTGAAAACGACCGAGCAGAAGTAAGTCAAATAAAAAAGATCCTTGGCATCAACTGGAATCCAGTTATTGATTCTATTGGAATAATCTTAAAACCATGGATAACCAAACCTCAACAAAAAGGACAATCTTACAATTCATTGCCTTCTCAATATGATCCTTTGGGATTTTTAATTCCATCAATGTTATTATTCAAACTATTCTTACAAACTCTTTGGAAAAGGAAATTATCCTGGGATCAACATTTGGAAAAGGACGACCTGGAAACATGGGAAATCCTTATAAGTCGATGGCCAACAAAAGTTAAAGAAATTCCACGCATGGTCATAGATTCTGATCGTTTACAACAATTAGAATGTGTTTACCGATGCATCTCACAGCATATGCTGCAGCAGTCTACGCAAAACAAGGTATAAATACATTTTTGATTTTTGCGAAATCTCGAATAGCTCCTGTGAAAGGTATAACAATACCTAAACTAGAATTATTAGCTATTTTAATTGGAGTGCGAGCCACCAAATTTGTTATCAAACAATTAGAAATCGAAGATGCAAAAGTCACATTATGGTCAGATTCCCGCTGTGCTCTCCAATGGTAAAAAATCGATCAAGACTTTTACAAAAATTCATACAAAATCGAATCGATGAAAAGAATGGCAAATTTTTCATACAGATATGTGCCAAGCAGATTAATCCTGCTGACATAGCAACAAAAGGATATATGTCTCCAATTCAACTTGCAAATTTTGAACAGTGGTGGAACGGTCCTCAATGGTTAAAGGATGATGAATCAACATGGCCCCAATGGGAAAATAATATTTACCACAAATATGACGAATATGAAACCAAAATTTGTACAGCAACAGCAACAACTAAGACCATCATAATCAGAAGCTTTCGGTTAATTGATGCAACTCGTAGCAGTAAATGGACGAGACTACGAAGAACAGCAGCTTGGGCATTGAGATTTATAAGATATATATCAAAGGGACGATTTACATGGTTGAAGAAGTACCAGAAGAGACAGAATTAATATCGTACGAATTAGCGACGCTACGAAAGCCTTAATTATACAAGCTCAATCGGAAGGTATCAATGGAAAGGAAATAAACAAATGGAATCTTTATTATAGCAACACACATTCTTTATGGAAATGCCGGAGCCGATTGGATAACATTAGCATAGGATTATATCCAGATAGTTTAAATCTAATATACCTTCCAAGGCATAATCCTGTAATCAAGCTTTCATTCAACATCAACACGAAAATTTGTGCCACGCAGGAATCGCTCATACATTATCAGAATTGAGAAGAAATTTCTGGATACCTAAAGGTAGAACGGAAGTAAAGAGCGTATTGAACAAATGCATGGCGTGTAAAAGATGAGAGCAAAGCATTCAAACTACCAGTTGTGCCCAATGTACCCGAAACTCGAATCAAACGGACTCGAACGTTTGAACATGTCGGCCTGGACTATTTAGGTCCCCTTTCTATAAAGGGTGAAAGTGGTCTTACTAAGAGACGGATAACCCTATTTACGTGCTTTACAACCAGAGCTGTACACCTTGAATTAGTAGATGATTTAACAGCTGAAAGTTTTATGCATGTATTAAGAAGATTCAGTACACGACGAGGCTATTCCAAACTTATCCTTAGCGACAATGCTAAACAGTTCTAATTAGTTTTCAAGACCATTATGAAATATACCACCAAAATGAAAAATTTCCTAACCATGAAGGGAATCATTTGGAAAAGTATAACTCCAAGAGCTCCATGGAGTGGTGGAGTGTATGAAAGATTGATTGGTTTAACAAAAAATGCGATGAGAAGGTGTATTGAAAGGAAACTATCATGGCAAAAGGACTTGATCACATTAATAGTGGAAATAGAAGGCATACTAAAAACCCGACCACTGACATACGTAAGCTTCGATGATTACGTGATCATACGACTAATTAATTTCATTTCACCAAACGCCTCTCTGGCAACTCAAATTTTTAATAAAGAAGATCAAGAAGAGTATACTCCTTATAGAATGAGTACTCAAGGGAAGTTAATTAAATATTGGTCACGTACAAATGAGGCCTTAGATCAATTTTGGGAATTATGGAAAAAAGAATATCTAAATAGTTTAAGGGAAAGGACCCAAAGAAATCACATTTCCCCAAGATTAGTTAATGCCAGGGAACCTTTGAAACAAGAAATTGTACTAGTCAATGAACCAGAAATTCCCCCGGAATGTGGAAACTAGCAAGAATAAAAGAAATCAAAAGAGGACGAGATGGACAAATAAGAAATGCTATAATCGAATTGCCATATGGAAAACTACTTGATAGGCCGGTTAATATGTTATATCCTCTAGAAGTTGATGACAAAGAAATAAAGGAAACTAGTGAACAACCAACTCCGGAAATCTTAAAACAAAATCCAAAACCAGAGGAACCAATTACTGGAAGAACCAAAAGGGCTGCACAAATACGAGAAGGAACTCGACCAATTTCTCAGTTAATAACGAATTGCTTAACTTTAGTAGCATTGATTCTCATAACCCAGTTAAGACAAACGCCAAGCAAAATTGCAAATGGACATCAGGTACAGGTACTCCTTTTAATATGCCACAAAAATGGAATTGTAACGAAATTATTCAACAAAAGGTCAAATTGGCTCAAGTCACAATTAATACTCGACAATTAATACTCACTCATGTTCGGATACCTGTCATCAAATGTAGTAATATTACTCGAACGGTGTGTACTAAGGCTTTTTTAAGACTATTTATCAGTAGTATCAGACGAAACCACCATATCTGCTATATCTTCTCATTTATGTACAATTTTAAACAGTCAATCGGAATTAAACGAATCACCGTTAAAAAAGGTTGCTCAAAACAAATGGAAAACGGATAATAACATACAATATTCTTACGGTTGGTTAGGAATCAGGTGTCAATCAACTACTAATTTCATATTAGAGAAGGGTTCACTTCTTCTTTATGATAGTAAGGGATTCTATCAGACCTTGAATACCAATCACTGTAATACACAAAGTGGTAAATGTGTTTTAAGTACAAAATATATACTCTGGAACAATACCAAGTAACAAATAGATGTCTGTATAAAAGAATTGGGAAATATAATCCAAATATATGAAAGGCATGTTATTATACATGAATTGCAAACATCAAGAAAATTGAGAAGATAAACGATACTACTGGTAACTTTTCCACACCATATCTCATGAATATGGAGATTTAATCATCGATGAAGGAGTCGATCAACGGCAACCAAAAAATGCAACGAACTTAGATACCAAAGATTAGTTAATTATGAAGGAAATAAATGAAGAAGAAGAAAATAAGTCAAGTAAATTTAATCCATTGAATACCAAACATCAATACATTTTTGATGTTCTAAACTTACAATTTAAGCAACAGTTAATTGAAACGCAACGACGAAGTTGTGATAATAGAAATAATTTATTACTTTTAATAGAATGGTTATCAACTAGCAACCCAGCCTTAGCAGCTAAATTATTACTCCAAAGAAGTGATATTATAGTTAACAGAATTGATAATAAGTTATTAATAGCACCTTGTTATTAATAGCACCTTGTAATTTTAATAAGTCTGAATGGAAAAAGGTCGAATTCACAGCAGGCATAGTTAGCAAATTTGAAATTGAAAGAATTAATGTAGAACTAGAAATATTAGCTCAAAAACACGAAATTATCAACTTAAGAACTAATCTACGAAAGGCAGAGTCTTTCTGGACAGAATTAGATCAACAAGGAGAAAAATTAATTGAACAATTAACAGAACAATTTGAGAAGACTACTGATACAATAGAGGAAGAATTAGCAACCATAATAGCCCATAGGAAACTCATTACTATTAGTGTATTTAGTTCTATGATTCTAATTATGGTAATTATTGCAGAACTAAAATTTAAACTAATTACATTCATTTTTCATTCTCTATGTTCCAAAAAACCAATTCGAGGGAACTCATCTCTAAGAAAATAATCCAAATACCTCTAATGGAAAGAGAAAGTCATCAATTCTATAATCAACCCATTACTTTGTCTTATGATCCAATCATCCATTCCTTAAATACATCAAACCTTCTCGCTCCGGAATGTCGCGAAAGACGCGAGAGATGGAATAGAAATAAAATAATTTTCATTATCCATGACTCATCAATCATCCCATTTATAATTCTTAGATTTATTCCCATCGAATTCCAATGTTTTTTTTGTGAGACCACATACATAATTTATGTTCCAGTTATACTGGAAATTCACATTCCTTAGATTATTCCCATGTTTTTTCTGCTTTTTAGCTCTAAGCTCACCCTTTTGGATTTCCTGTCGTACAGGGAATAAATTTGTGTCATACCTATATGTAATTTTGTCTTAACAGTTTCCGTTGTAAACCATTCCCATTTTCTAGCACATATAAACCTTGCTTATCATTTGTGTGTAATACTTATCTTGCAATCGGATCTTACCGCCATATCTATGTGTAATTTTGTCTTAACAGTTTCCGTTGTAAACCATTCCCATTTTCTAGTACATATAAATCTTGCTTATCAAGTGAATATTATTCAAAAAATTCAAATTTCAAAATAAACTCTACCTCTACCAGCTCTTCGTTTCCGCAAACAACTTCCACGACAAGTTTAGTTTTAATTGTTATCAAAGAAATATTCTTTATGCATCATTTATTAATTAACAATATTTTTTGATACATAACAAACCGTTGACAAGTTTTTAAAACACTATTCCTTGTAGGATAGAATACATAACAGTAAGCAGTGAAAGATACAGTTCAATAGAAATTGCATTTAATACTCTTATATCTGGAAATTTCAGATGCAATTAAAAATTCATACTTTTTTTATTACATCACAAAGTATCGATGTTCAACTTCAAAACATCGGAATATATATTTTATTTTCAGCATAATAATTATTTTCTTTGTTAAGTACATGAAGCTTTTAAATCGAAACTTTCTTACCAATCCATCAAACTAATAAGCATAAGTGATTAGTTAATACTAGTAATAGCGAGAAGTATTACCTTCAATACGAAATGTATTTTGTAATGTATTCGATTTCATTTCCTGAAAAGAACGACCACACTATGAACAATATTGCCCATAATTTACATTAATGTTAATTTTATAATTTTAAATTTCTCATGCAAAGCAAAATATAGCGATATATTCGGAACAATCTTCTCAGTTCTCTCCTGATCCATCGGGAATTCATTTCCCTTTTTTTCATATTCCTACATCCACAGTTAAGTATGAGGCAATTGTGGGACAGATTGTTTTGTTATATAAAAGCATCATATTCCCAAATGATGTCAAAAGAAGAATGTTACAATATTCAAGAAATAAATTAAAAGGAATTGCTTTGACAATTGTACTATAAGTCTTCTGCAGAGTACATAGTTGCACAACCACATTTGTTTTCCGGAGTTCTGAAAAAAGCATTTTTAAAAACTTATCACAACAAATTTATTGTTACAAAGCGTTAAAAACACAATTGCATAAATTCAATATATTTAAGGGATATCTGAAATACCGTGAATTTTTTTCAAAAAAAAAAGTCAGTTTCGAGATAAGAGTTTAATGTCTATCAAGATTTTTGCATGATAATCAATATATGAATTTAAATAATATTTGTTAATTTCAGTCTATTTAAAATAGCGTGCATTAATCTCACTGAGAAAAATTTTGAATTTCAGATGCATAATTGGAAAACTAATCTGCGCGAACATTTTGAAAGTCAATAAAATACGATAAGGAAAAAATTCATTATGTAGTGCGATACACAATTAAAAGTTGATAAATCATAGAATAGTGATTACTGCACAATAGCAAATTTGCATCTCATTAGGATCAATTACAAGTTAAAAGAGCACGTTAAAAATTGAAATTTCCTGGCTCAAATTATAAACATTTAAGTTTGTTTTTTGAAATTATGTAAACTAATTAGTTTTAGGTTGATTCGCACTTTGCATAATAGTTTGATTACAGAAATCCTGAGAAATTATGAATATTCTGATGTCGCCTGAAATTTTTGTTTTATTGCAAGAGGGAAAAATCCATAAGAGTGTTGTGTAGCATTGCAATATATATTTTAATTTAATCTCAATAAAATAGCACTGAATTATTAAAATTTCTATGTACACATATGATGGAAGTCATAAAATCAATGTAATAATGGCAACTTATATTTATTTTCTAATCAAAATCAGCCAGATGTTATGGAATTTAATATAAAACATAATCCCCTGAGAATACATAACAATAGTATAATGTCAAATTGCCATGGAAAGCATACATCACATGCAGAATTATCATTTTTGCAATTTTTATCGCTGAAAACTCGAAAATATAAAGTGATATAAATATCATAAAATAATCAAAGAATTTTGCATAATAGAAATTTGTAATATTTCTCAGACAAATGAATCACTTATTCAAATCTGAATAAAAAGGCTCTTTGTTTTCTTATCATCCGATCTTCTAATAAAGCTTGTGCGCATTAAAAAGATAACTAACTCATCTTGCCAGCTTTGTGTTAAGAGTGTTGCTGCTACTACAGCTACTGCTGTTGCGATCTTAGTTGCAACTACTATTCCTGATCATTCTGTTTCCTCAGAAATCAATAGTAAAGGGAGAAAGTTTGCATTTTATCGTCGGGTAGCTCGTTGATGGGAGGAACTGTTCCTCGAGAACAAATGAACTAGCCCTTCTACATGTCGGGTAAGCAAATCTGTTTTAACTGCTTATCGTTATCATCTATCTTATTATTTTCTTATACGTGATTGATACCAATAACGATGTTACTGTCACCTACTGTATCTCCTGATTACTGGCACTCATAACGAAATAAACACTCCTCATTCAACTATCCATCCCATATCGATGGAAACACTGGATAGACATATGAACAGTTAACTTTGCACCTATTCCTTGATTGCTACAAATATAAATTTATTTCCATTTCTTTATACTTCCATTTTCTAAACTATGTAAAAAATCCATATATCTCTGATGCCTTTTTTTCTTATGAGATTCGTAATGAGAACCAGATTTAAGCAAGCCCTTTCCAGCATTATATTGTTGTCCGGAAATGGATAGAAATTTATGCGACTTTAGATAATTTCTTCATTTGAAATCGTAGAATTTGCTTAATAAATTCATGTTTTCATTCAGCATCTATTTTTCTCATCCATCTGGACATAAATCAAACTTTTTGATATCAGAAAAAGTCCATTTGACAGAATATTTTTGCATTCGTTTTATTTCATTTAGAAATGATTTTGTGAATTTTGAGTTTTGAAATTTTTATTACAAATAATTTATAATTTTTTTTGCCAAATTTCTATGCATAAGTATTTCCAGATTCAGCTATTCGTAATTGTTCTGGAATTTTACTGTGAAAATTTAGAATTTTACTATGCATAGGTTTCGGCTAACAGAAGCCAGGAAATTGATTTTCAATCACAAAACATTTCTAGCATATAATTTCAGATTTTATTAAGAAATGTTTTCAAATCTTCATTTAAATGAGTCTAAGATATTGAATTTCTCTGCTCGAATTACAATGATAGAAAATTCCCCAGCTTTCCTAATGGCAATATCTTTTATTAACGTATAAGTGAGTTATAATATTTCATTAGTTTTTTATTCAACGAAAGCAACAACGGAAAAAATGACTAGTGAGTATGAAACAGAATTTCCGGTAATTTGAGAGCTTATCGTTCCGGTCAACTTAATAGACATTCTTTTCAAGGGAGTTCAACGATTCAGTTTTCTTTCGGGTGCCCCTTTCGGGTGCCCTTTCTATATTCTACTTTTCGCACCCATTATTTAAAAAACATACTTGAATATGTTTTTTTTTTTTCTTATGAGAGAAAATGGTTTGTGGATTAAAGTCTTTATGATGGCTTATCATAGAATACTTTTGGTGCCTTAAAGAATCTCGTTCCTTTTCAGAAAAACATGTTTGAAAAAGAATTTAGAAAAACATTATCCAAGTTTACTATGATATTTTTGAATGATGTCGCTTAGATAGATAATAAATTCTTAACCTATATTTTTCAACCGTTATGCCAGATCCTTATCTGTTCTTGACCGCCAAGACGGAGTTGTTAGGGCTCATCGATGATTCGTAAACTGCATTCGATTATTTTCATAGCTTCCAACACATTTTTTGATAACTGTATCACCTCCACTTCATTTTTTTTGTAACGAAATTTAATAATTGCAAAACTAAATCTTAATCAGTGTTGGTAAACTTTGGTTTGATTTCACTTTATTACTTCTAACTTTGACAAACCCCTTCCTTCTGCCTACCGTATTCATTATATAAATTTTAAGCATTCCCTCTTCCTTAAAAATCAGTTTTTTTGCATCCGTAAATTACCATTCTTCATCACTTTATGCTAATTACTTTTCGCCGACTTAACAATTTTTACCAGAAAGGACATAGATTTAAATTGAGAATCTGATTACATTGAAAATTTTATGTGTCAAAAATGTACGAACTGCACTATCGCTTGTCTACAGGACTGATTAAAAAATTCCGTCCTTTTGCTTGAATGAATCTTCGCTAAAACTGTGGGAAATTAAACGGAAGATATTCGTTTAGAAATTTTAGAATATTTCAAGGATATCCCTAAAATTTTCATATATCATTGTAAGGAAAAAAAATTTGTATAGAAGTGCATTAGTACATCAATTTTTCCCAATTCGGATTTGCATATTTTTTTAACAATAAACAAAAACATAAATTCAGTTTTCTGCCCGATGCAAACGCAAAAATTATGGTTATAATTAGTATTATATTAAATTTACTTAATCTCTAAATTCAGCCGCAAATTGTAAACGGATTGGAAGATAGTGCATTTTATACAGCGCAGCAAGGAATAGAAATCTATTTGTCTTTTATGGAAAATTAAAAAAAAAAATGGTGATTTCGACAGTATCAACGATTATCAGAGAGTTCTTTTCCGGTAGCATGTATTATACCTAGCAATGCAAAACCTTGCACTTCATCTTGATTTTTTAGAACTGTTAGAATTATTCAGACTCTTCCATAATGTTACGAAATTCTTTTCTCATTTGGTTAAGTGTTTATCTTTGAAAGCTATGCAAGTTTTATCAGGATTTTGAATTTCATGTATTAATGGTAAAAACAATTGTACTAGCTATGGGCTCATTAATTATTAGGAAAACCGAGATTAAATCTCTTTTCTTGTATGAATACTGATCCACCAAATGTTGAAATATAGGGATTTGCAAATTATAAAAGAAAAATCTTCACGTAGAACTTTATAATGAATACTACTAGCTGTTTTTTATTTTCCTCCGGAGCAAACCCAGTGATGAGGAGTTTCTATTTATTTTCGGAAAATACTGGATTAATATTAGCATTAATGAAAAATTTGTTTTTATAGATTTCATATTGCTATATCATTATTAGCTATTATTATTATCATTATTATTATTATTATTATTATTATTAGTCATTAATTATTAATTAAATACTTGTATTCATACATTATCATGATTATTAAATTAACAATTTCCTTTCCATCTGGATCGCCTTACTCTTGCCATTTGATCTTGAGTCACCTTTTGGATAATTTATCCTCATACCAATACTGATTTCATTGGATATGAAGCGGAAGCAATATTTGAAATATTATAACGATCCAAAACTTTTATGCATATTTGAAATATCCTCATTCTTTTTACTAATAACTAAAACCTTTTATAATTAATTCGTAATAAGTCATCCCAAATACAAAAACCAAAGATTACTGATACAGAAGAGCTCCTCATGATCAACTATCCTCATGATCAATTAGCAATTTCACGATCAGTACACAATTAATTAACGTCAGCTAATCCACTCGACAATATTTCCAATTCAGCTATACCTTATCTATCTCTACTACAATTAACAAATAAGCATAAGTCGTTATATTATCTGGTTTATTTCATATAATGTTTAGTTTATCATATGATGTTTATTTCATCTTATAATGGGAAGAAATAATCCCTCGTTAAACAGTAAAATCTTTCTCACTAAGATTCATTCTATGCCACAACAAAAAAACTTTCTCGATATCTATGTTGTGGTAGTATGGTGATATCGTCGAAAAACTATAAGCTGACATAATTACAAACTAAAAACAAATCTAATATTCAGTGATGAATTATTCAATCACTAGTAGTTTTTATATTTCTCTTTAATATAGATCCATGTCGGATTTAGAAAATTTCTCAAAAACTTTATGTGAAAAACTGATAGTATATAACTGATTATTGTGCAATTATATTTAGGTGTTAATAATACTAAAAAATAAATCGTCCTTTCAGTTTTATTTCATCATGTGAATATTACGCAATTCCTTTCAACGATATTTAGGTGAAAATATGTTTTATTATTCGTTTTTAACAATCATTTATTCCAATCATTTCAAAACGAAACCTGTATGATCGTATGTTCCACTGCTATCGCCAGAGGAAAAAAATGTAAATTTCATTATCACAACCTTGTGGTAAGAAATCATAAATTATATTATGCAAAACCATGTCATATTATTGCAAATTATCGACACAGTACTAATAGCAATTTTCATCTTTTGTTATCAATAACTACTCCGCTATAAAAGCATCCATATAATCTGATTCTTCAAACAAAACTGAAGATACGATATTGCTTTAGGCAAAATCATAGCTTATAATAAAATGATGGATTTATAAAAGAAGTCAAGAAATTATAAGTTTGATAAATGTAATAAGATGTGTCAACCGAACCTAGGAAGCTCAGAAGCTGGTTTTTAAGGAAAATATTCACAAATAACTTTTTTTTAATTCAAAATTTAAAGTGAAAGAATTTCTAATAATGGAGAGAATTTTTAAAATGCAGTGCATTTGATGAAATACAACTCCATTGCAAAAATTATATATCCTGATAGATAATATCAGAAAATAAAAAACGATTAGAAGTTAAAAAATTATTAGAAGAATGCAGAACCAAATTTAGACAAAGTACAGATTATTGCAAAACAAAAATGAGAAAAAAGGAATATGAAATCATTTTTGCATGAACATTCTAACTGCTGAATCATTTAAAACAAAATAGCACGGTATAACATGTTTTAAATAATTTCCTTAAATTATATAAAATCCGAATTATATATAAGTTTCTCAAATTAAAAAAAAAAAGCAAAATTCATTATTGTTAGTCTAACTGAACTCAAAGGACCATCAGAAAATAATCCAGGAATATTTCAAACAACTAAATGAAAAGTTAAAAAAAGCGAGAATTTTTTAAGTCTACAATCGAATAATATATCATAGAGCAAGCATCAAAGGCAAGATTATTTAAGTCAACATTGCAGCATTTATACCACCCATGATATTTACTTTCCTTCCTTTATATATCTTTGAGATCTCTTCTTCAATCTAAAAAAGAAAATACGAACAGAGAAGCCAACGTTGTTCAAAGAAATTATATTTTCTTTGACTGAGTAAATACCGACCATTGAACAATACAGAATGGAATAATCTTGAAAATTAATAAACAATGGAAATATTCAACTAGCGAATTATTATAGGAATTATAACATACTTCCTTTTGCAAAACTTTGCTAGTCTTACAAATTCCATCCAATGTTTCACGCGCTTTCTGCATGTTAATTCGCATTTCGCCCTGTTTGTCTATCATCAGCGCTGTCATTTTTTATAACGTTCTTCTAAAGAACGCTTCTGCTCCAAAATTTTGACAAGCTTTTCAACATATCTTAAATTAAAGCAACTGAATTTTCTTGGACTTTGAAATTTAAATCTGTAATTAAATCGAGAAAACAATTTTCGTAAAAATAAAAATAAAAGTTAAGCAAGTTCAAAATTATGTGTAAAAGATTTCTGAAGGAAGATTTTTTCTCAATTTTTTTTAAATAAAAACGACTGGAGAGATTTCACTATCAAATTTAATAAGCGACCGATTAAAATTTACTGAGGTGAGGAACGTATCCGAAACAAATGAACTTTTTGACTATCAGTTAATTTATTGATAATCTCGTTCACATGCATCAACCATCTATCAATTTTTTCTATGGTAATCTGCAAAAGTCACAAGTTACTAACATTAAAATTCGCAATATTCATTTGAAAAAAATATTGGCTTTCAATAGTGGTGGAAAATATAAGATAAAAAAAGCTAAAAAACAAACAAGTAAAAACACCTTCCTCAATGCTGCAGGTCGTTCTTCCATTCCTGATATGTAAATATCGGACATGCTTTCTAGAGTTTCATCTTTTTTTCGCATGACAAGGAATTTTTTCCAGCTATAAAAAATAAGTAATATTTGATGATGTTAAGCAAGAGGAAAAAAAATTATTTATTATTTAAAGCAAGCAAAAAAGCCAAAGAACGGACTTAAAAAATTATGGAATTATTACAGCAGTTCACCTCTTTTAGTTCGAAGTAAATAAGAGCCCGAGTCTGCGGATTTTCGAGTACTGTCAATGCATCTAAGCCTCGAGCTATTCCATCGTTAATATTGTCTGTAAAAAAAGTTGAAAAATAAAAATTGACTAAGCCAATAGACACATTAATTAACATACTTTTTTCGTCGCAATGACTTCAATTTGAAATTTATCATCACCAAAATCAATTTCGTCATCAGGAACAATAATATCATCGCCAAAGTCTATTTCGTCATCAGCATTATTTTTCTAATAATATATACACATAATATCTTCAAACGATAGTATTTGGTTATAAAGTATAATCAAAAATATTGTTAAAATGATACAATCATTTCCACTAAACTAAAGCTCAAAACGTAGCTGTTGCCTCGTAAATTTAAAAACAAAAATAAATTTAATTATTACCTCATTTGTCCAGGCATCCAAAGGAGGTAATTCAATGTGTGCCGGCTCTGCATTATTCTTCCATTCGTAAACTGTAACTTTTGCACCTTTTTCCATCAATAAACGACATAATGGTAACAAAACATTTAGTCTCCCATTCCTGAATAAAAATGAGAAATATCTAGGACGGTAAAATATAATATTATTTTAGCGCAAACAATACCAAAGATCAATCAGAAGCATTAGTAAATAAACAAATGCTAACTCAAATCTGTCTAATTTCACAAATCTCTTTTGTGATAATTCTGACTAACATTATCAAACTAGCCATTTTTTTAAAAAGCACTAGATTTTTACTGAAGTTATTTTTTAAGAGTTGTTTCCGATTTTATTTTTAAAATGATGGCAAAGATGACTTACTGATATAAATATGTTTGAAACTGTTCATAATAATGAAGCGGTCCATTCAGTGACGATATGGATCTCGTTATTTCATCCAAAAAAGATGGAAAATCGGCTAACAGCGACACTATCTCTTGTCGCAAGTTCACACCTAAAACCCGGTAATTTCGTCGCAAATAGAAAATTAGACATCACAGAATACCTGTGATGATGATAGAATATTATCTAAAAAAATAATACGATACAAATTCCCATTTCATACCTTCAATACCCAATTTCAATAGTTCTTTCTCATATTGCTTCTTACTGCCAATAATTTGCTTTGCATAATCTTTTTCCTTTTTCATGCAGTCCTAAATAATTTAAATTGCATCTAATACAGACGTAAGCACAATTATTAACTTGAAATAACAAAACAGATTGAAACAATACAGTAATTATTTGATCACTTTTCGAAATCTGCTTTTTCAGAGCTGGGATCTCATACTGAATTATCCTTTGCAGAATTTGAGCCGCTTCTGCCAAATGAATATTTTTTTTCTCATACATTTTTTGATTTCCTGAAAGCCTCGCTTTATAAGTTGAAAGCTTCATTTCGATCGTTATATTCAAAATGGTTTCTTTTGAAATTTCATTTTACATCTCATCGAACAATTTCGTATCGATCGCTATGCTTTCATAAGAGATTTAACGAAAGGAAAAACACTACAGCTTTTTCTCAAGATAACATCATTCACACCATCCAATCGTTCATTCTCTGCGACGAATAATATCCCAAAAAATTTTTCGTGCTCTTCTCCGTATCTTTCAAAATGTCAACAATTCGAATGCAGTGGAAATAATTTATATCTGCAAAATTTATTATAAAAAACTTGTAAATTGATAAATAAGATTTAAAACTCAAGTGCACAGATTTTTCAAAATCTAATACAATATTGAATATACTTGAAAATGAATGCATCTTTTGAACGCTTACAGGAACCCTGAAGTAATTCCACAATTCGCTCATCTTCTGGCATATCTTGAATCGCTGCGCTAATTTTTTCACGAATAATCATCACGTTTTTTTGCCAGTCCTTATTACCAATGTCGTCGACTGAGCAACCAGTCTAAAACAGTATTTAGCGAGAATTCATCTACTGAGCGAAAACGAATTAAATGCAGAATCAATTTTTTTGTTAAGTACCTAATGATATAAAAAGTACGTTTTACCTACCCAGAAGCTTGCTATAGTGTATATCGATCGGTATTTCCATTTCATCCACCATATTTTTCATTTAAAGGAATTAGAAATTCTGCAAATATTTTTTTAAAATCAATCTATAAACACAATTTAATAAAAGATATAAAAAAATTGCACAAAATCAGATCATTCATATCATTTTCAACGAAAAAATCATTTATATATTTTATCTGTCAATAAATAACATTAAAATTCACTCATTAAAATAAAGTTACTTCAAAGCATTATCCTGAACTGATACCTAAAATAAACAAAAAATACTGACACTTAACTTCCACTAATTCCCCCATGTCATGCAAAATTAACAGAACACATCACAACATGAAATCGTATTTACAAAATTAAACGCGGCCATTATGGTATAATTAATGTATATCGCCTGGAATCATTTCACTGGGAGCAATTTCATGTCTCTAAAAAGAAAATAAGTGCATGATTTCTCTGTCATTTCTGTTGCATTTAATTTATTGAAAGGGTATATATATATTCACGTCAACTGAATTTTTCGATTATTGCACCAAGAAATTAATATGTAAATTTCTTCCTTTGTGTAGTTAATTTAAGAGATTTTAAATTAAGAATAGAAATTAGTAAACGAAATTTGTTACTATAGACTTTGTTCGCCTCAACTACGATGTACAAATATAATTGAAATATAACGACTAAATTAAAATTTCGTGTATATACATATATGTATATTGTTTGAATATAGATTTGGTCATCAGATTAAATTAAACCTATTTAAAAATATATTGCCAATATTTGCGATTACAGTTATGAATTTAGTAAAGATATTTAAATGCATGAATGCATACTTAGCAGAAATTGATTCTTTATAATTAAAGTAATTTCAAAAGAAAATAATTTTCAATAATTTTATTTATGCAGAAAATAACATTCATTATAAATTTTCCTTTCACAGTTCTAATTTTTTAATTTGTAAACAAAAAACCTGACTTAGATTTTCATCAAGTTTTATTTCCATTGTAATATTGTTTACTCGATCAAATTTCTCCCAAACAAATTTTTTTCATTCTTTACTTAGATCTAGAACTTTCTTTTACGAATATTATTCTTTAACTTCAACACCTATATTACAAATTATTCTTCGTAACATTTTGTTCAATCATAATAATCTCACATCATTTCGCTTTGGAGATGAAATCTCGGAGAGGGATTCAAAATTTTTCCTTCAAATTTTCTTAAATAGTGAAATTTGACAAATATCTATCACACGACGAATAAATTGTCGGATGGAAGGAACTAATAACAATAATAGACTCTTGCCAAAGCTCATGTCATTAAATTCTGCTGAACCGACGCTAATTAGATCAATATTTATGCATAGCTCAGTGACTCAAATCAATACTTTCGCTTCAATTCGTAGAGTCCATACCTCTTCTTCCCACTTTATGAAATCTAATTTTTAAACTTCCAAACAATTTACTCTGAAGTATTTTATTTAGCCATTTTGATAAAAGTAAAATATTTTCCAGTTTTTCTGAAAATTAGTTTACTAATATATAAAGTAACGAGAAGTGAAATAGATTTATCTAAGAATTTATATTTCAAGTATGCAGATTGTAATAATCTTTGATTTGAAAAATGCATTATATGAAATGATGCAAATTAAAAACTTTGATTCCTCAAATTTCAATGATATCATTTAGAAAGTTATTAATCTTGTTTGCCTACTTTACGACTCTTTTCTTTTCCTAGATGCGTCTAAAAATACCGATGCTTTCAATTTGTTATATGCATCAATATCATTTCATATCACTTCATAAGAGGAGCAGAAAAAAAGAAAAGAAAAGTAAGATAAAGATGAATGATTACAAGAGAAGCTCAAAAAAATGTGCAGCTGATCCGAGACTCTTCGAACAGATAGTCGGGCATTGATTTTTTTCATCTGTTCATAATATAATTTAAACAACTTGAGTTGTAAAAAGAAAAAAGTCAAGTGAAATTATATGCATATACATATACATATTACATATACATATACATATATACATTGATTTAAATCACAAATTTGAAAGCGAAAGTTACCAGTTTAGACTTTTTTCGCTTTATTTTCACTTGTAAGCTATTTTGAATTTCAGTTTCTTGTAAAAAAATTTGAGTTTTATTCTTTTATTTGAAAATTTTATTCTTTTACTTTTCATTTTTCTTTAATTCTGTTCCATAATTCGTAACACTTCTATTTCACACGAATTTCCTTATTTCTCTTTTAATATTTCAATCCATGACTGCCGATTCGAGCTTTCCAAAAGTTCAATTCTTAAAAAAATCTGCTTCATAAATATTATGTAATTCAGCAATGGACTATTTCATCGATGTGCTCACTTTAATAACTTTACCAACCTTTCTTTTTTCTCTTCCACCATTGAAAAAAAAGCCTGTAACATTCTGACTGATCAGTGCCATGATCATTAAGTCGCATTTTATTCCAAAATGACTCCACAAATTTAAAATCAATTCAACATTCAAATTCACAAAAGTCTTTATCATTGTCGCATTAATTTGAAATCCACTGAATTTACGCACTTACTTCACACTAATTGTAATTTAAATTATCCCCGTGCTCAATGAAAAAAAGTCCATTTACAAATTAAAGTGAGTGCAAATTATAAGCGTGAGATCCAAACACTAACATAACATACCTATGTTAACATCTTTACACATTGCAAGTCTGAATTCCTCATTGCTTGGTCTCTATGCATTATAATTCTTTTCTATGTTCCGCTAAAGATGGTTACTCATACACTGGACAAATATCTTTAAATTATTCACGAATAGTCATGAAGAATTATAAATTCACAAATGAATTGAAGAAATTAGTCATAGTGAGGTAGCGTACTTCGTTTTATCGGAATTTCAGAAAAGAGTGATGGAGTATTTCGAATTCTTTCCCGACATCCAGAAATCGCGAATGTCAGTGCAAAAACTCTCGCACACATCCTCAAAGAAATTTTTAATGCTATTAGCCCTTGCCTTTAAATTCAAAATCGCATTCTTTTTTGCTGGAAAGCACGGCTCGGTACTACGCGTATTAAGAGATTCCGTTTGATCATGAATTCTGATGTCGTATTGTCTGGATGTTTTCTCGGGTCTCGAAGAATTTAGAAATTCTTGAAAGCGAAATTAGCTCAGAATAATAGCCAAAAAAAGGAAAAGAAGAAGGGATTATAGATTTAAAGTTGTGTACGAAAATAGTGAGAAAAGTTACTTCAAAACACAATTCATGCAGTGAAATTAGAACTTGAAGTAATTTTTTATTGTACTAACATAACTGAAGTATCATGAGGATTTGTTGAGTTACAGACTTATTTGTAATTATAAAGTGAAGAATTACTACTATTGAATCAATGAGATGAGTATATAATAATTGTGATAACTAGCAATAGAGCTAGAGATTATTCATGTTTGTTTACGAAGTAATGGTTACCTGTTCAGATGTTACAGTGATAGCATGACTGACTTCTTATGTACTGATGAATCTTTATATAAAAAAAAGTCACTATACTATACAGATTATTTCAGCTTTTTCTCTTTTTTTCTCATTCTTTATTTTATTAGCTCTAAAATAAATTTCTGAAAACTTTCTTCTTTTTCCCGAGGATTAAAAATAATTTTTCCACCGTTTAACTTATTGGTGAGTAACAAGCATAACGGATACTTTCAGTGCAATCGTTTGTGTTTTTATTTTTGTTGTTCATTTATAAGATTTGAATGATGGTGAAAGAAATTAAAAGTTAGGGAAAGTAATCAAGAACTCGAAAGGATTAGTCACATTAGAATGGGGGAAAATGATTCATGATAAAATTAGCATGGACGAGTGTCTTTTTTCGAACTTTATCATTTATCAACCCACCCAAATATTGCATTTGTTGATTCATCTTTGTAATTATTGGCTTAGCATCTAATATTCGGATGGTTGGTTTGGAAAAGACCAAGGAATTATTCATTGCTTATTATTTTTTCAGCTGGAGTAATTTGTTCAATAGAATATGTTTTCTCCATTATCCTTCATCGTCTTTCTTCTTATTCACTTACTACAATTAGTAAGCAAATTTTCCTTATGGTTATTAACGAAATAATAAGTAGTTCTTTTTGGCTACGAATAATTTTTTAGTTCTTTCCAAACTAATCGTTCGGATAAGGCAGTAAATGCAAAAGCGAACTAATAAATGCAGTATTCGGGTAGATTAAGCAGTAATTAAGGATTAATTAAAAACCAGATTTTTCGTTTTTATTTTGCGACAATGCTGCGTGTACCAAGAATTGTCCTGATAAAATTTAAAAGTAGGTTTTTGTTTCTTGACATGGCTGAAAAAAATAAAAGTCATAATAACTTCAAAAGAACAGTTCTTATTACGGGTTCAACAGATGGCATTGGTCGGCAAACTGCTTTGGAATTGGCTGTGCGAAATGTAAGTTTTATTTCCGTTTAAATTCAAAATATTCAATCAAATCGCAAATTCGTAGGAGTCCTTCAGAAATATAAATAACTTACATAAGTATCTATTTGAGCATGCACGGTTCATAGGAAAAGTCAGCCACAATCCAAATATTCTTTATAATTGAGTTTCGATTTCTTTGAAATGATTAGGGAAAGGACTACAATCATGTATAGAAACTAATCAAATTGCAAATTCATTAGTGAATTTCATGCTATGATTCCACGACCGATGTATTTCACTAATCTGATTTAATAGTTAATATAATTTCTGGCCAGATATTTTCCTTTAATTGTAGTAGTTCTTGAAATAAAAATATGCATACCTTTTCAGAAAGAAAATTTCGTTATTATTCATGGCAGGAATGCTGAAAAGTGTGAAGCAACCATCGATTACATCATGCGTGAAGGCAAATTACCGGATAAGTCGAATCTTGATTTTGTTGTTGCCGATTTCTCAGATTTGAAAGAAGTGAACTCTGCCCTTCACTAATTACATTTTTTATTTACACTGAATATATCATTTCAGAATTCCAGTGCATATTAATTCTGAAGGCTTTATGCTTTAATTTTTCCTACTTTTTCTTTTAAAATAAATATTCAGTTTTATTAGTAATCATTACAAGCCAATATTTCTTGATCTTGCCTTTGTTACTCTGTTTTTACAGGTTTGCAATTTGGCCGCAGAAGTTGAAAAGCGCTTTCCGCGATTAAATGTTCTATTATGTAATGCCGGTGTTCTTTTGCCTAAAAGAACAGAAAGCCGAAATGGGTTGGAATTAACTTTTCAAGTAAGCTATTGTGCTTCAAAATATTTTAATATTTTTTAAGGGAAGTACAGTTTTCATGCTAGCTTTTCTCAGCTATTCCGTTTTGTTTATTAGATTGATTATATCATGAATAATGCATTTATTACTAAATGCGCTCAAAAATTGAAATTAAACTTCATAACATAATATCAGTTCTATTTAAAAGTTTTTTTTAACACTGAAAAATTTTATAAGAATTTTAAACTTTAATTTTTTTAAGGATAAGACATGTTAGTAATAAATTTGATGAGCTAATTGAGAATCATTCTTAGATTACGGCTAATATAATTGTTTCGCTTTCCTAAATGTAATACATTAGAATATCGCATATATTTCCCATCGTTCTTGATTTCAAAAGGCAGTTTTGTTATGATTTAACTTGTTGTCAGTTGTATTTCAGTTTAAATTTCCAGTAATTTGTATCTGAAAAAAATCATATTTTAATGGAATTGCTTATTTGTTTGAAGAACTGATACAGCGGACATATACTTCCATCATATCATGTAATTCCATCATGTATACTTTCTGCTATATTTATTGTTTTATGTTGTAATTAAATAGGCCCGAGTTCTTGTAATATAAGTAGTAATGTATTTTGTATATTAATTCTGGAATTTTTCATCTCTTAGTTATGAATTGTTGTTCATTCGCTTTATCATTATATTTTGTTATGTGTTCAAGCTTTTCTTATCTTTCCATTTGAAGCCTTTCAGATTAATCATTTGGCACATTTTCTTATCATAAATCGTTTACTTACTCTGTTAAAAGAAAATCAGCCTTCAAGGGTCATTATCGTCAGTAGCAGCCTTCATAGTTGGTGAGTTTTACTTTTTTTTTATTTACAAAACTTCCACCTTTTTATTCATATTATCTTCCATCGTTTTCATTGGTTTATTAAATGTTATGTCGTTAACTTCAAATGGATTAGTGATCGAGGAACTAGAAAAGAAGAAAGATATTGCAGAAAGGAGAATTTCCTGCGAAAAATAGGAATTGAAATAATAAAAATGGAGAAGAAATCGAAATAAAAAAGGTCATATAAATAAATTCCCTTCAACCAGTGCAAGACATAAAGTTGAAAAAATCTTCCTTTAGGCATAAAATTGATTGGAAGGATTTAATGGCTGAACGGGAATATGAGAAGTATCTTCAGTTTTCGAGAACGAAATTAATGAATCATTTAACATCATTTGCACTTCATCGTCTTTTGGTCAGACAAGGATGTCAGTTTCGGGTTACTTCCAATGTTATCGATCTAGGAAATATGGAACCACGAGTTCGGAGGTAAGGTATTGATGAATTTCGGAATTAAGGATTCACAAATATTTAGGAATCTATTTTTTTAAATGGATAAATGCTAATAATATTCTTGGAAGCACGCATGGTGTATGATAAATAAACAAATAGAAATGGCTTACATTGGTAAATAATATAATTATTTGATCTTTGTTCATTTAACTTAAATTTATCTAATTATAAAACGTGGAGAAAAAAAGCAGAAAAAAGGATTATTATTGGTTTGTTACAAATAATAAGTTTTCGCAAAACTTGCAACTTATTTATATTTTCCGTAAGTTCTCAAATATATTGGATCAGTATATTTTTTCAGTAGTCACACAAACATAAGCAGCACATTCAACAATTTCAGATCACGGAGCACATCGCTATCATCCTCTGATACAGCATTGGTGCTAAGTAGTGGTGTTGGCACATTGTTAACATTGATTGAATCGCCTGCACTGGAAAATGTTAGCGGTAAATATTTTGACTGCCATGGAAAGCAAACACGTAGTGGTTCGGATGCTACTGATGAGAGATTGCAACAGAAATTATGGGAAATGAGTGAACAGTTGTGTAAAGATTTTCTAAATTCTAGTTCATTTACTTCTGCAAATTGTACGACTAATGATGTCCACCTAGCAATTCGTGCCGAGAATCAAATGACAAATATAATCAAATAGCATGATCGAATAGCAATATAATGCTTCTGTTTAACAGTTTTAAATTAACTTCACGAATGTAGTTTTTTTTTTCTTTTTTTCATAACATTTTTGTGCGGGTTTTTGTAAAAAGAATTTATTTTCAGTTTTTGATCCTGCAACAGTACGACAAAATTCATATTAATCATAGGAATTTATCCGAATTATTTTTCATTTTTATTTCGGTTACACAGTTAAATCATTTATAGCTGAAAATCCTTCGGAGTATCTGCATTTTTCCGGTTTTTCTTGAGAGTATAAATAGTTTTAGAATATTTTTTTTTCAATTCTGAATTAAATTACTGTTTTGTCGTGCTTTTACAAGATAGATGCCTTTCATTTCTTTTCGTGATCTCATAATTGTCTTGTCTTTCATTCATGCTTATATCGGCTGATGAAGGATTAATGTCAATTACTAATTGCTAGGTTATAGTTTTGGATTTTCATTGAAACTTTTGGTGTGACATCAAATTCTGAAAAAATGAAAGATGACTTTAAAATTTTTCCCGTAGAAAGCAAATTCTCATTGTGATTACGCGAATTTGTTTACTTTTATGCAAAAATACGTTTTTCCTTCTAAGTTTTCTTATTTTATAATTCTATCATCCAAATAAGAATAATAAGAGATCACCAAGAAAACATTTTTTTTCAGTAAATGAACATTGTTTCATGATCATAAATGTGCAATACAACAATTTTTTTCGCATTTTGAATGCAGGATAGGAAGTCCTCTACTGCTTTTGTACATTGTGAAATGATTCGGGAATAATTGCAGCTCTTTTTTAAATGTTGATGTTCGGTATCAATTTATTCTTGAATGTTTGATGCTTATTATTTTTTGTATTAGTATATTTTATGAAATGCATGACTGCGTTTCGATCCTTACTGAAAAATCTTACGTATTGGAAATTAATGATAAGATCTAAATACTTTGTTTTGATTCGGATAAAAAATGATTAATTTTAGTTTCCAGTGTTATCTCATGTCAGTTGTTCTTTAGCACTGATAAAATCAATTAGTTAGTCTCTGTTGAAATAAGCGACATATCATGTAGGCAAAAAGAAAATAATATTACTTTGGTTCTCACAGGTGAATTACCTTGCGCATTATATCCTGTCGAGGTTGCTACTCAATTTGTTGGAGAACAATGCTCCATCTCGATTGGTTCTTGTAAGCAGTATTTGCTATGAATGGTTTGTTTTTCTGTTTAAATTTTCAGTGTTTGACTGGAGTCATAAGTCGGAAATGAAGTTCGGGAATGGTTGCTAAAATGGCATCTTTTGAAAATTAGAGGCAATAGGATAATCTGTATATTCCAAACATGACAGCAATTGATTGCGAAGAGTTAATTATTGGTACTAGAATGCATAGTAGTTTTATAATTCTAATTACGATTTATAGGTATTTGGCAAGACATACAAAATTCATAATTCATTTAGTGACGTTCAAGTTAGCTCGTTTGTTCAATAGATCTGAAGTTATTTGCAATTCCATAATTCAAAGTTTTTCTGTTATACTGCTATAACATATGTATTTTCAGGTATTCTATAGATTGGTCAGATTTGGAATGTTTGAAGAATTACGAAAAATATACACAATACTCACGTACGAAACTCATGATTCATTTAATGGCGTTTAAGTTGGCTCGTTTGTTCAGCAGATCTGGAGTCACTTGTAATGTTTTGGAACCAGGAGTTATCGAGACAAAGCTTTTGCGGTTAGTTAAAAATGATATCATATGAATTGTAGAAAGCTTTATCAAATTCTTGAACTACAAATTGGTTTTGAAATACTAACTTTACCAAGTCTTCGAATTATAAAATTGCTTTCGAAATATTAAATTTGAAAAATCTAATTAGTAGAACAGGAAATAATAATGATCTTTTTTAAAGGATTGTGATAATTTTATCAGAAATTTTTTATGTTTCAAAATCTTTTAAAATCTCCATATTTCCAATGTTATTGTATATATTTATTAAATTGTCATCATGTATATTCGTATAAATTATTTTTAATCGTGAATTAAAATTTAGTTTCATCCTCATATGTAATTTGGCAAATAGAAATTTCAATAAATTTCAGAGCTGGTGGTTATCGTGGCGCTCCTGTTTGTGAAGGTTCTCGAGTTTGTACCTTTTTGTGTGCTTCTGATAGTGTTGCAACTGTGAATGGTGCTTACTATGACAATAACTGTAAGCGTGTCACCAAATTATTCAAGGATTCAGTGGATGAGAAACAACAGGAAGATCTGTGGCAATTGACTGATAAGTTATGTGAAGGAAAAGGCATCGTATTTCCGAAAATTTAAATTTTTTGCTAATCATGAAAACTTACATTGGAGCAATTGTTTTTTGGAAATTAACAATGATTTTCTAAATAGGATTTATGTTCCTGCCCTTTAGAATAATTAGTTTTGTAGTTTGCTTATCGTACTGTAAAATAATTCTTAAGTTATAAGCATCACATTGAAAATTCAAACTATTTCCATTATATTAAGCTTATCAACTTGTCATATTTTTCCCTTTATTTGCATTACTGATATAATTT
The DNA here is from genome assembly GCA_008729115.1 of Dirofilaria repens. Taxonomy (NCBI): domain Eukaryota; kingdom Metazoa; phylum Nematoda; class Chromadorea; order Rhabditida; family Onchocercidae; genus Dirofilaria; species Dirofilaria repens. The sequence goes on from SNRZ01000058.1 coordinate 239,888, forward strand.
TGACGTTTCGTTAATGACTTATTTATGTAATTTCTCAGCGATTAAATTTGAAAATAGTTTGTAATTCATTTTTGTTTTGCTTATACCGAAGAAGAAATAAACTTAATTTTTTTTTAAAACAATTCTTCAATTTAAAATGGTTTGTTCCTCTGCCGATGTTGTTCCGTTTCCAAAGAAAGATAGTAAACTTGTTATATCTACCTATGATTTTTTTTCAAAAATTTTTCAAGTCAGATTTTTCAACAAAAACTTCAAAAAATATTGTCTTAAAACATATTTTATTAGAAAATTATTACTTGTGTTATGCAGATCCTTGAGACAGTAATTCGAATGGTTGGGACTGAAGAATTTCCAACAGAAGTTGAAATTTCCGAAAATGTTTATGATTCGGAATTTATCCAACCTATGAGGATGAAATTCAAGAGAGTGAGTGATATCCAATTACTCTGTTGTTAATGTAATATTTGATGCCAAATTGAGCCAGCAAGATGATTGGTTCCTTAGTTTCCATATCTGTTATTAAATTAACTTCTTGTCTTTTTGCATTCCTTTGTTATGAGATTTATATATGAAGTTTATAACAAGATAATTTTAGGGTGATAAACTTATCACATGGGATCTTATCTTACGTCATGATAGTGTTGCGTGTTTATTGTACCATAAGCAAAGGCAGTCGCTATTGTTTGTAAAACAATTTCGACCGGGTAAATATCTGGTTGATTTGGCTTATATTTCGAATCAGTAGAAACTGAATAATTGAAAATCTTTTATATTTTTATCGATTGTTATACTTAATAATTTTTGTGAATTTTCAGAATACCTTAATATTAAGTTGAAGAGTATAAATTTCCGAACTTTTGAAAGTAAAGGCGTGAAAATTTAATTTTAAGAAGTAAGAATAGTTCGAAAAAGATGAAAGTTTCTATTTGAAAAATGGCTACAAAATACTGCGATGGGATGATCAAATTTATTGCTTGGAAGAATATTGTGACACTAATTAATTAATTTAGAACAAAATCTTTTAACTATTAAACGTTCCGACATATTATTGACCTAGTCAACATTTTCCTCTTTCAGCTGTCTATATAACAAAAATACGTAGGTTGGATGAAAACGTCAATAAAAATTGGAATGAAATAAATTGGTCGAAATATCCAATAAGTATGGGTGAGACGATCGAACTCTGTGCCGGTATTGTCGATAAATCGAATGTTAGTATGCGAAAACATATTCAAGAAGAAATTCTTGAAGAATGTGGCTATAATGTTAACGAAGCTGACATTCAGAGCATAAAAACATTCGTGTAAATATTCCAGCTTCTTTTTTCAATGGCATATTTTGGGTTATGATTTTTTATACAAAATTTAAGCGAAAATTTAAGCGAAACATGATAGCGTAGTGGAACTAGATTCCTTTGAAAATTTATATGTGCTTTTTTATATTTTAGAACAGGTGTCGGTTCATCGGGTGCTCGACAAGAATTATTTTACGCTGAAATCGATGAAACAATGAAAGTCAGCGAAGGAGGCGGAGTAGATTCTGAAAAAATTGATATGGTTTTTCTTTTCTTATAGCTATTTCTAAATGGTTAAGGTTTTACCGGAAATTCAAATAAAATTGATTTGAAATAATCTAAAATCAATTTTGTCGTAGAGTCAATATGCCGGATGTTAATACATGAACAATACCTTAAAAAGTTGCTGAAGAATGTGGCATAGTTTTTCAAAACTGATATTCAGAATGTAAAAACGTTATGTGGCTTCCGAATATAATGATATATACCTCTAAACTGCGATGAACATTTTTGCTTTTAACATTTTTTTATAATTTTCAAAATCAACAAAGCATTTTTTCAAATCTTTCCATTAACTCTTGATCTGATTACTTATCTTCTTTTTAAGATATTTATGACGATATCCGAAGCTCAGAAATATTGTGACCAAAAAGAAGTACCAAGCTCTCCCGGAATGCTTTATGGTTTGATGTGGTTTTTCAAAAATCGGATATAAATAAGTGCAGAAATTGTGATTAAAAGTGTATGTCCGATAAACTTGTATTCTGAGATATATTTCGTTTAATTATTAGAGGAAATAGTGAATAAAATATGTAATTTAATTCAGCAGAAATCGAGGAAAGCAACCAAGAACGATTATGAAACCCAAATTCATCTGAATCTTAAGAATAAATATATGTACATATGCAAGGAACATGTGCAATTATCTGGGAGAAAAACATGATTCTTATTTCCAAGATTAAGCTAGAATTAGGAAATTATAAATAAGAAAAATCAGATGCGATTAAAGACAACTTGGTTATTTACTGATTTAAGCTGGAATGGTCTTATTTAATTCACATTTTAAATGTGATAAAGACCTATATAAAATTTATTACGTACGACCAGCACTTTATTGAATTTTTTCTCATCACTGTCAGATAACAGAGATAGTTTTAACAAAAACAGAAAGTGAAAAACACTTAATATAAAATCCACCAAAATGAATATAACAAATATTCGAATAATTTTTACAAAATATAAGAAAAAAAAATTGAAAGGCACACAGAGAAGAGCAAGTTCGAGAAAACGGAGATAGCATCAAATGCAAAAAATTAACGTAAATATATATCGATAATGCAGCCAGTTATGAGAGATCTAATCGAGAGATTTATACATTCTAAAATTCTATTTGAACTGCCAGAAGTTCTACCGAAAACTGAAGTTCAGTCACTAAAATATTTTTCAAAGTGGGATTACCTAGAATTATTAGAAAAACATTAAGCTAGACTGCAGCTTATGTCGATATATAGCCATTTGGTCATGTTAATTTCAAATTTCAGCAACACTCATGTTTAATTATTAACATTGATGTCAAGCCAAACAAAATCTCATAAAAAACACTGCTAATTTAAGCCCATCCACCAGTTAATTTATGGAAAAGATCTTCATTCAATGTTTGATTTTGTTCCTTATTTCGTAACGACAAGAAAATATAACCACCTATGAATTCATGTGCAACCTGAAAAAAGAATAAAAAATTCTGAAAGAAACTGGGATTCATAAAAGTGTTTGATGTTCGGAAAAATCAAATCATTTCATCGGAAATATTTAGTTTTTGCAAATTATATTGCATTAATTTACGGAGAAATAACTAACCTTGCAATCAGCGGACAGAGGTTTGAATTCGATATCTTCGTCTTCGAACTGTATCTAGAAATTAAAAAAAATTTTTTATTGTTATTTTCCTACGTTTTCCCATCTCAACTGATACACTGCAGGCCTACAGCGATCTTCATCAGAGCTAAACAAGCAAGTTCCAGCTGCGTTTTACTTTGTCAGTCAAATATTTTAGCTTTAGTTTTATCTTTTTAATTCATACTCATCTCGGGAATAGGAGAAAAATTCTAGACATGTGTGACAGTGTGATCTGAGACATATCCTTAAAAAAAGAAAGAAAAATACAAAAGCGTACTTTCAAATGTCGGATTTCCCAATTTACATGCCATTTTTTCATTGTTGAAAATCTCCATGTTTTCAAACTTTCGCCTGTATCCATATTCATTCGCATTATCCTGTTGAAAGCGATACCCATCAATTCCGACTTTCGACTATTTCTAAAAAGTAAAAAGACGTTATATACATATAAAGAGATGATTTCTGTGAATAGAAATTAGTGAAATAACCTAACTGAATGATTCAGTTTTTTTAAATTTGCAAAGTGATTCAAGAAAGTTAATTTTTAGAGTTTGAGAATTTTGCGACAAAAATTAAGACCTAAACCGAACGATGAAGTAATGAATGCCATGTTCTGGTAGTGCTTCCCACGCTCGTATATATTGCAACTTCGCTTCCATACTTGACAGATTTCGAAAATTTGAATGCGCTTCGCTGATTCGTTGTTGAAGCTGTAATAATGTTTAATTTACAAAAAAAAAAAAAATTAATTTAAAAAAAATGTTAGAGCTATAATAATGCTTCATTTACAAATTAATTCAAAAAAAATGAAAAATAACCAAAAACTACAAAGGGATCAGAATAATGGAAGGTGCTTGCATAAACAGAAAGAATATGTCATAAAAGCATACTAATTATTAGATCACATAATTTTAAGCATAGCAAACGTTTCGAAAGTTATCCAACAGATAAATATCTTGGTGCACAATAATTAAATGCAAAAATATGAGATAATGCAATATCATTTATTTATTATTAGTTTCCCCATTTGCAAATTCCAAGGTATTTGAATTACTTCGGATTTTGCATAAAATACAAAAATTACTTACTGCTTGTCTTGAACGTGCCCTACGGGTATATCTCTGAGCAACAAATTCATCAACATTGAAATCAGGAGGCAATTCCACAGCAAGATACTTTTTCAATGCATTATTCTGCGCTCCAGCTGCTAAAAAAAAAAGACAAATTCACTATTTAGATTTATCCTAAGAAATAGATTTTTTCATTTTTGTCACAGTTAGTTATAAAAATCTCTAAATTACTTTATGGAACAAATCATTTCTAAATCATTCAAAAATTTAAATAGTAGTTTTATCATTTACTCCAGATGAATCGTGAAATAAAAAAGCAACGAAAAAATCTGTTCTGAAGTAACGGAGTAAGTCAAATAATTGATAAAAAATATTTAAAAACCTCTCGACTGCATTTGCAAAAGTTTCTTAATGGAATCAACTTCTGACTGGTAACTTGCATCAGCCATTGTCTTTCCACGCGAAGCAAGTCGACATGCAGCCATCCAACGTGCATATTGATGCTCCTTTAAAAAACTTTGGCCATTATTTTTTCATGGAAATATTATGGGAAATATTTACAAAACTTATTTGAAAGTTCAGATTCTTCAACCTCAATTAGGTGCTAAGCTTCATTTATTACCAGCATGTTAAAATATATGCACAAAATAAGCCATTTCTCTACATGAAAAAAAAATTGTTGATTTCATTATTTATTGAACTTTTTTCGTAAGCACTTACTGTGTCACATTTTAAAATCATTTCGCTCATGCCTTCACTACCCGGTATAAACAATTTAATATGGAATTTCGACTGCGCCAAGGAAACATCTGGTGTTACCTCACATCCTGAAAAACAGAAATAAAACCTGAGAATATTTTTAGCAGTAATTCTGCATTTTGCAATTTTTATGGCGACATCTATAAAGTTTCATAAAAATCCAAAGAAGGCATGACCTACTTATTTGTGCTGTAATACTACGAAAGTCAAAACTGAGAAACTACTACGTAAGTAAGCTTCAGAAGATCAACAAGCAAATAACCTTTGAGACTGAAATGTCCTACCGGTGGGCCGTTTATGTCGTTCGAATTTTGATGCCAACTGAGATGCAGATCTCGAAATGAGAAATATGCTCGTCTAAAGCCTTTGAATGCAATTTTTTTCGGCCTGAATCATGTGTCTTTATTGAAATAACAATTTCAGCATGAAATTTCAACGTAAAATGAAATATACAATCCAGAATCTCAATGCAACAGCGAATAAAATATTTCCCGAATAAATTGAAATATTTAGTGAAACTAATCCGCATCGTTTTATTTGATTTCTTAATAATTCATACTTTTTACAAAATTTATTATTGCCAATTTAACAGAAATTCTATCCATTAATTACTTCATGTATTTCAAATAATCGGCAAGTTCAGGAACTTGTGTAAGATCTGCCTTACGATTGAAAGCTGCTGCATCCAAATTTTGCTCCTAAACAGCACTCAAATAACAGTTTTCAAGATAGAACAAATATTTGAAACTTTTGATCAGCTTAAGAGATGTAAAAATCCAAAATGAAGTTAAAAAATATGAAAAATAATCAAGTTCCTAATCACATTACACGCCAAAATAATAATACGCAAAATTCATGGATACAGAAATAACTTACAAGTTCATCGAGCAATAAATCTACATCATCTTTCTCTGGAGCTTCTGGCTCTGGCAAATCACGTTGTAGAGTAGCTTGTAGCTGCAAGCGAACCATTATTACTTGCAGAAGCAAAAATCTTATTTAAAAAATTGAAAGCTTTCACGATATTAACACAACGTTTTAAAATTAACTTGTAACGCAGCAAAAAGCATAGCTTCTTCCTCAGTATGATCGAATTCTTCCAGCAGAATAGACCATTTTGCTTGTTCATACAACTGATTGATACGTACTGGATCATACTAGAAAGATATTAATATTATGTAAACTTTCCATTTTAGATATAAAAATTTTTCTGAAGAACTTTATTTAATTAGTTTTTAGAAAATTTTAAGACATAATTTGAAAAAACGATTACCTTAGGATTTATGTCAAAGAATGACATATACTTGAATCTTAGAAGAAGCATGTCACCTTCAGATATGCCTTGTTCCATAAGAGATCTACAAAATGTCGCTACAGAAAAAAAGTTACAATTAGTAACTGTACAAATCCATTAATCCTCCACTAGAATGAAAGATGGGTAGACCAAATTTAAGATATGTGCACAAAGATATTAGCATAAATCACAATAAATGTATTTTTCTTTCTTTTCTTAAGAGCATATATAAGAAAATTACGAACTCTGAATCGCAGAATTTTAAAAAGCAACATTTGTAATTCAATTAATATATCCTCAGTCGAAACACCATATCATTCTCACATGCTATTTTATTCTAGATTTTTCTTCATCAATATCTCTAATATTTGCAAGGTCATGATAATTAGTTCTAAAATTGAGGATGATGATTTAATAATTCCAGACACCAAAGAATTCAGATATGAACCTTGATGAATCAAGCCAACCACGATTAAGCGCCGCTTTTTCTATATAACTCTGTGGCCTAAAGACACTCATTTCTTTGTTTGGAATAATTCGTGGTGATTGCACGAGCGCCATATCATATTGCTCATTTTCGAGTCCTTCACAGAATGAAACGGACGGCATAATAGGGTTGCGACCAATTGAACCACCGTACTACAAATTCATAAGACTTTTAGGAACTAAAAATTAAACCCATTAATAGTAAACTACCTCATTTATTTTTAAATCCTATACATATGTATATATATATATGTATATACTGAATTTTAGTAATCACTTAGACCACAAGAATCAATAACAAAAAAAGCAAAAATAAACTTACAGCACCAGGACCAGGACTGACCCCTCTTGGAACTGTTCCTGCACGTGGCAGTGATCCAAGTTCACTAGCATTAAATAATTGACCACTTGTTGACAAAGCCGGACTAGTACCTCGACGAAGCGGTCGTGATAAGTTAGAAGTGGATGCACTAATCGGTTTCTGTCGGCGAAGGGTACCAGGACCAACTGATTCCTGAAAAATACTTAAGAGGAGAAAATTTGTGCATATCTAGATGCATTTCAAATGGATACATCTAAAGTAACTTCGGATTTTTGCACAACAGAAATTTGAAAATTGCGTCTTTGAAATAATAAATGCAAAATCAATTCCTACTATTTGAGTTAATAAAATTTATTATTATGATATATAATGTCAATATTACCTCTAAGTGTGGCAGTTGCTGTGGACCAACTTGATCCAGTTCAAATCCAAGACCTTTTCTAAGGAGCTCTGGTGGTATAAAGCGTACTAGCGACAATTCTTCAGAATATCTTATGCCTGAAAATTCAAATTTCTTTATTAATACACTTCTCAGCTTAACTTCCACTGTTAATAAATATTAAATCCACCAAAAAATCAGTAAATACTGAATACATTATAAAAATTCAAAGTGAAAAACTAACTTCAAAAATCAATTTAGGAACACATTATAGATGAAGAATAACGAGCTTACCAATTTCGCGACACAGCTGCTGCGTTGCACGAACAATATTCACAGAAAAATCCAAACGCGCATCGATCATTTGTAAATCTGGTAATTGAACTCTAAAATATTTTTGTAAAAACTAACGATTCGGAAATTAAATTTTAAACTAAATCATTTTTATCTAATAATATAGATAATAATGAAAATGGCTTTATTTCAATACAAGATAATTTTATCAATTAATAACAAGTACGCTATAACAGAAATTATATATTTTCTTTGTATTGCAAACAGTGTCTAACAAGTTAGATGCGTTAAATTTGCTTTATTTTTTCGTATGATTTATTTATTTGCTGCATTAACTTTATCTACTTAAATACTAGAAACAAACATTGCTAGTTTGTGTTGAGGAGTAAACTCTAAGTTGCAATTTGCAGTGACACCAATTTGATCAAGAGTGCTTCGTGTATGCGTAAGCCAGCGCCTTTTTTCGGGCCACCAAAGTGCATGATCACTCCAGTCTTTGTTCATATCTGCAAATTTCACTTTTGAAACTTTTTTTTTTTTAAACTTCAGGGAAAACTATTAGTTCGTTATAACATTTTGAGAAAAATCTAAAATTTTGTAACCAATAACTCGATCGATGAGGGGGCAATATAATTTAAGACGCGAATCTTCAATAGTATAATTAGAGTTATAGTTTATGCATTTCTTGATATTTTTGAAAGTGAACCCATTTTATTTAAGGAACATTGAAATCAATGTCGATGTCCATGAGTGTGATATCGAATAAAGTTATGAAGAATTGAAAATTTAAAAATCAAGACAAATGGCGCTTAATTCTTCATAGTACTATATGAAACGTTTTCTTCATAAAACTGATGTAATTTTTTTGAAAGGCAACTCAATGAGAAGACAGATACTAGTAAGATGATAACGCACCAACTTCATCGACCAGTCTAAGCATTAAACCACCAATGTGCAATGATCCGGTAACATATAAATTTCGTTGGATATTCAGGTCTGTAACCAAGATCGAAATTTGCCAACTCCCATCATGAATGATATCATTCTCCACCAAATGTGTCATTGTTTTTCTTAATTATAAACTTCATTAAATTTATGAGTTAAAATACATAGTTCACGCTAGTACATGTCAATTCAATTTTGAATGCAACAGATGATACCTGATAAATCATAGAAGAGAAAGCGCAGATAAGTAAATGATAAATGATCATTTTATGCTCCTTTCTACAATAATTTATTAAATATTATCATTTTTTATTAAAGCTTAATTCACACAAAATTTTAGTATATGTCATTCTTATATATACAAGAAGCGAGAAATGAATATAACATAGATTTGGCCATGTTACCGCTTGGATGATGCTAGCTTACGCTTTCCCTCCTTCGTTCAACTTCACAGCTTCACTGCTGCAGCAGTTCTTGCTTGCCGTCCACGGTCAACTATACATTTCGTGAATGCAGTGTGTTCATAGCACTATCAATGTGTACACACATATACACATATATACATACATACATACATATATACATACATACATACAGACATACAAACATGCAAATATATACAAACATACATCGCAAATAGCTTTTTAGCGATAAATTAGATCAAATCTTCAGAGAAGTACGAAACGAATTGGGATGATGTGGGAAGAGAGTAAACGGAAGTTATTCAGAGATAGCTGGGATAGGATACTACTGGATATCAAACTATGAAATCACCCAATCGACAACAATCGCAGAATACTCTAGTCAGGGAGATAAATGAAATTATTACTCTAACCTCTACTTTTAAAAGTAATGATAAACACATTCATTCGACATCCAATAGAAAATGAGAAAGTTTATCCAACGAAATTATCATGAACAACTTAATCATCCATTGTATATGAAATATTTTGATTCTAAACCCTTCTGACATGAACTATGTTGCCAAAAATGATGCCGTGATCTATCGAATATGCACGACACAGATATCAAAGTATCATGCTGTTTCAATTCTTTGATAAGCGGAAGTATTTAAAACTAAATCCCAGTGCTGAATTTACAGTTATCATAAAATATACTGCAGTAAAGTACTAAGACAAAATTTTTTTGAAAAAAATCTATTCATGTTAGGTCGCAGAGCTCAATTTCAATAATTACAAATTTTTAAAACTTTAGTAAAAATTCAAGAAATAACTTGAACTCAACCTTCAATTGCGAACAAACTACTGTATTTGTCTTTCTCTTTTTCTCAAATAACAAAAGCAAATCTGTTGTTTCCTGAACTTCGAACTTCAAATAAATCATATAAATGAAAAAATGACATACATAAAAAGGACACAATTAGAAATAGGACAAAACAAAAAAAAAATTAATTGGTCACAAATCAAAACGAAAGCATCTTACCTGATATATTCTTATGAGAAAAAAAATTTTTCATACATTAAAACAATCATGATTCTAAAATTCTTGATCTTTATTTGTGAAAACGATAAAAGCACGAACCAAATATTTATCAGTTTCAAATGTGAATACAAATACATTTTAAAACAATGATCACAGAGTCATTCTCAATATAATTTTCGCGATTTCAATTCATTACTTCATTTATCATGACTTTTTGAGCCGAACTGATTATTTTTTAAATCCCTAGCATATTTTTAAAATAATTATTTTCTTCTAAAGCAGCAAAAACAGGAAAAAATCTGAATACAATTAAATACATGTACATAAGAGAACTTTGAGAGCAAACTCTAATGGATATGTCTTATTTGATAATAAAAAGAAACAAAAAGATCTTGAAACACGCGAAATTTTCCTATAGAATTAAAAATAATAATGTAATGACAATATAAGATTTTTCGAATACATATAGGTCAAACAAAGAGAATTATAAAATTCTAATTCCTTAGTATTGCCAAAAAATGTTTAAAGCGATGGAGACAAATGAGCAATGCAAATAATATAGGTTATATCAGAGAAAAAGGATAATAAGAACTTAAATATGCTTGTTTAACATAAAATTATTTAAGAACTAATTGGAAACTAATTAAATAAACTGCAAATAATCAATCATGGATTGCACATATAAAATTAACCTTATCAATATCAAGTGTAGTTAATCTCAACAATCTTTTAGGAAGACAAAAATGACAGCGAATGAAATCTAGTATTTTGTGCGAGATATGAAAAAAGGTTAAATGCAAAACATAACATTGATAAAATTGCCGCTAATCGATTTAGTACTAAAAGACATAAATCCAGTCTCAAAAAATTAAGAAATTTTTTCCAATATATTTCAACAATCCATGACATTTAGAAAAAAGAGATGAAAAATATGGTAAATGAAAAATTGTAATTTGTAAAACTCATAGAAGTATCACAGAAAAGATATACTATTCTTGAGTAAAATTGTCAATCTGCAAAAAAAGTAAGAAAAATAGGGAAGGTGGAAGTAAGAAAAACAGGGAAGGTGATAAAATAATACCTCACAAAAAATATAATTTCTCATTTTCAAACGCTGTTTTTATAATAATTCAACTTTTGTAATCTAACATTCAGAGCGTAATATAGTAGTAATTAATAATTATTATATTGAAACTGAAATTATTGTACTAAATATATGATACCTCATCTATCATTTCTGCCACTTATTTAAAGGTAAAAATAAATGTGTTTAAACAATAAAAACAAGAAGCAAAAAAATTCAGAAATATAAACATTTCTAATTATTGCAATAATGACAGTAATTATTTTTTTCCTTAAATAGTGATTGAAGTGGACCCAGATTACGATCTAATTACTGTCAAAACAACTGTGAGGTAAGAACTTATTTCCATTTCTTAAAAATTTGCGATTAATTGAATTAGCCAGTATACCTTTGTAAGATATAACGGCCAACATCATGAAAATAACTTTACAAAGTTTACATGAAAAAAATTAGAAATGGCAATAAATACGGCATTCGTTTCAAAAGAAATTATGTTCAGTTAAAATCTATAAACAGCTAACGATGTGTGTTGGAACCGTATTTACTGGAACTCAAATTTCTGTAGACTCAGGTCACCCCTCACAGTAATACATTCGATGTGAATCAATTTAGAATATCCTCGGTAATTAAAAATAGCAAAATAACTTCCATTGATTGTTATCTGAAATAAAATATTTAAAACTTAATGTCTGTAATTTCTGTAATTAACATAAAGTTTGTCGTCTTTCCAAAATTATTCGTTGAATTAATAATGTGGTATCAGAAACTAAATACGCACGAAATATTATTGATTATCAACTATGAACTTATTCTACAGCATCTAATTTAATTTATTCTAGTTTTAGTTTTCAACAGAAATTTCTTTATGAAATGCCCCAACCTTTATTTTGGTACATGGAGTTATATATTAAATTTTTCAGTACATGGAGTTATATATAACCATTTTGAAACACAAAATGGAACTTATTACTTGAAATTAAATTATTCCTCATCAAGCGCTTATGGTCATCCTTCATTCCACGCAAACAACAGAAAAAAAGAATTCAAAGAGGACTGTAAACAAAGAATTCAAAGTGGACTATAAACAATTATCTGCAGCGCTATTACAAAATTAATAGCAAAATACAACAAACTTACGGTAATACATTCTTCCTTAAAATAAAACATGATATCGAATGTAATTCCTCGTCGAAAAGGAAAAGAGCACATTTCACGCTCCTCTTTTTGCCATTCTCCATATCTCGTACTATTGCGCACTATTGCTTCCTGTTCAAAAACAGACAGAATAATTCTATCGCTAAAATTATGAAAAAATTATAGCACATTAAATGCAGCATATCAAAAATCTTACAAAAGCATATTTGTCAGATTTTTAATATTCGAAAGGTTATCAAATAGAGTTTCAGTTGTAGGCGTTAATAAAACGCAAAGAACTGAAGTCATAATTTCAACAACTGTGGTAGTTTATCGGACTGATCTGATTCCATTCAGACTGTAAGATCAAGAGAATAACAAGACTATCAATAATTCTCAAAAAAAAAGAATATATTATTTCAGTTTTCAAGAGCAATACACGTTTTCTGAATTTAGCGTATTTCAGAGTACGCAGAAATGCACTCAACCAACCTTTTCGTTTCCCACTGAAAAATCTACTCGGAAATGGAAAAAATATTCTGCTGGTGTCAAAAAATTGATGGTAAAATGTTCAGCATTCATTAATGGAGTACCAGCAATTAATATTTTTGTACCGTGTGATAATCTCTCCTTCAAACGCATTCCAAAAGGGACTTTCTGAAAAATGTTAAAAATACAAAAATATGAAAAGCAAAAAAAAAAATGTTAAAAAAAATATAAAAAATATGAAAAGCATTTTACTTTGGAAAAACAAAATGAAGGCTAAAAAGTCTTGATTCTTAATTTCAGCATAAAAATGAGATAACTGTATTCTGTATTATAAATTAACATGAATAATGTTTAGTTCTACAGAATTTGATTATACACTAACAGGCTTGCGGATGACATCAGTAATGGAAAGTTTGCCAACTTTGTCGGTGATTTCCATTTGTTCGGGAGTTTTCGTATTCTGCAAGTCAAAAATTGATTAAAAATAAAGCACAAATAAAATGTACAAAAGAAACATAAATATCCTTGAACAGATTTAAAACAAAAGAGTGAGCGGAAAAAACTCATTGGAAAAGAAAGCTAAAAATTGTACTTCCTTTTTTATATATATATAAATGAGTTAACTATTTCCTTGTACATATTTTAGCATGAAATGCAGAACTGAAGATTTGTCTAGTTAACGCGATTTTTTGAATTTTGTCATCAATAAGAATATACACAAATGATCACATAGACTATTAATTTATGTAGCCGATGTTAATACTAAATGCATTTAAAAAAAGAATTTAAAATTAGTGTTATGATTGCCATAATGTGCCAATGACGACATCTGTCATTTTCTTTTTGAATTTTTAATCTTTTTTATAATTGCATACTTGGTTTCACTTGAGATTTGTATGAATTCTGGGTTCAGGATTCCAGAAATCGTCATACCTACTACTTTAAATAAATAAGATGATGAATTAATAGAAATAAAAATTTCTTTAAAAAGGCAAATAAACAGCACAAAAGCAAATAAAATAAACATAACATATAATCGAAATCAGCGATAACGACTTATTTCGAATAAAATCTCACGAAGCGAAAAAAATTTATAGTTAAAAATCAACTGTGACGAAATATATATCACCAAAACGTCATAAAACGCAGTTCAGGTGCACTGGAAAGTAATATTCATCCGAAGATTTTCCAAAATGAATAATTCACATTCTAAACCCATAAAATGAAGATTAAATCAACTTAGGCTGGATAAGAAAACAAAAAATGAACAAATAAATTAAAAAATAAAAGAAATATTTACATCGATGCCCTGATATTCAATCATACTGATTCGGACATTGCCAGCTATATAAATTGCCCTAATATTAATAATCGGTATTCGGTGTAAATAATCACATAAATGACGGCCATCCACAGCAATCTCAAAAACTTCATTTTCAGTATAAATTCTATTAACATATGAATTTTGGTTTAGAGTCCATTTTAGTGTTATAAGTTTGAATCATTCCCAAATTCATTTAAGATGTTTCAAATTTAAAAACTGAATAGAAGTTATAAAAAACTTACGAATTTGGTATTAAATTTAAAGCATATCTCCTAAACGATGGAATTTTTATGTGAATTTGTATTAAATTTAAAGAATTTCTCCTAAACGATAGAAGATCAAGACATAAGGTTAACATACGCTGAAATAATTAGCAAGCACCAAGATGCGCAGTGAAAATTCATTTCCTTCTTTGAAAACATTTGCGTACCGTTCTTCCATACCCCATCGGTTCCCAATCAATGAATTTAATACAATATGTCGATCAGCCGAAGGATAAAACCTATAATCTTTATTTCATATTATCCTTATTTTTCAAATTATTTTTTTCTTCTCATTCAGTGATGTATCACAATCCTTGAAACTGTGAAGACTTAAAAAACTTTCCAGATTTCTTCATGATTTCAAGCCTACTGATGATAATTAAAATTTAATGTAATAAATATCTTTATTAATTGTTACAAGATATTTTATTATTAATAATAATAACTAAATGATATCGCATTTTAGAGTAGCATCGAAAAACTTACCACAAACTATTGGTGTCGAATCGAGGGTTAAAATGCAATGCTTTATCATCTTGGTGATCACCTTGAATAAGCAAGCCACAACAAAAATCTACGACGAAACGTTTCTGCCGTGAATCGCGTAGAACGACTCCTTTGATAACTATATTTCGACCTGGCTACAACCCACCCGGGATCAACTCCATGTATGGTATTACCTGCAATCCGTTGCTTTTTCATTCGATTTAAATCTCAGCGATAGATTATCATGTGATAAAGACAATTCGTTAATTAGCTACAATGAAATTTCCTGTTATTTCATTAAAATATAATACGAATGAGAAGAAATTTACCGGATCGGCCACGGCAGTGGTTGATTCCACTGTTCCACTGGTGCTGACGATGCCATCTTATAAATTATCCAGTAGTTTCTAAATGTTACTAATAACTAATCACTAATTTCAATGACAATGATGACAGCTACAACAAATTACTAACGACTATCCAATCTATCCAATATTCCACACTTTAAATTTAACAGACCGCAAAATGGTCTGTGATTGGTTGACACATCAATTAGCTGGCTCTATTTGAAATAGACTAAGTTTGGGCGCTTTAAGTATTGTTTAGCATATGGAGTTATAACTGTTGAATTTTTATGCTCCACTCCTTCCAAATCGAGGTATGTAATTTCCTTCTCTTTCCTGATGAGTTGAGCTTGATTTTCGACAGAATCTCTAATCTAAAAGATTTTTTAAGTATCGAAGGCATGCAAAAAATGCAACTAATAGTACATTATCAGCTGCTTAAAAATATTACCATACAATCTCGTTCTTTCATCTATTTTAAATGTAATTAAGTTATTATTAATTTTTATTGATGGAATTTGCAGATGGCTAGAAATATCAGTTGGATGTTGAAACGATTGCTACAAGTAATGCAGCCAAATTACAGCCACACTAGTCGTTTTCTGAATCTCTCTCCGAAACATTCTAAAAGCATCAAGGAAGTATCTCGTATTGGTAAAAGCATTATCCACTATCAAATTTCTATTTGAAAAAAGCCGTTTTTTCTTTTTCTATTCAGTATTATCACCATTAATTGTATTCCTTACCATAATCGTAATAAAGAGAATTCGCGAGTTTGTCATTGCTGTAAAATTTTAAAAATATCTAATCCGAAAATGTCAATTTTATCACTTTTTAGAGAGACAAATAAGACTGAAAGCAAAGTTTTGTAGAATGCATATATGTTTTTGTTTCCTGCAAGGTGCTTAAAAATAATAAAAAATTTGAGTTCCTTAATAGTTTCAAATGCAACCTTTCAAAATTTCCGTCTTTTTTATTGTATTTGTATTTCTTCCTCACTTTATTTCGTTTTTCTTTATTGTTTGCAAATACTTGAACTCTTTTTTGCTCCAGGAAAAAAATCATTTCTTGAAATATTTACAGGTGTTGACAAAAAAGAAATGCAAAGACCAGTAACGGAAGGTACTGTGGGTGGTTCAGGATGGGTACCAGTCAATTTGTCAAATTTTTATGATCGTTTACCAACAGTGGAAATATTTAAGCAACAGTTTGATGGTATCCCTTTCGAAGAACTCCCGATTGTACATGTAAAAGCATCAAGAAATAATACATTGATTACTGTCACTGATCACAACGTAATTATTACTGTCGTAGTGTTACTCAGTCTTTATCACTTTTATCAAATTTTACCACAAATTATTAGTTTTATTAATTCTTTGTTCAATGGATTTGATTTCTGATTACTTTATTCATACTGATTTTTAAAACATATTATTGCAAAAATCCTTGGTTTTGATCCTATTTATTTGTTCATATTACACCTAATTTTAAATTTTAAAATTTGAATTATTTTTGTAACTTATGAAAGTTAGACTTCATGAAGCTATGATTGCAGTATAATATTATAACTTATACTTCATGTCGTTTGGAAGGATTCAAAAATGCGCGGAAAAAGACTAATATTGCTGGCCAAACAACAGGTGTTGCTGCTGGACAACGGCTTATTAGACGAGGAATTCGAACAGTTCGCGTTCTGGTTCGTTTCATCTTTTTGATAATAGGAGTCATGGTACGCTGTCCATGTTTCAAATTCTAGTATTTTTTCGAATATTAAGAATTCTTGATTGATTCGTATTCTCCATCTTTACAAATATAAATTGTTCTATTTGAATTTTGAACAAAGATTTTTTTCAAGATTCGAGGACTTGGCCCAGGACGAATGACTTCGGTACAAGGTATGGCTACTGCTGGCGTCAAAATTGTTTCCATAACCGAACAGTCAGCTCTTCCTGAACTTGGACCAAGACCAAAGAAAATTCCTAGAATCTAATTGAAGTTTTTTTGTACATGACTTTATAATTTTTTGTTTGGCAGTATTTTTCGTTTCAATTCTATAAATGTGAAGAATACATCCATGCAGAAGCAATTTACAATATGTTAAAGTAATTTAAAAATCGAAACGAATGTTTTTTTATGCAGGATTTATAGAAAGGAATTTATTTCCATAAGTTTAAATGGAATTTCTTAGTATAATAAAAAACTCTAGACAATTCATTTATTAGAGAATGTTTCATTACATTAGGCTAGATGTATGCTTCATAGAATTAACTCTTTCTTAAAGTTCCAATTAAAATTGTTCTCAAATACTGGTGTCAATGTTGAGCATGGTTTATAACTTTTAAATTATAATGGCTATCAAATAGATCCAAATCAGCAAGCCAAGAATAATTAAATTATGTCAAATTACAGAAATCGATGTTATTTCATATCTACAAATATTAATCTTATCATTAACCTACATCATGCTCAATTTTTAATTCGAGGCTATCATTAATTTGGCATTAAACATTTTTTGCTCATATCCGCTAATTGAAAATTCAGTCAATGTTATCATGCTTCGATCACTTCTTACGGATTCCTATTGATTTCTTGAAACATTATTCAAATAATAAATTAGGGGAAGTTTCGGTATTGAACTCCGGTTGGGATTTGCTTGACTCCAGAGTTCAGACTTTTGATGACACTTGTATGCAGACGAATTATCCCTCCAATTTATCTGTCCAAAATTTTCGCATGAGGAATGCTGCAGAAATTAGAAAAACTTTTAATTTTCATAGATATAATAGAAACATAGTTTATCCACTGGAGATTCTAGGTTTTTCAATAAATTTGATTCCCAGAAAGTATATGTTATCATTATCATCTTTATTTACATGTCTTCCTTCATCATTATTAATTATACCTCCGAGCGTCAGGTTCATCTAGACTTTTCCCATATATTTTGAGGTAATTTTTAATAACTTAATAATTTTGACAAAATACTGCTTAGTTAGAATAAGAAATTTTCTATTCAAAATTCTTAAAATTCTGTAAAAGTCAGTCTTACAGTCACTTTTAAATAGTCTATTACATAATCTCTAGGCGAGGATCTTTTTATTTCACTTAATTAGTCAAGCATATTGCTCACATGACCTTGAAGATATATAAGAATGTAAATTACGATTACTACTTGTAGTTATATCAAAAGATTCCTGGCTTCTATGCTGCAAGCATGAAGACTTTTTCTATTGTAAAAATCTAAAAATACACGTCTGAGTCACTTACTTCAAATTGCATAATAAAACTCAAATTTTTTATATGTAGGTTGCTTACCAAAATCAGATAACCTTTTGACCAAAAAATACCATCCTGGCCTGGTGGATATTTTCTTTTATTAGAAGTTTACCTGGATCTAAAATAAACAGACGAAATGAATAAATCACCAGACCTTTCTATATTAGATCTTTTCAGTTGCGTTAATTTTGCATTGATGGCGTTGTATTAATTTCATTTGCATTTTGTATGGTTCGAGCAATTTTTTCATCGATTTTTCTTTTTTTTTGAGATGGAAAGGAAGGAATAATCATTTGCAAGAAACACTGATCGTTTTAAGTTCGGTTATAAACAAATATTGGTGCTAGGCTTTGCTGAAATAAGAAATATCTTTAAATAGACTATAGGTAAACAAAAAGGATTAATATTGTTATCCAGTGTATATTACCATATTAAAATATCTATAAAAATTGCAAAATATGGGATTTGGAAAACTCTGTCATATTAAAACTAGCTATCAATCTATTAAGCGAATGATTATCGGAAAAAATGAAGTTGAAGGTGAATTTGACGGTAAAAAAAATTGTGGTGTAATTATTTACTGTTTGAAAATTTTATATCGAATATTCTTGAACGGAAGACCTAAAAACAGCTGTAAAAACGCAACAAATGTTATAGCAAACTGTTAGAGCTTAAATATTTTTTAGAAACATTGATTGTACGGTTTCTGCTTGAGAAAGAAGCGATTTTATCATTCTGTTCGTTCAGTCAGGCATTGTATCCATTAATTAATTCAACGATAGCATAATCTGATAAGAGTTAAATTTCATTTCATTTCCAAAGTAAGTTTATTCTATGCGAAATCGATTAATTGAATTATATGCATTGCAACTGAATTTTTGATTTGAATTTAGCAATTCCATTTCTTTATTGTATTTATTCTTACCTGATTGCTACCATTACTGTTATTCGGAATATTACTGTCAGCTCGAATAAACGCACTCAATAATAAATATTCTCTTTCTTCAGCACTAGTCGACTTCATCACAAATCCAACAATAAATTCCTTGGCAAAACTTTGTTCATTAGTGAAATTCCATTTTTTTTTTTTGTGAAATTAGAATTAGAATATGAAAATTCATTATTAGTAATGAAACATCATTTCCTGTTAATTAAAGTAAAAAACCAAAGTGTCAATTATAGTGCCATTAATTGTTCACTTTTTCAAATTGCAACTTGACAACAAAATGTCATGCTGTAACACTTACATCTTACCACTATCGAAAGATATACTTAATTTAATGCATCAAGTGGAAATTCAACTAATTTTCGAACAAACATAAATTAACTGGGGTGAGAAAAGTTGGATAAATTTACGATGCATAAACTCCGACAAAATTAAACAGTTGCGTTTCAACAATACATAAACAACAACAATACATAAATGCATGTTATTTTAATATTTCTTGCAAGAAGTAAAAGTTTTGCAGCATATTTTAATTTCATTCAGGTGAAAAATTCTTGCTTTCTATAGTGCAATCTTTTTTATTTGAATTATTATTAAATGTGTCAAAAAACAAATTAGAGGAAAATAGTAGTTCGTATTCATCATTGCTATGAATAAATTTAATAATGAACTCCTTTCCGACACCAAACTCCCAAATTTCGAGAGTGCCAAAGCGTCCTAATTCACTTTACCAACAATTTACCGGAAAATTTACGGTATTTTTTTTTGCATGATTGGAAAACATCGAAAATATATTTACGAAAATTTCTACATAAAATTGACTACTTGAATTACGTTGCGCTGAACTAGTTTGGATTTATTTCATTCAAGTGTGACTATTTAATATTAACATGTTCGAAACAAACACATTGTTTCATTTAGACTTGTTCTTTTTTGTCAACAAAGAAAAATGTTTTTTTTGTTGTCAACAAAGAAAAAAAAATGTTCTTTTATGGTAGACTTTTCAGTGAATTCAATGATATATTCTTCACATGCTTTGTATTTTACTTATTTCACAATTCATTAAATAAATTCTTGATATAAAGTTTCAAATAATCTATTACAGTCTTCGTTTCTCGACTTTTCCACGAAATTCTCAAACACTCCACCATTATAAAGAATTAGAAATATATCAAGTAAGGGTGTGCATTGTTCATTAAATGATGGATTCTGAACAAAACATATGAATTGGATAAGAATGATAAATTGATGATTATCACAATCTAGTCTTAATTGTAGTAAATAATTAAATAACAAAGACGAAAAGATTCTCAATGACACCAATTCTGTGAAATTGTATTTCAAAGTCATTTTTATTTCCATTTTGATCCTATCTCTAACTTTATCAAAATAACCAATTGGATTGAATTTTTAATTATAAGTATCCTCCTTACTTAATATTATCGCTCTTTATTATTTGTTAAATAGTTGAATCTGACGAAATATTAGTATTTAAATCGATTTAGTATAAAAAACTTTCTCAACTCAATAATAAGGCATAATTTACACATGGGGACTGAGTTCTTCTATCCATACATGTAATATTAAAGATCTCTCTGCCAGGTAATCAACCTTATAGATTATTTAAAACTTTATATCAAGAATTTATTTAATGATATTGTGAAATAAGTAAAATACAAAGCATGTGAAGAATATATATTGAATTCACTGAAAAGTCTACCATATAAAGATAACAAAAGTAGTCTGTCGTCTTTAATCAGTTCTTACTTGTGTTTGGCATTTCAGGATATTTCTCGAAAAATTTTCTCGCACATATATGAGATTGTTTTAAAAGTTCTTGAAATATTAAATACGCTTCATTTATAGTAAAAATCTTAACCAAAAATATTAGAAGTAAAACTTAAACATAATGAACTCATTTCGGCTTTTGCAACGAGATTTTGCAGGTTAACGAGATTCAGAATAATCGATTGTTATCTTGATTGATTTTATGAAATTCGATGATTTTCTCAATCATTTTAATTATTTTATTTTATTTACTCTGACAATAGAGAAAAGGAAATACTTAGTGATTTCATTTAAACATTCTTTGTTAAATATCTTCATAGCATTAACTAAGAAAAAAGATTTTAGTCAATGACTGGAAGAAGTTTTGCTTTTTTAAACTACCAATTTCGCATTGAATGGAGGAAGCTAAAATTCTGATCTGAACTTTATAGAAAAGTATTCGTTAGTCATTTCGAAAGTGACTCGTCAATGTTTCGAAAATATAAATATAAATAGTCAGAGTGATTAAAGAAAATGCGAACTATAGATCGATGGAATCGGCTTAATTATTGAGAATAAAATCAAGAAGATAAAGGATCAAATAATTTTTTTTTCCTACTCTTGTTTAAGAAAATAATTGCAAAATTCTACGAAGAATTTTGTTGCAAAATTGTAACCAGTTCATGATGTTCAGCTGCAAGCTATAGTATTCTAAAAAATTTTTGCTGAATAATTTCTTAAAATGGTTCTGATATATTTACGATAAGTCCACTGAGAATTGATTATATAGTATTATTTTAAACTAATTCAAAATGTGATTACAAAACGAAATGAAACTAATTAGTACGGCTTAAAAAAATGATAACTTTATATTGCTTACAAAATTCATATTAAAAAGCTTAATTTATATAACTTGAGAATGCATGATGCGTTTTTGCGATAATGAATCAAAAATGGAAGAAGGGAAAGAAATGACTCAGAGTGCAAGCAAATAACAGTGATTTTCAAAAATTATTATTACTTGCATGGATTGAAGTTATTTAACCGAAATCATAGATCAGATTTCATATCCTTTATTCCTCCATAAAACTGAACAATATCCTGCTAAATACATCTATCATTTCACTTAATTAAATACGATAGTAACTGAAGTTTTCATCCATCGACCATCCATGTCACCATTTAACCTGAATGAGAATAAAGTAATCTCATGAATTTTAAGTGAAGAAAACGAGCTGAAATGAACAAGCGTGCTGAGTATCAATGGAATGTCAACAATCCCATAAAGAATTATGAAAATATGACCGGCCGTTATAAAGTATATAAATGTTCGTAATCAATAGTTATACATATTATCTAGAAAACTTGACTGTCATCAATTACAGTATGTATTGCATTTAGTCACCATAATTTCACACAAGTCTCCCAGATAAACTTCCAGAAAAAAAGTTTTTGGAAAATCAGAAATTAGGCGTTGGATTTGAAATTCTCTTTTGACAAATTCAAAAGGCTTTGATAGATTAATATATCAAAGCGTGATATCTGGGCGCATAACATTGCATTACAAAAATCCCATTGGATTTTTTGATCTTATACTCAATTCTTTTTTCATATAAATTTAATTTTTGATTCGGTGATCTTTTGATCTAAATTTCAACAATCAAAGAATTTAGTTTTTAGCCAATTTTTTCTTAGCAGACAGGTACTAGCGATAAAATTTGCATATTACTGCATAAATAAGTTCAGGGATTTTTTGCTTCAATTTTTCAAGTAAAACTTTCCTGCTTTCTTGTATTTTGAAATCTGTACAGTTTCATTAGCAGTAAAAAAGTAGATATTCAATATTATTGAACATCCATCAAGTCCGCTTTACGATAATATCCATCAAGCGCATCGATTCCGCTTTATGCTTTCTTTCCAAAAAGTCTCAAGTAATTCATAAGTTGTTTCGGAAAAGTAGAATATCGTGCACTAATAAACTGATATATAATGAGAACAGTTGATTAGAAAAGTATGTTTGAGAAAAGTATGTAGGATATGCTTCCTCTATTGCAAATAGCCTTCCATTAGCTTCCGTTTCCTGATAAATTACATTCGTTGCTTTATTCACTAAAGTTTATCTCAATTTCAGTTTTTTAGTTCAGAAGTTTGAATTTATGAATTTCTCAAACATGATGACTCTTATATTTAAAAATACTAGACGAATACTAATTAAACAAGCATAGTTCGAAAATATCAGTGACAGTGACACGGCTAAATTGATCTTTATTATAACAAATATGAAAGATTATGGAAATCGATGAGTCTATTGTAGAGCTCAGAATTAATCGAAACCAGTAAGTACCCGATTTACTTATCGAGACACAATATAATAACTGAGCATCTTATAATGTATTACCATGAAAATTTATATCATACTGGAGTCGATCATACGTTGTCAGCGAGGAGAAATGAATCTTGGATTCCAAAGGCGGGGAGAACAGAAGTTTTAAATCAATGTTTGGTATGCAAAAAACGCTGAACTTCTAAGCCATTTAAATCTGCTATGGAAAACCTAACAAAATTACAAGTTCAAAGTTCAAGAACATTTGAATCAATTGGATTGGATTATCTAAATCCTGAATCCTGTTACCATAAAATTAGAAAATGGATCAGAAACACGATGGATTGCTCAATTCACATGTTTTACGACTAGAATGTTACATCTAGAAATAGTACAGAATCTCTCGGCCGAAGCCTTCTTATATTTAGAAGATTTATTTTTTACTTATATTTGGGAAAAATTATGTCGACAGCGATGTCCCAAATTGATTTTAAATGATAATGCTAATCAGTTCCAACTCGTTTTTAAAAGTACCATGGGACAAAATGCAACTTCTTAGGAATAAAAGGAATGAAATGGAAACTCGCGACTCTTAGAACACCATGGGAAGGTGGCGTTTATGAAAGATTAATTGAATTAACAAAACAGGCAATGAGAAAGGCTATAGGCAAGAAACTCCTAAGGGAAAGAGAACTAGTAACTTTGGCAGTAGAAATAGAAGGCATCCTTAACATACGTTCATTAATCTACATAAATTTTGAGACTATTCAGTCATACGTCCAATTGATTTTATTTTACCTTATGCGTCATTAATCTTACAATTGAAGATGATAAGATGCAAGATGAAGAATTTTTTCCAAATAAACTAAATAATAAGGATAGGCTTATGAAATACTGGTCAAATACTCTTAAGACTTTGGATATATTCTGGAAATATGAAGAACTGAGTACATAATTAGTCTTAGAAACCGTACTCAATGGGAAATTTCATCCCCAAAAGAGCAGAACTTCGATCTCCATGCAAAAGCGAAAAAGTTATACTCAGTGAATCTGAAAACAACACGAGGTATGTGAAAAACTATCCAGAATAAAGGCACTCCATGAAGCAAAGGACAAGTACCGCATCTGCTCGAAATTAACGACCAAACTGATTCAGAAATTAAATGAACTGCAGAAAATTCTATCATTCAACCAACAAACAAGGAATTCGAAATAGAAGAAGGCCAATACGTATTTCTCCTTCAGTCGGGAAGGAATACAGTAATTCCTTTTTGTGGGATTTCCTATGAATAAGTATAGAGTATACGTTCGTTTTTTCTGTGTTATGTAAGATGTAAACTAAATTTGTACATCTTTATCTATAAGCTATATACTCATACTCAAACAAAGCCTTTCTCTTATAATCACAATTGGTACCATGATACCATCTACAAAAAAAGGGATGCCAAACTATATACTGGAAATTGCATACAAGAGTTGAATCCGTTAAAACGGACACGGACGTCTTTTATTTCTCTTTTTTACTATCGAAATTATTCATCTACTTTGCTTCATCAAATAGATTTTTCGTATTCGCTATATCATAATCACATTATTGTATAACTTGTCAACTACTTAATAAATACTTTCTGCCGAATTCTTTACTACAATTAATCAAGAAGTCAAAACTTTTTCTACAATAATGTTAAATTGAAATACAAAAAGCCGATATTGTTTCAGGATGAAAAACCCCGGTATTTGAGAGTAATTTCATCATAGTAGAATTCCTAATTTTCTTTTCTGGCTTGATTTTGAATTGTTTAATTTAAGAATAAATTCTTACAAGTAATCGCAGGAAAAGCTTATTTTAAGACATAAAAAATACTGCTACGGTTATAAGTAAACAACAAGAGTGACCTACCTCTGTAGCGGAAATTTTTTTCCTTTTTTTGAGCTGCAACACGATGCAAAGTTGCAAATTCTTTATTAAGTTGTCGCCAAAGACAAAGTTCAAAGATACCAACCACAAACTTGGGTAACTAAACCTTAATACGAGAAGTTATTCTAACACGACAACAAACTCAACGATTTAAATTTCAATAAAGCGAATAAATATGAGGAAACCAATACCACTCTCAATATTAATCCCCAACTAAACTCGCCAAGCACATGCTTTGACAATAATTTGGAGTTCAAGACTCTCTTCTTTTGTGGGTGGAGGATTCTGGTACAGTTGATTATAAGAAATAGAGGTTTTGTTAGCGTGTAGGAAATACAGCTCCCATAACAAAGACAGACAGTTTTAGCTTACATATTACATTAAGCACGTGTAATATATATATATCCATTAATTGAAATCCAATACAAAGGAATCATTGAATTCTCTGCTTTCCTGGCTCTCCTCGCGATTTCAGTGACACTCATTTATTCGCGACAATCTCTTCTCGAATTGATTTCTAGAACCGTCGCCAGCTTTGTTGAAGAGCGGAAGAATATCGCGATGGCGCCATTTGAAGCGGGAATCTAGGCTTTGATTGATTCTGTTATAGCTGTATTACAATTTGTGAATGATCGTTATGAAATGAAGAATAAAAAGGTAAATATATGTTTGGAAAAGCTCTGATTCAAAAAGCCTTAAGGACTCTTCCGGTCGTTGTTTATTGATTCGGATTTAATGAAATTCTGGACCATATTTAATTTCCAGGATGTCTGCTTTAGGATTTCATGTGCAAAATTCATCGACCCATAACAAAAGAATTAGAAAGATCAGTGGTATCAGTTAGTAGATACACGGGACAACATAGCTGAATATATAAGTAAAATAACATATGGATGGACAAAAACAATATAGAATGCTGTTTTTGTTTTTTAAGAGATCAGAATTTATAATTTCCGATTGAAACGGAATCGGCAAAATTTGATTACAACAGAAACGGAAAGTCATTATTACTAACAGCTGAGCAAGCAGTCGGATACGATATTTAGAAATCAGTGGAATGATTTCTGATTCTAAGAAAATTAAGAAATAACTGACTAATTGACAGTTAATTATTTTGTGCCTTATTTTGTATTTATGTTCCTGTAAACATGATCATTAGATATCTCTGACAGTTGAAAAGTCACGGCATTTTGCACAATGCATCACTAATTCGTTTGAATTGATTTTTTTATTAAAAACTCCAACCTTATGTATATAAAATTAAAAATGGCAATGAAATTTAGGTATTCGTAATTATCCGCAATGTCTTTCGTTACGTGAAGAATCGTTGACTGCAAAGTTCGTCAACAAATGTTTGTTTAAATGACTGGGAATTAAAACCTTGTCATTCACCAAATATTGTTTTAAACACGCAATAACAGATGACTCGTGCGTGTGTCGCGAATAAGTTGTGACAAGAGAAAATATGAGGGCCGCCGAAATAAGAAAATCAATGAGGAGAATAAGAAAATCAGTGTTTCCTTTGTGTTGGATTTCACATGAATGAATATATATTGTACGTGCGTATTTACTGTTAATCTCTAATATGCAAGCTAAAACTGTCCGCCTTTGTCTGTGGGAGCTGTATTTCCCACACGCTAACAAAACCTCTGCTTCTTATAATCAACTGTACCAGAATCCACCACCCACAAAAGAAGAGAGTCTTGAAGTCCAAATTATTGTCGATACAGTTGGTCAGTGGATGTATTGGAGGATAATGTCAAGAGTGATATTAAGCTTTTCTTCATATTGTTAACATCATTAATTCGTTTTATTAAAATTTAACTCGTTGAGTTTTTTGTCGTCTTGTTAAATGAGTGGAAATAAAGGATTTGTTGCAACTCAATCAAAAAAAGAATAAAGATTTGTCACTGCATCGTGTTTTAATCATTTTTTGAGAAATTATACAATGGTACAATTGAAAATGTGCCAAACAAACGTTATCTAGCAAAATTGATGAATGTTTTGAGCTTACACATCTGTTTATTTAATTAGTCATTCAACATATACGTCTTAATTGCTTCTGCTAAAATATATGGTTCATTTGCCTTAATTATTTCCTTTTTTTCTTTTCTGCGATTTCTCCCTCCATTTATTTCAATCATAATAAAAAAATAAGCCATATTGATTTCGTTACGTAAAACAAGGGAGATTTTTCTGGCTTAAGTGAAAATGAAAGAACGTCTCTAATTAGATTTTCTCTCTACTTCTCTAATTATAAAAAAATAAGATTTAACATTCTTTCTTTTTTTTCGGACAAATTATTTGATAAATATAAATATTTCTTGATTTCATTTTTGAAGAGTATGTAAAGAATGTAAAGGTGGGGATCTTGAAGTTCATAAAGATATCAAATTCTATAAACGTAATAGAAATCTTTTTCATAACGAGATATTAATAGTATGAATATTGCCTATATAAAACCAGTCAAATTTAAAAAATTTTGAATGGGAATTCTAGAATAAATCAAATCAGAAATTAAAAATGCCAAATCTTAAGCAGCTCATGGCATGCTTCAAAAATTAAGATTAAAATGGCAGAATGACATTTTGTTTAGGTTTTTAATTATGTCAAGTACATTCTTAAAATAATTATAGTATTTAATCCATTCTGCTTATGCAAAATGAAATTATTTCGTTGATTGATATATAAATAATGTGATAAGTATGTAAGTTTGGTGTAACACCACAAATATTTTTTGATAACATTTATCAGCAATTGATCTCTTAGTCCTCTTCATCACTTTTGCTTAAAGCGACTTATATCATTGTTGTTCTCAATAACTGTTGGTAGGTTGATTTTCATTTAACTTTAAAAGACAAAGTTGAATTTCCTCGTATAGGCGACATTTGTATAAAGGTCAAGATATTGGCTTTGGATGTTAGTTTTAAATATAAACGTACGACTCATATTTCACCTTTTATTGATCTCATGCTGTGACGGTATTCGTTTCGAACTTTTTGTTGACAAAATATCAGATGCAATTGTTAGAGTGACGATAAATGCCTCCAATTTCGTTTTAAAAATTTGAAATAAGAGGCGAAACTCTGTTCTTACGATATTTCCTATTATTTATGTAATCCACACATGACACATTGTGTAAACATAATATAAATGGCGAATATACGATCATTATTTCCGTTGTCCCATTTCAACAAGCAACAATAGTTTCAAAAATAAATGAAAAAGAAAAACTTGTTCATCTGATAACTCACTGATCCGCCTTTGAATTCATTTTATTTTACATAATTTCTTTTAATGAGCATATTTCATGTCTTTCTAGATATTCTTCATTGGAGAATTTTTTCATCCAATTTTTTTATAATTTCATTGAAAAAGTATGCGACTAATAATAAAAAAAAATGATGTAACATATTCATTATCACATTTTTACCTTCTCTATGACAAAATTATCAAGTTTGTCAAGCTCATACTAAGTCTATGGAAGAACCTGTAAATATGCTTGAAGTTAATAAGTATTCTCACTGTCGTTAATCGATGATGATGATAATGACACAAAATGACAATACTTACATTATTACTTTATCGAGTGATTACAAAATTCTATATAGCATATTTAAACAGGATTTTAACTTTGTAACTTTATATTAATCAAAATGAAATTTAAAGACAATCGAGCCCATTCTTTGTTAAATTTAATTTTATCATTGATAAGTTTAATTTTCTGCTACAATCTAGTAGACATTTCGAAATTTCAGGAAAATTATTCAGTCGATCCCA
Organism: Dirofilaria repens; assembly: GCA_008729115.1. Classification (NCBI taxonomy): domain Eukaryota; kingdom Metazoa; phylum Nematoda; class Chromadorea; order Rhabditida; family Onchocercidae; genus Dirofilaria; species Dirofilaria repens. The sequence goes on from SNRZ01000058.1 coordinate 269,201, forward strand.
TTACATTTGGTGACGACAAAAAATTTTCAAATTTTAAAGATTGGCCAGTTTCCGAAATTACGAGGATTAGCAACAACTGAGGAGGAAAAAGAAGGATATATAGGCCATCAGTAGGTGTTCGTCATTAAATCATTAAAACATACATTTATAACTAATATTCCTTCCTATTCGTTTTACAAATATATTCTTGTGAATAATCTGTTTTATTTTACTTGAATTTTCTTAATTTTTATTTGGAAGCTGTAAAAAAGCTTAGAAATAATAAGACTTGATTATAAAATGAAATTTCAACATTTTGAATTTCATATCTTTTTTGAGGAAAATGATTTCCGATTCTGTAGAATGATGTAAAATGATTTCATATTTCTTTTTTGTCTTCAATTTACTGACAATAAGAACACATTATTACTAATAACGATAGGACTTACAAATATTGATAATTTTATTAGTCATTTCTTGATTTGCTACGATATATCGAATAAAACAAACAAAGTTTTTGCATATTAAACCGAAATAACATTTGGAAGTAATCGCCATAAAAATAATTTCCACAAAATTTTGATATTAGAATCAGATTCCAAATATTGAAACAAGCTCTATTGTATATTGATATCATAATATACTAGTGGAAATGAACGCAAAATTTGTAAACAATATGAATTATGCAATTTGTACAGTATGAAGTTTTGAGAACAATAAGTTCACTTTTTTTTAAATTACTTTTCATTCTTTGTCGCAGAATTCGACTTAATTTTAAGTTTTTTGTTGAAAACATGGATTCGAACACCACTTTATTTCTTTCTCAGTTGACGTGTTTATCCTTGCCCTGTATAATTAACATGTATAATTCTCAGACTAAAATTATTCTAATAATTATTGAAATCAAATAAATTTTGATTGATACAAAATATTCAATATCCCTTATGACTAAATTTTAAAATTTCACTGAGATCCAGTTTTGATTATTTTTTGTTGACTCATTCGGTTTATGAAACAAATATTGAACAAGAAATTTCCTAAACAAGCATCGAAGTAGTAGGGAGAAAAAAAAGATATTAATCGTATTCAGGGAAGAGAGTATACATATGATCGCGAGTCTAAAGTGCATAAATACAGCATTTAGAATAATGCCACCATCTCGTACCAAAAAGCATACCATAAACTTCAAAACATTCAAAGCATTTTAGGAATGACATTATTATTCAATGTTAGCTTTGCCCTTATTCCTATATGCTGCTCGCATACCAGACCCACCGATATTTACCGATGTACAACATTACCCATGCGTTGTTATCTCCCACCAGGTTCGCTATTTCTTTATCAATCTCGAAATGGGAATTTGTAATTTATAGTTAACCAAGAAACATCAAATTATGTTGGGAATAGATTTTTCATAAAATGCGGAAACTAGATAACGACAACAATTCTAAACTGAATTAATGCTACCACAAGCTTATTCTTCAATTACATGTCTTTGTCAGTTGAGACAATGCTAATGAAAATAATAATATAAATATTCCAACTGTCATGAATAATGACTCATAACTCGATTTCTACGATTTTGCTCTCTTCCTCTAGTATGAACAATTTATATTACAGATTCAGGATTATGTCAAATTGAAGAAATGAACAAAGATAAAATAGGCAAGGATGAGCTACAAGTGCGCTATTATTTCGATCCACTGGAAAATGTTATCCATTCGGTACTCAGAATTGCGGCGGTAATGAAAATCGTTTCGAGAACCTTCGCAAATGTCAAAGCATTTGCACAAAACACAAACATACTTTATTTAGGCAGTTAAGACAATAAAATCAAAGAAGTTTCATTGATGACGAATATGACCTTCACGCAATCTAGAAAAAATTGAATTATCCGGAAAGTTTGTTTAATAATTTTGAAAGGAATTAATCTTATCCGTGTAGAATTGATATATACAAGTAAATAAAATTTACGTTACTAGGCGATTACTTTAAGCTACTTAAATTGATTGATTATTTTCGGAAATAACCAAACAAAAATATGGGAAAAATTAATGAAATAATAATTGATTTGAATCTTTCATACTGCTTTTGTTAGCTTTACAAGGTAATGCAGAGTAGTTTACACTTTAAATATGTAATTATGTGATGATACAGTTAATCTTGAAACAATTCTTTTTTTCTTCAATAAAAAGTAGGACAAATTTAAATCTAATTCAACAAACCAAACAAAACTTAATGTTCGATCACAGTAGTCAAACCCAACAAATTACAATACTTATTCAAGAAATTTAAAAGAATAAGAATAACGCACAAAATTATAAATAGACAAACCTCGACAAATTAAAAAAGTTCATGGAGAAAACTATACGAAAAATCCAAAAAAAAACCTGATTTTCAAATAGCGATTTAAAAAGTTCCAACTAACATGACAATTCTTATTTTCAGAAAAATTAGAAATGAAAAAAGTTATTACAGAACAAGTAATTAGAAAACTGACATTACACATAAGCACTTGATCAAACGTAGATCCCTGTCCAAAGCATGAGGAAAACTGAACCAAATCCAAGGAAAAGCGCTGCAACTGACGAAATTAATAGTTCCTTGACAAGAACTCGCGTAAACTTCGTTGAAGTTACCTAGAACGCAATGATAGGGAATCAGTTGTTAGAGATAGCGGAATATTGTAATATAAACATAAGTTACTAAGTAAAATAGAAAAATATAAGTACTTTGCTACTTTAATGAATAATGACCTCATAAACGAAGAACCAAGCCATAAAAAAGAGTCCTATTGCGAGCAGCAACACAGCCAACTGCGAATATAGTGAAGGGTTTACCTAAAAATTTAATTAAATGAAATTTCTAATTCAAAGTTCCATTGAAATCGGTGCAAACTACCATATTTCTGGTTACCATATATATATATATATATATATATAAAGAAGTCAAAGGTGTTTAATGCTTTAAGAATTTGTATATTCCTGACAAAAATAACAATATTAAATGAAACTCTCACCGGTCCGATGTATCGCTCCATTGACAACAAATCAGCAGTCATTTTTTGGACCTGAAAATTATGAAGCATTAAGAGACGTGGTGAGTTTGTTTCATAATATATAAAAAATGCGACGTTTTAAAGAAAAATATCTACTTCAGACGTAAAAAAATCAGAAAAACTGAAGGCGTAAACCTTCTAGAATTAATAGCACTTCGTTGCTCTTAGTTTAATGCCTTCCTCATAATGCACGATTTATTTCATTGGTAGAAAAAAATGTTATTCGGCTGGAAATACGTGATAAAGATAAAACCGATAAATGACAAATATCTTATCAGATATATTTTAACAGAGAAAAAGTGGCGATCATATTTATCGAGCACAGTTTGGTGCCGTGGAATATGGATAGTTTTAATCTGGTAGTATCATAAATCAAGAAGATCAAATATCAAAAAAAGAAGCTGACTAATGTGGAATTTCACGTTTTTTTTTTTTAGTTGATAACAAATACATTAAGAAGAGAGAGGGAAGTGGGTTGAACATGAGGACATGAAAAATATACATAATAGGGATAATGAATAAGAAGTCAAGAAACAGATAACATTTAAATAATGATAAATTAAACAAGAAAAATGTTGGTTGTAGATCAGAACGGAAAATATAAGACGAATTACATCTTAATGAATGCAAGAAAAAATTTTTCTAATCAGTAGTACAAATAAGCAGAGCGATGCAAAAGAGAGAGAATTGTGTAATATGGTACAAAATTAATCTGAAAACGAAATTTCAGAATGCATAAGTTTTGGATAGAATAATTTTTTTCAGTTTCAAGAAAAATCGCGATCCTGAAAAATTGCTGGTGCTGCAAGTGTCCATGCGTAAATTGCTAGGCAAAGCCAAGAAGATACAATTTTCACCCATACTGCTGCCATGTTGCTGTTTAGATGACGCAAATCACTATCCGGTCTTAAATGGAATTCCAATGAAAAAAACTGTAAAAATTAAATTATCAAATTAATAAGCTGTGGTCAATTATGTTTCGAATTAACAGATTCCCCGATAGTTTTTTCTAAATATTTTAAAACAACTCACTTGTACCAGCTTGTGAGAGTCATCATTACATACAGTGAAGCCAACCCAAATACAAAATGGAAAAACGAGTAGCTATATGAAACAGCATCTGACTCATCATCCCAAACACGTCCGGTTTCAGGATTATCTGAAAATTCTGCTTTCAAAATGTTTTCGTCCAACCAGAAAAAATAAACTGCGCATGCAGATAAAACATTATTTATCTAAATAAAGCAAAATTAGAAAAATAGAAATTTTTATACTAATAAAGCTTGATTTATGGAAATTGAAACGCAGAAATCAAGAGCAAGGCTTTGGGAAATCTATAATAATGGACTAATTCCTTTCAAAAAATACTACTTTGTAAATTTATTAAAACTTGAAATAGCCAAAACGTATCCCATAATCAAAAAATTATGTAAAATCCATCCGACGTGCATATATAGATGGAAAAAACAGAAAAGGCGATTGAAAAAAAAGCACAGTTAGAAAAAATACGAACAAGAAATGTGTAGAGTCCATTGCAACTTCGCCCTATCAAGAGTGGAATATTTCTGGGTTTGAAGATTACGAGCAAAGTATATGGATTACAGATTATCTTTAATATATTAACAAGTTGTTTGTCATTTATATTAAACTATGAAGAACTACTATTTCTGATAGGGTGAAGCATGATGGACCTCCGTTAGATATGATAATGTGTTGCTGAGAACCGTTATCTGCATCATCCACTGCTCTCTGTGGTAAGCCGCCTGCAATTTTATTGAAACTTGATGAAGTCCGGAATGATGCATAGAGTATACAAATGAACCAAATTATAAGGGAAATTAAAGATTCAGCTGGGATCGGTGTTCCATAAATATCCTGGAAAAAATCATTACATATTAATGCAGTTTCCAAATCAATAGCAGATGGTTACATTACCGATATATCAAAAATTATTCATAAGATAGAAAGACATCGTGATTAAGAAATCTTAATGAGTCTTCATAAAATAAAAATTCACTCTAAATTACTGAATGTTAAATAAAGACACCTGGCCATAAGGAGTTGTGTGATTGGTAAAAATGTTGATCAATGAAGGATTACATTCTTTGTCTGAAAAACCATAATAGTTCTCAATAATTGTTTTTAAATTGAATGGTACTTTTTTAATTATGCTGAAAATAAGTGTAACCTGGATTATTGATTAGGGCTGACCAGGTAATGTACATTACATAGAGAGTAATAAACGATGACTGCAAGAGGCCTGATCGAGGCATTCGTTCTTGTATGCGCGGAAGGATCGATAAGGCAGAAACTAGCACACAGAGAATGATATTGAAGGAGATAAATAATTTTGGCATGTAGCACGAATTTCCCTACAAAGATTTTTACTTTTTCTAAACCAAATTTTTACAGTACATGATTCAGTAAAAGCATGTAACTGATAATTTTTTCTCTGAAAACAAAAATTCATTTTGTAAATGAAAGGTAGCAATTTAAAACTTACCGGAGTGTAAAACATGTACATCAGTACAGCAGCACCAACAGCTAGCATATATGATAGGAAGGTGAAAGTCAACAATCCTGCAAAATTAATTTTAAGAAAGTCATACAAAAACCAAAAATTTATAACAGCGCAGTCCAAATGATAGCAGCAATTATAATTCTGAAATTTTACAATTAAACAAACTATAACTATTTTCCTTTCTCCTTTTTCACTTATTACATGGGGGCAACTTTTAATCATCCTAGACCATAATAAAAATTTAGAATAATATTTTAAAATTCATTCCGCCTTTTATTCCATTCAACCATACTTGAAGTTAATCTCATCTTTAATAATTTTCATGATTTCGGAGTATTATAGCTTGCTACTTTAAATCATCTGAGTAGTAGAAATATATAGAATGGTACACTAAAAATAAGGTGATTCATTAAACTGAATAATATTCAAAAATAACTGGCAAGCTGTTAAATTACCACAATAACAAGTGCGACTTTCATTCTCTTCATATTTTTCCATCCATCCTTCAGCAAGCGAATGAGAGAAATCAACTATTAATATAAGCTGCAGGAGAATAAAAATAAAGCCACCGATCAATCCAATCCACATTAAAGCTGAAAAAAAGTTTTTCAATTGAAGATACTGGAAAAACACTTACCATTATAAGTTATTTGTGGAAAAGGTTAAAAGAGAAATCATTAATAGGGGATTAAAATACAAAAAAATAAAATCCTAAAAGAAAAAACGAACGTGAAGAAAGGTTTTCTGAACTGACATAAAATAATCCGATAGTAACTGCAATGACAAACACATATTTAAAGAACCAAAAGCCGTTTTGAAGTTTTGATCGCGTATCGCGGGACGATTTCACGCCCAACATTAAAATCATAAGTATGAAGAAGAAAACAACCACTGCTGCACAAACTCTACAAATCAGGTTAATTACCAGTGCTTTATTAAAATTAAATTTTGCATCACGATTACCATACTTAATTATTATTTCGCCCATTACTGAAACATCCAAATATTACGGAAAAAAAAATTATCCATACCTGTAAACAGCCTGAAAACCAACAGCATGGGAACATTTAAGCCCGGCAATTCCAGAAAGACCTTTACAAAACCAGCTCGACTAAAATTTAAAAAATCACATCAAAAATTGGAAATAAGAATAAACGGTAGTATGTGTAATTTTTTACGCGGGAGAGGGAGGAGGAGAAAAGGAGAGAGAGAGAATCATTTTAAATTAAAGATGGGACCAAAACAATAATTCTTTCTAAAAAATATCAGAAATTTTAATAACATAAGCTTACATTAGCAAGTTTAGTTTGTATACCAGGTGTAAGCATCAGGCAAGCCACGAATGTAGTAATCAATAGCATTCCAGCATACATTATTCTGGTAGTCAATGAACTTCGGGTAGTCGGACATGCCGCGCAACACAAAGAGCATGCCGCACTACCGAAGCAACATGCTAACTGTAAAAGCAGAGCAATAAAAGAAATAAGATATTGCTAACAACAAATAGAGCATTATAAAGCAATACATTAACTTATAGCCGATATAGTAATCTGTATGTCAATTTGAATTTAATATGAAATGGTGCGCAGAGTACGACAGGAGTCTATCAAAATGTTATGATCAAATGAATACTAGAGATTTTATTAAAAATGAAAAAGATCAATTGTGTTTAAAACTGTTTAATAGGTAGAAAATTCGAATTCTAATTCATTAACACTTATTTTAAAAATTAAATAAGTAAATCAAAGAAAGGTGATGGAAATTTCTTTCAACATTTTTTTCCGAAACAACAAAGTGCTATATTTAATCGATAACTTACTGCTTCTGTAATTTTTACTTATGTATTATATATCGAGCAATGATATTATCATTGAAATACAATAAATTCCTCTACACTTAATGAATAAGTTAAGTAGTAAGTAAAAAACTACATAATAAATTCATTAAAAAGTGAAATGAAACAAACCGATGAGATACATGCCGGTGCTGCTAGAAGTGCACCCATTCAAACAATACGAATTAACCACAACAGAAATCAAACTGAAGCCTGAAACACTATCCTTGAACTAAGATATAAGATTTCACATACTGTCCTCGAGTTTACAGTAATGTACTATATGAGAATACAAAAAAAGGAGAAAGAGAGAAACGCATAAGAACAGTGTAAAATGAAGCTAATCATAGCTTTCACTACTTTTAATACGGGCCCTAATATAACGCAGCGTTTCATTCACCAACTCTTCATTTTTAATTAAAACGCTTGCTCTACGATGAAGGAATATACGAGAAAGTATCAGCGAGATGATATCAGTGGAAGCTGGTTGTTACAATCTCTGTGCTGTATTTGATGAACATAAATATAGACTATTTCCGTCTTTGTCTAAACTGTAATAGTTGGTTAGCTAAACAGAAAAATGCATGGCTGGTACCCATTCATAATCCCACAACCTGGACCACACAAGCTATCTCGAGGAATTCAGCAACCGAACATATTGGATAGTTAATGAAACTTATGTATGAACTTGGACTATTTGTGCATCATAGTGATGGAGATGTAACTCGAAAATCATATAATCAGAATCACATAATCACAAATCAACGCATTCATCTCGCTGAATCTGCAGATTTTTATAAACTAATCCATCCACATCGATGATGTATTAATTTAATTTCACAGACCTTCTGTTAGTGCAGTAATAGCCACACAAATAGATACGCGAACGAACTACAACTTCATTCGAGAAAACTGGGAGTCTGTCGACGATATTCCAATTTCATTATAATAATCGTTTTGAAATTACTGTGACAAAGTAGTTCATTTCGAAAAAGCGTTTATTTACAGCAAAGAGAAGTCATAAATCGTATAAGAGATATATCCTTCTACTCAATATTTAATTTAGAAAAAAAAACCGTATATTATCAAGAAATATGTAATGAAGCATGACCTCGAAACTAACTTCAATCTGAACAAAAGAATTACGACAAAGACAGGGAATAGTCTAAGATTAGTGTGAAGATACAAGGACAAAAAAAAAGGTCCGGAAAATATACAAAATGCAAATAGTATGTGTTTTCGAACACGAAAATATATAAATGGAGATATACATATTATCTTTCAGTATAAAATACTTTCAGATATCGTTTTCGAAATGTTTCGCATAAACAGGATCCTTTTTCATATCCTCGATAACGGCACTAACATCACCTTTCAAATCCACTGCAAGTTTAGTTAACCAACCATTACAGTTATCGAAACCCATCCCTTCCAACTGCATCACACAAAGCGCAATATGTTCGTCTGCAATTTTTCATCACAAAAAACTCCATTATGATTTTAGAATTCGAAAGCAAAATGGAAAATTAAGATAAATTCAAAGCATTGCATTTACATGTCTGCTAACTAGACTATGGAACAATTTAGCTCTCTAACCAACATTGAACTAAATGAACGAAGTGACCTGGGTAAATGAAATAACAATGTGGATTGTGTGGTCCAGACTGTGGTGTTATGAATGGAGTACCAGCCATGCATTTTCCATCAACAATAGTAGGATAAAGCGACGGACCTGAAAATAATAAATATTTAGCTCGAATTTGATTATATAAACTAAGATAACTATGTAACATCAAGTTCATCTACTGCAATGAATCTTATTCCAAAAAGATTCAGCACAATGTGTAAACTGGAATGCTTTCAAGATTTACTTAAATATACGAATTTTGATTACAAAATATTATTCTCTGCATTTCTACGAAAATAACCAATACGAAAAAAAAATTCACTGATCAAGACTTATTACATAATAACGACGAAATAATTTAAATAGTGAAAAAAATACTTGACTGACATTTGTTGCCGGAACTATTAATATCCATCATCGTCCATTCATCAGAAATATCATCGCCAGAAGCAACGATATCAACTATTGGTCCTTTTGAGTTTTGTTTAACATTTTCTGTCTCATTATTCTGTGATATATGCATCTTTTTCATTGGGACGTCCAACTCGTCCGGATTCTAAAAATATAGTGCACTTGAAAATATTATGCTTTTGCATTCTTGAACAGATGAGTGAGATCATTATAGCGATAGCTTAGAAAATTAATATCGAAACAATATGAGGAATCGCTTGAAACAAGGTTAACTTTTTCCTTTTATACTTGCAAAGACAGATAGAACCAAATTTCAAGGAAAACTCTCGAAACGAATTTTTATACTCACTGTTTCAACGCTCTGAGCAGTCGGACCTTCGTTTTTTCGTTTTCCATCTTCATTTTCCAGTTCGTTAATTTTCGAACTGATTGTTTTATCTTTCTTTTGTATATCTTCCTCTTCCTTATTAATTGTATCATTTTCTGGGGTATCTTTTGCTGCAGAACTCTGTGTTTTAGGAATTTTCTCCGAAACACCATCATGCTGTACATCCATATCAACCTCGATCCCTGAAATCATGAAATAGATCAGCATATTTTAACATACCTCTAATATCTTAAGCGGGTTTGAGATCGATTTTGATGCTTCCAATAATATCCCAAACAATGTCTGAGCATTATTGCAAATTTTTAAATTTCTGGCTAATAACATTTATATTCCACATCTCAAACTGTATAAGCCTTGTCTTACTAAATGTGTTTTTACATTTGCCCCCTCATCACCATAACGATGAGAGAAATGGAAAAGTCAGTAATGATGATAAACTTTTTAATAAAAATTATGCTCCAGTGAATATTTTACTCACGTTTAAATCCTTCGGGAAAACAGGAATGAATGAAAAAATACCGAAGTTTGCAAGTGCTTGCTGAATCTGAGTGCCAACTTCTTTCAGATATTCCATTCCTTGAGCTACAGAATCCCGAAACTGAGGTGGAAATCCATCCGTACTTTCTTTTGCAGCACTAACATTCTTAAAAATGAGAAAGTGACAAAAATTGTGAATCTAATGGAAAATAAACTAAGTAATAAATCATGTTCAGAAGTACATCTACTATAAATTAATCTAATACAAACGGTGGATTCTCCATTTATAAATCATACAATGAAGGCAGTATAATCAGCTTTGCCATAAACATCATTATTTTGACCCATTTTCATGACGGGCGATAATGTGATTCATTGAATTATAAAAAACTAACATCGGTAAAATGTGTAGCCGCAGTTGCAGCATGTCTTGCAGCATGTTGTGCTGCAGCATTAGCTGCGTTTTGGGCAGCATGAGCAGCAGCTGCAGCAGTTCGTCCAAAAATACCTTCTTGCAAAAATGAATCGCGATGACTAAAAGTATGGTTGTGTTGTCGCCACGTGCGTCTCGGACGCGGATGTTCTATTTTCTGCAGGGAAAATGTTATGGAATTAAACAAATAATTTTAGTGATTCAGTAATGAAAATAATTATTTTGCTTTCTAATTATTATTACTGCAAAACCAAGAACTACTGTCTCGTCTGCATACACATATCTACAGTAATCTTAACGTAAGTAATACGATACCATATCTAACTTTTTGATATAAAACGGATTTTTGCTAACTCAAGAAGGGATCCAATTCAGACCATTCATTCAAATCTTTTAAATTGATCACGAATATATGTCATTCAAAAAATTCATTATAAAAATTCATATCTGTTTATATACCGGTGTTCGTGGTGTCGCATAGCGGATCAAAGCATGGTCTGGATGTGTTCCATCTTTCTCACATTCTTCACATAGATCGAAGTCATCACAAACACAACACTTATAACGAATTCCGTAAAGTGGCTGATCGCAACGATTGCATGTTACAAAGGGATGAATTTCTTTCTGCAACCCAAAGGCAAAAAGCTTAATGGAATAAATATATTCAAAAATTTTCTGTTTGGAAAGACAATATTTTCTCTCCATTAACTATTCCCAACCTCTCTCCTCTTAAAATTTATCCAGTTCTAATCCGCAAAAATTTCTACTTGCACAACAGTGAAACTTTTTGCAATGATAGAAAAAGTTGTTCATTATATTATAAGCTAAATCTAGTTAAATTTTTCAACGAAAAGTTTCAAAATAGTTCTTCGCAGCATTTCAGACGAAAAGCATGAAAAGATTCAGAGATCCTTATTCTCTTCGCTTTTAAAACCATTACCTATTGCACTCTCGATCGAATTGTTTTTGGTTTTGTTTTTTTGTTCAGATAAAACATTATAAAACATACCATTCTCTTATTTTCTTTTTCCGTATCCCTTGATACTTTTTCTTTTTCACATTGCGGGAGATCTTCTATTAAAACAACGAACATAATAAAAATAAGTTTACAAAAAAAGAAAAATGAACTGCAATATTAAAAGACATGATCATGAGTTTTAGAAATATATTCACAGCTGGAAAACTCAATAATCCAAAATCGGACTTATCTTATTGCTTTGCGAGAGCCTGACTTTTCTAAAAATAGTTCATCTACTAAAAGTATAAAAAAGGTCAGTGATCTGGAATGTGCACCAGCAAATGTTTTAATGAGGTAGATTGCAAAAAAAAAGGAAAAAAACTCCCACCGATCGTTTGGATGCGAAGTTGATTGTTCATGGTAATTTGAAGTGCAGCGCGTAATTCTTCGTCAGTTGAAAAATGTATTATATCACCTTCTTCGTCTGGAATAAATATTGTTTTATTAAGCAATGTCTTTAATTTCAAATTTATCTCATTTTGACAACAATAGTGTAGGACAAAAAAAGCCAGTAATTTAGAATGTGCACTTTCAACAGTAAACATCTATTGTTCAACTATTTGAAAATAGGTTATAATCCTCTCCTTTTCATTCAAATGTGACATGGCAATAATTTATTCAATCTATCTTCTTTTTTCTTCATTTATGAACAGAATAAGAAATAACGATCTTGTCAATCCACAAAATATATCCTGTAGTACTGTGGAATATTGGATTATTCCCTTATTTCTCTGCAGAAAATAGCGAAAATCACTGATGTTTGTACAATAATAGTACGTAATGTATTAAAATTGGATTATAAACTGGATTTGCAATAAGATTTTAACTAACTAAAATGCAGCTCTAAATGATTAAAATTTAACATAATCCGTAGGCGGAATTTACCTTTCCATCCCAACTTTCCCATAAAATCAGGAACTACGGCATTGATTTTAGTCAGTAATATCCGGTACAGGTCACCAACAACATCCACGGGTAACTGGAAACGTCGATATACGCCAAAGTGATCCCACTTGATATTAACCATATTATTCACAGCCATTGCTAAAGAAGAAAACATATGACATTAGGGGGTATTACTAAAAAATTGGTTCTAGTCCTCTCCTTTTCATTCAAATGTGAAATTTGCGTAAATTGAAAAGCAAAGATAAAACAGAACAAAAGAGCACTGACGCAGGTAACATCCATATTGGACTATGATATCTAAGTCATAGATGTGTACAAAATTACATGTATTTTTCTGAAAAACCACAGCGGAACATGAAAAAGTGATTTCGCATATATGCCACTCTCTTGCATCAGTTATACTTGTATAACGAAGACGATATATTCAATCCCAAATTAATACTAATTACTAGATATTAATGTGAGAAGGAGGAAAATATAAGAGAAGAGGGATCAGACGAGTAATGAATGACCCATATAATGCAAATCAATCTACCGATGAGCAAGCAACCTATAAATCTTTGCTAACTGTCACAACTTCCCTCTCTTCAGAGATGCGTCAACAAAAATGAGCTCATCTGAACAATTCCAACCAAACTGCTTGCTCAATTATCAACTGACAATCACTTGAATAATCGATATGATATAAATAGTATGACGCCGCTTTCTACTTTACTACTTCTCTCACCACGGTATATGATGGAGAGTGGAGAGTGATGTATAGAGCGTATTGAAGTTTGAATATATATGACAACACATCGATTAAGCATGGCATCTGTCGTCGTTGTTGTTGTTGTTGAGGAAGAATGGTAAGCAGTCAGACATGCATGGCACAACAAAGTAGACTGACTATTCATAGGAATATGTCCTGGTGTCATAAGTAATATCATGGTAAGTGAGATTCAGCAAACTATAATCGATATCGATTAAAATATATGCTGCACTTTGGCGATGATGAACATTTTGTTATAAATTTCGCTAGGTATTGGTCTTGTTGTTGCTGTTGCTGCTGCTACTTCGTACTGCTGCTGCTACTGCTGCTGTCGCTGCTGTTGCTGCAGTACTGCTACAGTATTATTTTAAGAGAAATAGATAAAAATTTGTATTCAACGATGCAATACTTAACAAACAACGGAAGACAAATATGTGGAAATAATGCATATACAGCATACCAAACTTCACAAATTGACAAGAATAAAAAACATTAAGTTACAAACAACGACAGAGCATGTGGTAATTATGTAAGCCTTACTACGATGTCGATTTCAAGTGTTCATTATTATTCTGAGATGTTTGAAAATTAAATATTAATAATCCAAAATCTCGAGAGTTATAAGTTATGAATTACAGGTATCAGAAAATTTTTTCCTTTCAAAGAAATATCACGGAGATGTGATTCTTAGATGAACTGTTAATATGCTTCAGGTTTACGCAGAATCAACGCTTCCCGTTCCTCACCAACTCCAATCCATTTCACCGATACTCCGACATATTGCTCAATGAATTCAATGAAAATTCGACAATTTTCTGGCAATTCATTGAAACTTCGCATAGCTGATATTGGCGTTTTCCATCCATTGAACGTATGATACTCAACCTCCAATTTCTCCCAGTCCGAAACTTGTGCTGAAAGAATTAACAGTCCATGTGAACAAAAACAGAATAACAGTCAATGTGAACAAAAACAGAATACTAGGAAAATTCAACACCGCATGTTAAAGATGGAAATGAAATATAGTAGATTATTGTGTACCATTTAACTTTCAAATAATGACTGCTTTCAGTAAAAACACAACTAGTTCTAAAAATTAATAAGAATTGCATATAAACAATGCGTACATGGAGGAGATTTCAACGATTGTTTGTCTAGTCTGTAGGTAATACCTGCCTTGATTTCATCAAATGTATCCAGAACATCCAGCTTTGTCAAAGCGATGCTTGAAAGGAGAAATAATTTGACATAAACTTTAGTGTGAAATAAAAGTATTCATATGAAATCGACTTGTCAAATAATTTCGGAGATACATACTCTGTGAATCCATTAATGAGATGTGCTCGCTTCAAAAGAACTAAATCGATCCAACCGCACCGTCTCTTACGACCTGTCGTAACACCAAACTGAAATTGAAAAGGCTCAGAATTTCATAAGCCAAAAATAAACAAACGACAAAACAAATCAGTCTTTTGACTGATCATTGTCAAACGCATAAATTTCAACAATTTTTATCTTCCTACAAAATCTGAATCCAGACATCTCTCATTGGTGAAATGATGTCTCCACTTTATAAAGCGTGAGATATCATTTCAAGCATATATTTTAGAACTGAAACTATAATAAGAGGACAATATACACATCAACTGTCAAGTACGCAGTCCGCACTATTAATAAGCCTAACTAATAATGGATTTTTTTTTGACTACTAGTTGTATGAATTCCTTTGTAATAATAAGTTATCCAACCGTATCAAAAAAAAAAAAAAAAAAAAAAAAAGATTAGAGTAAATCACTGGGTAATGATGTTAAAAAGGACGAAAAATTGTAAATACTAAACAAAATTTTTTCAGCTGAATGAAAATGAATCAAATAAAGAGAAAATTCATCGTTCTCTTAAATGTACGAAAAAATATTTGATATGATATAAGGCAGTGATCTTACTTCGTGTCCTATTTCTTGTAGCTTATTCCCGATGTCGTTTTTCAGTTCCGTAGGAAATGGTCCAGAGCCAACTCTAGTGGAGTAAGCTTTCGTAACGCCTACCACTCTCTTGATTGACGTTGGTGGAAGTCCCAAACCGGTAACAGCACCTCCAACTGTTGCATTAGATGACGTTACAAACGGATAAGTTCCTGAAAAT
This sequence comes from Dirofilaria repens, assembly GCA_008729115.1. Classification (NCBI taxonomy): domain Eukaryota; kingdom Metazoa; phylum Nematoda; class Chromadorea; order Rhabditida; family Onchocercidae; genus Dirofilaria; species Dirofilaria repens. Next base: position 284,746 of record SNRZ01000058.1, read on the forward strand.
ATCAAACTTGGAGATTGCAGTTTACTAAAATAACGATACTTTTTTCAAACCACTTGAGTATAAGTGAATTAGTACAATAAAAATTAGCGTCAAAAACAATTACCGAAATCGATATCCAGCATGGTACCATTTGCTCCTTCAACAAGGACAGTTTTCCCGTCGCTCCGTAATTCATCCAGTGCCATTATTGTATCACCGACCAGTGCCAATTCATTTAATTTATTCGCGTGTTTCTACAAATGAATTTTAGAAAAAAAATAAAATCACACATTTCTTATCCATTAATTTCGGTAATTTGAATAAAAAAAAAATACACGAAGATGGAACTACTTTAAATTTTGATAACTCGAAATCGATGTCAACTTCCAAGGTCAGGATACTGCCCTTGATAATATTTAACAAGTTCTCGAAATCTAAAAATTCAATTTTTTAATCCAGAGGATTTCGTATTCCGAGCTTTGTTAAACTGAAGAATAATTCAGATAAAACAGCGTAGTTCTAAAAACATGATACTTTAAACTAAATCCATCAAAATCGTAAACCAAATCGCCAACTCGTAGGCCATTTCTGAAACATTTGTTAGAGTATGTAGGTCCAATTCCTCTCTTTGTTGTCCCGATTTTGCTGAAAAAATGATTTTATTCACAGAAATGAAAAAATATGATAAAAATGAAAACCAGAAAAGCACAGAACATCTTAAAATAATTTAACTTCTGAAATTTACTTAATATTAAGGCGGTCTTCTGAGCGACCATCAACGAGCATATGGATACCACACACAAGATGTGCTCGATCACTGATCATTATTCGCTCCTCCCAACCAGGTACGCTTGTAATTTTGTTGTGGTCTAGTTCTTCAAAAAATGAATCTAAATTTACTACCGTTCCATTACCTGAAAATAGAATTTAAAGAAAAAATCTAATTAATCGCATGAAAATATTACCTTGATTTAGCAGAATAGAGCCAATGCATTTATTCTTACAATGTGCAAATTTATCAAAGTACAAAAAATTTATGCAGCATATTTTTTTCAATAAATGCAGGTACACATTATACTGAAAATGCACCTAAAGTTTAATCTGAATTCCGTACAGGTTATTTTGAAAAATAAAGTATCATGTTCGATAGTTTATATATTACTTTGTTCTAGAAAACTGGAATGTCGCATTCGATAGTTTATTATCTCCACTAATTATAGCAGTTCAAAATTAAATTAAAATTTTACCAATTATATTGAAACACTTCTCAGCGATAATTCCTGAGGGTAAAATGTGAAAATCATACTTTCGTCCGTTTGCAACAACAGTATGACCCGCATTATTGCCACCTTGACAACGTGCAACAACTTGCACCTGTAATTTTTTAACTTTTTATTTAAATTAACATAATAAAATAAAAGAAACAATAAAAGTAAAAGGATATGTAGAATAACTATGACAATCACTTTGCAAATGTTAAAAATATGAATCTGCACATCATTTTGCAAGTTTGTGCACTAATTTTCAAAAAAACCTTATGGCTCAACAAACTCACGTGGTCTTTTCACAACTTGTAGGAGCATCATCAAATGGGCTATAATATCTTTAAATGAAAAATTCACCTCGTCTTTAGCAATCAAATAATCGACAATCTTCCCTTTCCCTTCATCGCCCCACTGAGCACCCAATAACACGGTCACGGCTCCCTTCTCCGGTTCTTTTAACATGACAGATGATTTATCCTAAAACAAAGATGACAACTATTTTCGCAAAAAATAATTTTCACAACGAATAACGCAAAGAATGACAAGCATGACGCACTACTCAAAAAATGTAAATCGAGTGCTTTGCATCAAATTATGATATTTCCTTTACTACAGCGGGCAATATTTGATATGTAAGTTTCGACAAAATATCGAAATATAAGGTGCACACTAATACCTTTCGAAATTCACCTCTTTAACGAACATCTGGAGTGACAATACATAGTGAGCAAAGCTAAAGTTGGAACTGTGATAATCATAGAAGACTGTATCAGTTAGCGTTAATTTCCAAAAAAGAAAAGCTTACTAGATGAAGCGAATTTAAACTAAGGAAATTCTATTTTTTTTCGTTATCTTCCATTTCCCAAATTATGACTTTAATTACATGCTAGAAAATTTGCATTTCTTTCTTTTACCATGCTAAAAATTCTACATCCTTGCAAATCAAAGTAAGGCTTTCCAAAAGTTTTTGTAAATCTTTCCTATCTAAATTGAAATTCAGAACAAATTTGCAATAAAAAGAGTGCAGCTATAAGAAAAAAGAGGAAGTAGTAATCAAAATTATCACATACGCATAAACTGCAGTACACATCGACAGTCACAGTATTTCAAACAATATTTATGAGGCATGTCAAGATTTTATTTAGCTCAACTTTACTTAGGGTTGGTTACGGATATCTTCGTATTACATTTTATGGCTTTTACATCGCCAAAAAAGAAGGGTGTATTTGATAAAACAAAATATCTAATCATATTTTGCATATCTATCTAATCTGCATGAGAATATTTAACTGACTCTTCTATGTTATTAAATGCAACTCGTTACTGTGAAAACATTTAAGAATGGGTAAAAAAAAATCATGCATACACGAATCACAAAAAAAATTTTTTTGGTTGAAATTTCAATATTTAATATTTATTTCCAATATTCAACTTGAACAAAAATCCATTTTAATAACATTTTATTGAGACAATCTTCCTTTTATTAGAGATGAAAAAAAGTTTCAAAAGACGTGGAAAGACATAACACGATACATTAAACGGTGAATCAAGCATTAAAAACTTATAATTCTAACCAAAAAAAAAAGGAAATTTATGCAAATGTGGACATTTTAAAAATCAGTTACTACTAAGCTTGATAAAAAAGGAGTGGTTTACTACTTTCATGAAAATTCTGACATACGTATTAGAGCAAAATCCTAATCCCAAATCTGAAATTAAGTGGAATCCAAACCTGAATTGTAGCGAAAAATTCAATATTCTGCGATTTTTTGAAGTTTCTAAATCGATTTTCTTTCAATTACCTTGAAAATTAATACTAATTACAAATGGCATAAAATTTCATTAATAGCCTACTACTTGCTAAATAAGACGAAGATGATTTAATCTTATCCGAAAAGAATATTAGAATTTGAAAATGATTTCATTTAGAATCATTTTAACAATGCTTTCCTGAACTGAATGAAGAAAAATAATTGGAAATTTGCAACAACAAAATAGTCTGAAATAGCCATTTTTATACCATCGAGCAAAAATAAATTAAAAATTTATCCAACTTTACTGGAAACTAATCTAATTCTGTAAAACTAATAAAGGAAAACAACTCTGTCAACGTATAATTAAATTTGTTCTCTAGCTTTTAAATAATGAGTTTTCATAAAATACCAAACATTAAGTAATTTAAAAAATATATATAAAAAAAAAACATTAAAAAATACCAAACATTAGTTACAGCAACATTAAGTAATTTTTCAAACAAAATACAAACAATCTTTGTCATGAGTCTCTTTGGTTTTCACGTTTAAGGCTGTAATAAGGATGTTTACGAATTCGAGGTGATTCATCGTCAGTGGAAAAGCTTTCAATGATGTAATCTCGGTTCTTTTGACAAGCTGGTCCACACATGCGTGAACTACATTTTTCACATGGATAATGACAGCCTAAATATTTAAATTTCGAAGTTCAAATTTCAGAATAAGCTAAATTATTCATAAAAATTATTGAATGATAAAAGCCATACACTAATACGACACTAATACGAACATTACTTGCCACCATTTTTTAATAGAAACATCTTAAAATGGTACAGAAATCATTATTCCTATATCTTTCGACTCTCATTCAAGTATAAAACTCAATTTTAAATTTGAAAACTTGGAAATATTATTTTACCAGGCAAGATATTCGTAAACAATCGCATAACTTGATAGAATGACCATCGGCCTTAATAAAATAACCTTCCTCGTCATGATGTGGAATATAATCGGTCGTTCGGTCGACTGATATTACTATTGGAATTAAAATACAAATATTCTCATTGATAGTGAGAATTTCGGACTAACTTTTCAAATAATTTGAAATTTTATGTAAGAAAAACACCAGAAAAAGGAAACAAATAACTTAATAATGGAAAAAAGAGAAAGCAATTTTTTCTTCGTAAATTTGAAGCAAATGCGTAATGGTAAGCTCGGAGAAAATATAGTAGAAATAATCTATCGAAAATTATAAAGCATACTTTTCCGATGCCTTGTAGACCGACGAATTCCCTGCCTGTTGTACAAGGCTTCTTCTGTGGAAATTGCAACCGCTTCTCCAGGATTAATAAATCTGAGATTCCTTAATTCTCGATGCATTTGCGGTTGTGATAAATTTTCTGAAAATAACATCCTCCGGAAAAATGTAATCACATTCACCTAATCTTCTCATACTGCTATGTATGCTTCAAAATACTGAAATAAATCAATTAGAAAAGCACACAAAAATCGATTCGTTAACAAAGAAAAGAACCGAGAGAAAGTGAAACCAAAAATCGGACGACATTTTGTCTCACTTATTACACTATTTGTTACAACAATATATCAAATTTCTACACTGAATAATATTTTTCATTGGAAGAGAAAGAAATGCAAAATTATGATCAAAAGATCGATAAAAGAAGGAGTCAGGTGAAATCTATTCGATTTAAAGCAAAGATACCTATCTCTAGATTTGAAAGAGCTAATCCAGTCGAAAAAGAGCGTTTTCGTTCACCACAAACTTCATCCTTTTTTCCGATCTTATTCATAACTGATGATCAAATGAATCTAAAAAATTGCACGTGGTATGTGACAACAGTTTATATTATCACTATTGCTATTTACATGAAGACAATACATTTCAAAATGGAATATAAATGTGTATGTAAAGCAAACCCATTACACAAGCGATCCGTTCAGTATCCCAGTATAGAACGATTACCTTTGAATGACATTAGCCTTCCAACGAGATACATTCTATCGGTTATCCTACCTACCAGCCATATCTCGTCTTCATATTTCATCTAATTTTATCCTAATGTACGTACTCCAGTCTATCCGATCTATCCGAGACAAATCAACTTTCTTCCCAAAAAACTAACTGATAGTGCCTTCCTTTGTTCATATAATACGCAGAGAATTTCCGCATGAGTGATTTTAGATGTATAAGAAGTAAAAAATATAGTAACTACCGTGATATGTAAATTCAGACGACTATGTAAAAGCTGCAGGTCTCTTTCGGAAATTTGGTGTTTGAAATGGATGCGAAGCACCTGAGAGGAGAGAATCAGGTAAGCAAATGATTTTAGATATTTTGTGTGAGAAGCATTGTTTGAAATTCCTTATTTCATCTTGAAATTATAATGAAAAGCAAATAATTACTTTTGCATTCTTCATGCATCAGATTCAAAATCAATTCAAAAAGGTCATACATGCTCAGAATCCTTTCTTCTAATTATCAGCCATTTTTGAATAACATTTTCATGGAAATGAACTTCCTTCAATTATATCGCTTCCTGAAAAATGATATTACATATTTATTATTATCGTTACTAATTATTACCATCACATATGAGAAATTTAATTTATTTTTCAAAATAGATTTAAATAAGGAATATAAGTGAAGTTAGGCAGAGAAATGTGCATTAATTGAGCGGTTATGGATCGTTGGACATTGTCAGATCTGCTGAGAGTGTTACAATTCGATGTAGTAAGAGAGAGAAAGGGAAAGAGAGAGGGAGGGAGATAACGTTATACCATAGAACTGAAATAATCGAAATTATGGAATGAAGACAATGAACCGGTTTAATCCGATGGTTATTCCTCTGATGATGGCTATTTTGATCAGCTCACGACAGTAGCTGTTAAATTTTAATATGCTCTGTTCTATATGTATGTCACGATGACTCAACCCTGCTCTAAAAAAAATTTCCCATCCAAAGCTCTCTCACACTTCATTTTCTGTCAAATTAACATGCTAATTAGGCTGTCGATAATTTGCAACAGGTAATTAGCTTTAGCTGAGCGAAACGGCAAATTACAATTGTACAAGTAATTTGTTAAAATTAAAAAGAAATTCAAGATTGATAAATGAAAAGTATGATTCATCTCATCGAAAACAGGTAATTTTTTGCTTTGGTAATTAGAATAATTTACTGCACATGCTGCCATGACCCCAACAGTACTGTTGTCGTTCTCTTCCGAAGAAAAAAAAATTACTTTGCAATTGACAATCGCTATATTTTATCTTCTATATTTAATCGCTATTTTATCATTCCTTCAGTTCTCGTCCTACCTATCTATTCACCCATTTTAACAATTTCCCCGTACCCCTGTCTTCGACCACTTTCTACATCTCATCCTCTTCTATGACTGTTCAGGTTTGTAAGGATTTCATTGAGATGTATTCGGGACCAGATTCTGAATTGACAAAACTTTAAAATCAAAATATCCAGGCGGAAGGTCGCATGAAATGTCCACATCACTACTATTATCATCATCATCATCAATCCGGTATTGCTCTGCCAACCCCCTCCGTTCCTTCAAATCCCTCCTAAAATCCATCCTCCAACCCGCAAGCGAAAACCATTTTGGCTGATAAGTGAAGTGTGTGGAATGCCGTCATTATTTGTCACCAGTATTTTCCTCTTCTTCTTTATGTCAATTTCGTTCAGATTTTCCAATGCTCAGGTTATATTTCTCGATATATTATCATATTATTTTGAATGGAATCGTTATCAATTCTATTCTTCCTAATTTCCTTCCTTCCATTACATCCTGTCACTTTCACACATCTTTCATACTACTATAATAAACACAAAATAAACGCCGATTCATCCATGAAATATTGAATGTTTAAGTTATCCTATCTATAAGTCAAATTATGCAGAAGAAATATATCTAAATAATTTAAATTATTCTTGTGGATTCCGTTTGTTGTTTGAGATACAATCAAGTTATACAATCAGAGATCGATTAATACGTTATTCCCTAACTGGAAATTTTGATGTTTAAAACTATTTTAATAAAATTTCGGAGTTTGTATTTGAACTCGTGTCAAGCTTATTGCAAAATAACAAATTTGTTTGTTATTGTAGTTGTGAAGAACACAATAATCAGATAATAAATAATATTCAAAGCATAATTTTCTTCTTGCATTTGATTCTGATTCACGAAAAAAAATGCATCAGAATAACTGTATAAGATAAGCTTGCTTACCACAAATGACATACAGCTTTCTTTGCAGAGCAATAATCGCATTCCATTTCTGAATTTACTATCAGATGACAATATCGGACGTTTAACACAAATGGCCACAGAAATTGTTGCTTCGGCTGCTAAACATTCCGCTGCCACTAATATAGAATCGTTGTATCATTTGTTTTTTATCAAACCAATTTTAAATATCTCGAAATGATTGCTTTCTAAATTTAAATCGATTATTTATTTAATTTCGACTATTCAATTTTAACTGAAACAACAGATTTAAGAAAGAGGGAAGGAGGAAAAATAATGAGTAATTGAGATCTTAGAAAAAATTATGAGAAATGTATTCAGGTGGAGATATAATATTATTGTTTAGAACAAGGGCTGGTCATCCGGAACCGGGACCTATATCGCTCAATTCTCGACCATCTGAAATGACTGGCCAATTTCTAACAAATGCTATTTCACCAACTATTACTAAACTCGCTGAAATTTCTGCTGTTGAAAACCGTGGTCTAATGTCAAAACAACAACAAAGGAATACTTATAATAGTGGTACTAAATCGTTGATGGACATTGCAGGGTCATTTTTAGGAACTTCAAGGCCTGATAAATCACGTACATTTTTTGGATCAAAAACACAGACGTATGAGAAAAATACAGATATCAATTTGTTACCAACCATTCGGCAGTTAGCACCTGGTGCAAATAACAATTTTGGCATACCAAAAGGTGAAGGTTCGTAATGCTGTATTTTTTAATTGTTTAACGATAGAATTTTTTGTCTGCTGACTAAGACAAAATGCTGAATAATATATTTATTATTCAAAACAGCTTATTACATTTCATTAAATTAAAATATCTGTGGTCATTATAAATTGTCTGCCCTTTTTAAATATTAAATCTCCAATTCTCAACTAATCATTTTTGAAAAAAAAAGTGTTTTTTAAAACGATACTTTTAAAATAATTTAAATAGTAAAAATTGATTCATCAAATCGAAAATGAAAGAAATTTGTTTATTCACAGATTTCATTTAAAATCTCACATCACTACAGGATGTTTACCATTCCTGAGTGAATTCATGCGAATAGCGTACGGGAATTGCGTAAAAGTAGCAGATGAAAAGACGTGGGATCTTTGGGGTAATCAAATTACCAACGTTCTTTTCGGTGGTAAAATTGATTTCATCGGCGCTACGTGAGTGTGTAAATATTTTAATTGCGCAAATATTCAAATTTTTCATTTAAATAAAAAGATCAACTCATTGGGTAAATCTTTTTGTGGATCATGCAAACTTGTTGATTGCTTTTTAATACATGTTGATAACTTATCAAAGAGAATGCTAACCATTTACCGGTTGATACTATCATTATTTATAAATTATAAAAATTCAAAACGAAGTTATTCATTCATTGCAATTATGACTTTTGGGAGCCATTATATGGAAAGAAGCTATCCCTGTGTTAATTTAATTTTATCATATTGGGATGATTTTCACTAATTTTCTTAAATATTGATAAATTCCAACTTTCATTTCCAGGAAAGAAACATGTAAAAGAGGTGCGGAACGGCAATTTTGTGGTCAGTTGAGGAAGGTGATCAGCGAGTGTGATATTTTGGGATCGTTGCAAGTTGGCATGGAAATGCAAAGGGCAATTCAGCGATGCGAAGAATTTTCGGGTGTCATCGATCAGGTATTCAGTAATTCTGTTTTTTCTTCTGTTCTCTGATATATTATTCCAGCAAAATACTCAAACTATAAAATTTTCATTCCGAGCGGAATGGGCTTTTCTTCATTTTACGTATGATATTTCTTTTTATAATCCTTTTTCTTTTCAGAATCCAGTACAAGTACTCAATCAAGTGAATAGTTTTATTGGTGGTGAATTTGCTCAAGGATTTTTGCATAGATTTCTTGGTTAATTATATTTATTTTGTGCTCAATGATCTCAATTATCTATTTTTTGACTTTCTAAATCTAATTTTATACAAATTAGCTTTTCATGAGTAAGAAGTAAATCCATATAGTCGCAGCTATTATATTAATTCCTTTTATAAATTTCTTTTCGTTATTTCTCTGTTATGATCGACTAAAAATCGTAAAATTGCTAAAAAAATCAGTTCAAACTTCGTTTATCACTTATCACTTTCAATGTCATCCGCGAATCGATTAAGTGATGTTTGACATGAAATTTATTACAAATTTTAAAATTTCCATGCAATATAAAAATAAAAAAAACATAAAATATATAATAAATAATAGTACCACATATTTATATATGTATAAATTGTTCGTTTGAAAATTTTCAATTCGGGGTCAGAATGTACAAAAGATTTGAATGCACAATAACATCTAATTTGATATGTGATAAAATAGAAGATGAAATGTCAAATCTTATTTGTTTGAAAAATTTAAAGAACTGTTAGAATTTTGAGCAAATCGAGTATAATTTTGCACCAATTCAATGAGAAGGAAATAGTGCATAGTAATATCGTTGACTAAAACGAATAATACGATGGATATCAAATGATAGAAGTATATGTGTCATACATAGGATTGATAGTAAATTAATGGCACTAAACAGGAGCTGAGGAAAGAAGTGAGACGAGAAATTTCATACAAAAATGTTGTTAAATATACCTAACCCAAACCATTTCAATTTTAGAAGAAATTTACAAATCTATTTCTCTTTCCAGTTATTCGGCACAGATAATTTAAAGAGTGACGTATCCTACTGCTTGTTTAAGAATGAGAAATTAATCAATGGAAACGGGATGGTTTCAATCTTTAGTCTGATCATATGGCACTTAATTAGTCGAGAAGTTTTTAAATTGATATAAGTCCATGACGATTGAAATTATTGCAAGGCGGTTTATGAAAATGTAGCTAAATCTTCCTCCATCATTGTAAGCAGTGCTTGAATGTTTTACATCAATGATTCTTTGGCACTGCTCTGTAACTTCCATATAATATTGTTAGTCTATGCTAAGTAGCAAATTTAGTTCACCCGTGCAAATATGCAGACATGTCGTGCAAATTGCATGCTGGCTTAAATTACTACTTTTGACTATTTCTATGTTCTTAATAAGTTCTTTCTCTGCTTCAAGTCATTTTCTGAAAAAGTTGAGAATTCGAGAAATAGTCTCCTCGAAAGATTTATCTAATTCTTTAGCTTACGGGAATTATTGTTGTTTATTAATTGACATAATGACCAAAGATTAATCACCAGTTCATTATAAGATAGTTTTTCTCGTCATAAGTCTTGATGCAAAATATAATTGTCATTCCGTCAACAGGTGTTACAAGTGGAAAATAGAAATACTCTAAGTAATAATGTAATTTTTAGACTGACTTGCCAAGAAGTTTGAAATTTCATTTTATGGTCCGAAATTGAAAGTAGACAATTTAAGTAGAAAAAAAGAAGTCTTCAGACTATGTTTAGTATTCTTCTCTAAGTCAAAATATATTTGGAAAGGAAAAGGTCATTGGCATACAGTTTCAGACTAACTGCAATCGTAATCAAACATTTTAATAGTTTCATTGAAATGATTTTAAAATGATTTTAAATGATTTTAAAATAAAATAAAACAATATGTAATGAAGCCATTATTTTTTTATGATATATATGCTTACATCAATTGTACTTCTTCATGAGAAATCAAATACACTGGCATCTGATGTTTTAGATGATTGAGATATTTTACTATTCGAGAATAACGATTCTCATATTATTTGCTTTCATTTTCTTTACCGTCCTATTTCAGCAAATATTCCATAGAATGTAATATCACTGGAATAATTATTAAAATTTTTAGAAGACCTTGAAAACAAGTTTTGACTTATAATAATTAAATTTTGTTTAAATTTGACCGCTAATACTTCCATGAGTTCTAAATCCACATTTTGAAATAAATTAGATTTTGATATTAATGAAAACTAAAAATCTCGATTTCCTGTGATCTTGATCAAATTTTTAATTGAAGAAAGAGGCCTTCCGCGAATCAGTACTAATAATGAAAGAAAAATGTTCTGCATTTCAATAAAAATTTCATCTTCAAATCATACTTAAATTTATTCATATCTATTTTTACCAAATCAAATCTTTTTTTATTTTTTTTTTTTTTTTTTTCAGAGATTCGTTAGCATCTTCAAATCACTTATTCATATTTATCAAATCAAATTTCAGAGATTTATTAGCAGCTTTATGAATTATTCACTCGATTATACGTTACCTTTCCCTTAGTTGACCTTACGATAATGCTGTCCTTGTATCTGATTATCTCAACAAATATATAACTGTTTCATGTTTTTATTGCCAATTAAATCAGTTAACCATTAGTTTTCCGGAAGAATCTCCGGAATTTATACCATGCATTTTCATTATACTTCAGATTTTCCTCTCTTTTTTTCTCAGTAAAGTATCAGTATTTGCTGATTTGCCATTACAAGAAGTGTATATTTCTTGCGTTACGATTTTTATAAATTTATTCCACTACCATTTTAGTTAATACCATTTTTATTATTCATCAGTATAATACTTATATCATTTCTATCATTATTTCTATTCTTACATAAATAATTTTACGCAAGTTAGCAATGATAGCAAAGTATCATTATTAAAAAAAGAAAAAATTTCTTAAAAATATACGAAGTTGGGGATAAACTCTTAATTATACATGTCATTACTTTACTGTGATAATTCCCTTGCCAACAAAGAGGAAATGATATCGTCCATTGTATGTGTTTATTTCAGATTCCTTTTAGTAGAATACAAAATATCGTTGCTAATAGCAACTGATTAAAATATCTTTATCTATACCAATGATTATGCAGTTTCTTTTCTTGTCTGTGTAGTTTGTACTTCCATCTTTATTTATTTATTGTCATGTATTAAAGGCTCCATAAAATACTATCACAAATAAATTCCATTTTAAAATTTGACTTGCTCAAGAATTAATGGATTCTGCAAAGCGTCACATCAATTGCTGAACTGTGCGACAAATAAGCGAAGAAGAGATAAATGACAATTTGTTGAGAGAGAAAAAAAAGATAAACAAAGCTGCATTTTAAACATTTGTCATTTGCTATATGTAGAATGAGGAAAAAAGTGTAAAATACGTTAGTGATTTTTTGAGGCAAATGTTGAAATAGTTAAAATGTTGAATGCCATTTATCGGCTTTTTTCACGGCAACACATTGTTATTCGAGATGAAGGCAAAAGGGAAGATAAAATGAAAAGGGCTGAATTTTCAATGTCAAAAAGAGGAATTTCAACGTCATTTCAATAGACGTATACTTAATTCATTATTCGCTGTCGTTTCATATTTTTTGTCCTTCTTTCCATTTCATTACTGTATTGATTGAGCGAGGATTACTTCCATCTGCTTTGAAGCTTTATTTCCTGATATTTCCCTCTCACTTCATAATATTTTGGTGATTCGAGAAATTTCCTGGAACTACTAATTAAGGTATTGCCATGATACTGTTGAATAGCTAAGAGCAAGTAATCTAAATCATCAATCACTAAATCAATTGTTTGGATAAATGGAATAAATGTAATGATTCAACAGCTGTCACATCATTGAATCGTGATATTTGATGTACAGTAATTATTCAAAAGTGTATGATGATCGTGATGTTTAATGTTCGGTAATATTACCTCTAATAGAAGATTTATTGCTCGGAATTAACGATTAAAATAAACTTGGTTTTATTTACTCAGAGTAGAACAAGCAATCGATTTCATTTTGCTATTCCTTTCTCATTTCAAATTTTTTGATTTGAATTTTTGTGCAGTTTAGCTACTCATAATTATATCATTTTTCACATGAAATTTCCATGATGAATATCGATTGATTAATTGCTGAAACCCTATTTTTGAAAACAAGATTTCGCATCTGTTCCTCTCAGCGAATAATTTCGTATCTGTTCCTCTCAGCGAACAATTTCGCATCTGTTCCTCTCAGCGAACAATTTCGCATCTGTTCCTCTCAGCGAACAATTTCGCATCTGTTCCTCTCAGCGAATGACTTATTTTCAACATTTTTTAAAAATTCAAATCTACTTTAAAAGAAAAAAAATAGTTTAAAATTTATTGCGTTTTTTTTCTTTTTTTTAATGAGTTTATGGTGTTTCTGAGAATTAGAAGAATGAATGGATGAAGTTAGCACCAGTTGTTTCTCGTGAAGCTTTTTTGATGCATTTTATAGTTAGTAATAAATGCATAAAAGCCGTAACAGAAGGGCATAAAATGTTTTCAAGGATGATCGAGTTGAATCATCCGAGTGGATTCTTCACAACATCTGATCTTATTATTTTCTTTTCCTAACTCAGAATTTTTAATCTTATTATTTTTTGTATGATGATACTTCTCCTACTGTTAAGCCGATGATACTTCCCCCTACTGTTAGAGCTAGTCTGATTGCTTTGCACTGATTACCTTATCGACTGATTTCATGAATATCAAGATTGGAAATGATGTAATTTATATGATCATAGGAATATTGGCCATTGTTTGCGTTTAAATGACAGAATTCTTTAAATTATTGTCGTTACTGTTAAATTTCAGCAGGAATCGAATCTTTTAAAGCAAAGCTGAAAGTCATAATAATAAACTTTTGCTACTTATTCAATGTTACTGTAGAAAAGAGACTGATATACTGATAAGATACTAAATTGAAATATATGTCAAATGATGAAAGTCAGAATTGGAATTAAAATTTTTAAAAGTTTATTATTATGCCATTGAATCATACTTTCTTATCGAATTAAAACAACTGAAAACCAAAAAAATGAAAGCGAAAAAAGAAATAGAGGAGATATTGTTGTTATTTGTATGATTAATGAATTGGATTTGAATTAGATTTCAATGGTTTCACATCTCATCTCTTTCTACTTCTCAAATAAATTAATTACATTATTGCTTTCTTATCCAACCTTGTTATCAAATGACAAGCAGTGATATGTATACTTCCACGTCCTATTCATTTCTTATTCATTGTGAATTCTCTGTAAATTTTTTTATAGTTTCAATTTTGTGCTCAACCCTCTCAGCTGTGCCTACAAGCACTTATTTATTGATAATTATTTACTTAATCTAAAAGCCCTAATTTAACCTTTAACATGAAGTGATGATAGCCTACCTAACTCGATCGGATTTCTTGTTGAGACTTCTTAGCGTTATTTCTATGTTTCTAAATTTTCGCTTCATTATATGATATTATATTTGATTGCCGGACTATATTAATAATATTTAAATGATTTTTTCAGATTCCTATGCAATCTTCATTTTTAAAATCGATATTTTTTAATCATTTGATGATAGTCACAAAGTTATAATATTTTATCTTGAAAACATTAACTATTCATCCCGTGGATTTCAAGTTTTAGTTAAATATTCAGAACCAATAGTAGAAGAATAATCGAAACAATTAGACATTTTTTAAATAAAATCGACAACCGTTTCATAGTTTATCCTTGATTTTCAACTATAATTTTCTATAATACATTTAGAGCAGAAATTTTTCCAAAAAAAAGAAAAATAGCAAACATCATTTCTCGCTGTAAAGATAGAACACAATGAAAATCAGACTGGTATTATTTTTGGAAAGAAAGAAATACTTTACTTTAAGATCAATGTAAAAAATGGAAATCAAAATCTTATTAAACTCATATATCTCGATAAAACTTTAGATTTTTTGCTATTGGTCTATATCTCAATGCTTTGTTTTTGTTTGGTTGGAGATGAATCGTCGAGAGCAGTCTCTGAAGTTCATCTAAAGGAATAGTTCCATCTCATTTTTAAAGACTCTCGACTCTCTATGAATTTTTTTTTAAATCTAGCATCACTTTCAACGGTTTTCACTTCAAGTAAATATGCAGGAATGCCAAACTTCATTTCACTATAAAGTTGAGCGATTAGCTTGATGTTGGCATGCGTTTCAACAAAACAATGCTGGATATCCTCCCATATCTCTCTTTCATATTGCATCGAAAATCAGTGCCAAAATCATTTTTTAATCAAATTTTCACACTTTTTTCGTCATATGTATCATTACTCGAGAATTTTATAATAATATTTTGCGAGAAATAAAATTTGATTATGAGCTTTTTTGATAGTGATAATAGCGTGAATAATGATAGTCTTTTGAAGGAAACCAGGCAGTACCACTCTTTGTATATTTTTTCTAGAATAATTTATGATACAATTATTTCAACAACACAACTTCTGTCTTAGCAATAAGTGTAATTTAATCTTTTTCGTTCTTCTTGACAAATTTATTAAAATAGTTCATTTTGTTCTTCATCTTTTTCAGAAATCATTACCTAAATGCTAACAAAAGTTAAACTTAAAACTTAATTGAAACGGAATGGTTAAAGTTTAGAATGCAATCTTTCTGATTTTCTAAAATGACTGCATGTGAATTTTTCGGACTGTGTATTTTATTTGCAGCATTATAAATTATAACTGATACAGGTATTCTTCTGTATACTTTTTGAATGGTTAATACTATAATATATAATTCGTTTCTAGCTGATTTAAATTTGAATAAAATTTTTGAATAAAGTCTGTTTGAAAGTTCATGAATTCATTGATGTCTTTATGTTCTTTCTGTTCAGTTATGAATAAAAAAAGCAAAGACTTATGAATCTTGTTGTGTTGACAAGAAAATGTTTTTAATTCAATTTAGACAAAATTCACTTTCAGATTATGAAATATGTGCAGATTCTAGTCAGCTAAGCATAATCCAGACATCTGAACTTTACTGATTTCAATCCTATGAGAAAATTCGAATGGACAATGAAACAATCTTTGCACATAAGGAAAAAATCGCTATCATTGAAAACGGTATTGCTACTATAACAGCAGTGATAACTGATAACTGGTCTCAGAAGAAATGGGATGATGAAATCATCAAGTTTTTTGAAAATTCGAGTAGTAGCAGTATCAGTGATATTAATGCTACACCAACAGTAACTTTCAAAAATTCAACAATTCAAAATTATTTCAATATAATCAGTAGTTGGAATATTTTTGGTACGAATTTAATTTTTTCAAAATTATGTCAGAAAATTATTTTTGATTTTGTTTCAAATTTTTTACTGTGAAATCATTATCGATTTGTTGTAAAATCCACTCACTGATCAATCATGAAATCAATGATGGATTCACATTAACTTTTGTATGTAATAACTATTTTGTGCTTATTCAAAATAAAAATATTATTTTTCTATTTTTTCATAATATTTCTTTTTTGTTTACTTTTTTTCATTGACCAATTTTTCAATTTATTTCCTTCGTTTTTATATTTCTTTCGATAGAAACAGATGTATCGATTGTTCATTTATTGTTCTATAAATTCTATAGCCTCATAATTTATTCACTAATGATCATTGAAATTATCCCGTAGAGCTATGTTCTTCTCGACTTCAACGGCTAAAATATTGAGTTAACACTAAAATTGTGGTGAAAATTTAAACTGCTTTAATTCAGTTTAATTTAATTCACCTAATTTTTCTTATCGTTTAATCTTTACTGGTTTGGAGAAGAAGTTCCATGGCTTATCAGGATAATCGCTGCTGGTACATCACTGGTTATCGTTATTTTAATCATTGTTGTTACTTACCTGATACTAATCAAGAAGTGAGTTTTTATTTAAATTTGTAAATTTGACTGATTTTTGATTGACTCAATCAGATATTACAAGATGTCTAATTTTTCACTTCTCACTGCAGTGTTACAATTATCACTAACCGACAATCCACTATGCACTTATCATTGCGATATTTTTCGTTTCAAATTTTGATTTTTTTTTTTATTCATTTGATTTATTACATTAGAAAATTACAGTAAAAAGGCCAGGAGAAATAGTAGGAGTGATCAACGATTTTCTGGTTCTTCTGATAACATATCACTATTTATGTGGCCAAGGTTAGTTGCTACAGCATTAGAAGCTTCATATAACTATTTTATGATGGCAATGGAAGAATAAATTTAAATTAAAACGTTCGTCTTTGAAAAGCGCCTAGAATATCAAATATTAAGCAGTTCAATTTCATGATACTTTGGAGAATGAAAAATGCAGGTTGCATGTTATGCTGCCCGAAGTCAATTTTCGATAGACAGGAAGATCTTCGAATGATGCGTCAGAATTCGGCAAGCAACTTAGATCCATATCGAAGACCGCCATTAACTCCTGTCAACCATAAAGACACCTGTGGTTTGTTACTATGGTATTTTTTTAAATATTAAGCAGTTCAATTTCGTGATACTTTTGGACATTGAAAAAGTATATCTGTTTCTTTTTCTTTTAAAATAATATTATCATAAACAATGTATATTAGCGAGAAAGAATTTATGGCATTGTAGCAAAAAAGCAGTATTTCTTTAATTTGAAATGAGCGTAAAAAGGTTTCAGAAGACGAATATCATAGCAAACTTTTGCTCTCTCAACGCTTGGAATCATCGAAAAAAACGAACTCACATTTGAATGCTTTAATGAGAAAAACAGAACATATGTCGATGCTAATTGATGATGCTCAAGATAGAAATAGCAATAATTTATTCGGAATCAGTATGACGGGAATTCACGGAATACCAGAATTATCAATACAAAATGATCGAAGGCGCCCGCTCCCAGTACCACCTCCCAGTTCTTTCAATCATTTATAACATTTTTTGCATAAAAATTTTGTTAATGAGAAAAGTTAATTAAAACGCAGTTTCAATTTTTTCCTTTTCAAATGTTTCTTTCGAAACTTTCATTCTAGACAAAATCTACTTGGTCTCAAATTATATTTATATCAATCTTATTTAATAAGTTGTTCATTGATTCTTTATTTAGAAGTCAAAGATCATTTCATACTATATATATGAGATGTGAAGATATGTTAACTTTCTCATTGGAACTTTCTTTTTTCACTGCACATTATAACAAATCTGAAAATGATAAAAACCTCTTAATAGAACGGATTACCCGACATTTCCTCTGAATACTTGGCGTCTATCTAAAGTTTCTTTGTTAAATTATCATAAATGAAATTGTTAATTATCAGTGAGTGAAAAAGAAAGAAAAAAATTTGTTTGTTACTAGTGAAAATGAACAGTCAGATGAACAATAGCTTTTACTGTAATTGTCCTTCAAGTCACTCACAAATGACATTTCAAAACTGAAAACTTTTCTGATGACATAATCATTTGAATGATTTTGAATGAAACAATTATTAAACACTAATTCAGTGGATTTCTCCATTTTCATAGAAACTGTCCCCGATATCTTTACAAGATTTACTACTTTGACAGATTAGAAAGTAAATGATAAGACTGATTCAAACAATTAATATATGTATCAAACAATAGAAGGGACAGAGAAATAAAAATTTATCATTTTCTGAATTATGTCAAGCACGAAGTTCATCATTTTAAAAATAATGACAGTAATTTATTGTTATCTTTTGAGGCATATTCAATAGACATCAAGACCGTGTATCTATAAAATTCTGTCATATGAATCGAGTTCCAAAGTTTCGAAGTTCAAAGTTCCGAGTTCAAGGTTCTATATTTCCTCGACATCAATGAGTATGTATGGCTACAGTAATCACTTCATAATTTCACATATTAGATAAATACCATATGATTCTAACATCATGTATAAAATCTAGAAGGATTATTATGATAAAGGATAAATAATTTTTGGAAATGATTATTTTGAAAAATTGATATATCATAATAACAGCGTTTTAAGTTATTCTGCTGTATACGTCATATATTTAAACAAAAATAATTTGATACTTTTTTCATGTTCGACTGAAAATAGGTGAAAATTCTTTAAATTTAAGATTTAATAAAAAAAAAACTTGAAAAAATATACCAATTTCAAGTTTTAGAAAAAAAATTTTCGGAAGGTTGCCATTCAACATTTGCTCACATTTTTCTTAGCTAAGAATTTTAAAATACAATCAAAAATCAGACAACGTTTGAAATCAATTTGATATACCTGTTCTGATAACTGATTCGTGAATGCAAATACAGATTAAAAGTAGTTCGCTTGAGATTCTTCTATTTCTATGACATTAAGTTAAATGAAATCGTTGAAAAATATGGCTTAAATACGATGTCGCATACTTGAAGCCAGATCTACTTGGTTGGTAAAGGCAAGTCAATAAATTTCAAACAATTGTTACCAGCAGAAAGATCGATATATATTTTTGACACTAAAAAGTGATCTCAAGCTCTTCTAAATATTAAACAATTAGAATAGTTTTGACTTCAATAAAAGTATCGTTAACAATTTTATTTGAATCTTCTCTAACGATACTCAATAATATTATTGATTTATATGATTTATATATATATATATATATATGCATATTGCTTTAAATAAAATTTTATAATACTATCATTGTTAAAAATAATTAAACAACACATTTTCTTTCTAAGGATCGATCAATTCCACTCATTTCTAAAATAATCCCAAAAAAATATGTGATGATTCTCAGACCAAAATAAGTAACAAATTTTATCACCTATCATAACAAAATGCTAAGAATCGATTGGAAAATATTTTCGCATGAGACCAGTTTTCCGACATGTTGTAAAACTCGATCGAATCGAGCATATTTCGTCATTTTACCTTTTTCACCCGTCTACAACGAATCTATAGAATTATCATTTTCAAAATATACAATTTTTCCTACTTTCACAATACAAAATATTTCTTTATCAGTTTTTAATCTTAGTGGAAGATTAGAAATCGAAAAAAAGCGGATTTTTCATTCTATCCCTATACGTATATTGATTTTATATGAATATTCCTATCAAGACAATTAGTTACGATTATGAAGTGAATAAAATTGAAATCGAACAAAGTTTAGTTTTTATCTTTCCTAAACATTAAACTTCAGAAAGATTTTAAATTACAATAGAGCTCATTTGATGTAGAAGATAAAAATATCGGCAGTAATAATAATCGAAGCACAGAAATGAATACAAATAGGTGACACATATTAAATGATGTATGAATATCATTCTTCTCCATTCGGAACATTGTACTCTCTCTCTCTCAATGTCACATCATTTTGTTTTTAAACATATTTCATACTATTTGAGAATTATTAAATTGATTTATCTTTATCATTTCATTTCTCATTATCTTCCCATATGTTGTAATTCGTTTGTTTGCAAATTCTGTAAATAACTAAAAATTGTAGACGAAAAATTTGCTATCAAAAGAATATCATTTCATCCTCTAAACACTTCAATTTTATCATTTCATTTCCTTTAAGACAATTATAAATATCCATCCAAACAAGCCAATTAATTTTAGTGAACAATAATAGATGAAATTGGTCGGTCTTTCTACGTCAAGAACGTGCTGCATGATCATTACACAATCTAGGCATGGCGAATCAACTTTGTGTGATAATAATAGCTCTGATCTCTCTTGAATTAGTATGCTAATAGTTGTCATCGCTTAAAAAATTTGACTCTTTCAGCCAAGAATTCTAAGGCAAAAATCCCCAGTCTAGAATAACTACTATATCATATTCCAGCATCAAACAGATTATATAACCTAGTTATTTCAGTTCTACTCTTGACATACAAAGATAGTTCTGTTAAAAGATTTTCCGTCCTTTCCAATTGAGCATCTTATTTATTCAATGATTTATAAAGTCATCCGATGAACGAATTGCTGAGCTAATCATTTTTATCACTCTCATCGCCATGATTAATTGTAATTCATTTTTTACCACTTTTTATTTCTTTAATAGTCTTTAGAAAAGAATCTTTGCTCTTTTTAATGAAAAATCATGAAAAATATGCTTAGTGATATCAAATTATCAATTTGATTTTCAATTTCTTATAAAAATAATAAATTTTATCATTCATGATTTACTAATCATAATTTTTATAAAATAAATGATCGAAAGTATTCTAGTCAATCTAAAAATATTGATTGCAACATTTTCTTTAGCTTCTGATCAATATGTCAATATATCAAAGAATTCGCATCTTAAAAACCAGGTTATCTAGAATGCTTATTGTGGATGATTTAAAATAAAATCTAAAACAGAAATTAAAAGTCAAATCGGCGATTTAGCAGCATTGAATATATCTTTTTATTTACAGTTAAAAGTAATAAAAATTCTTTTTTAAAAACCATCAAAGAAATAAACATTTGAGGCATTAAATTATAGACACTCATAAGCACTACTGATAACAATGATAGGAACTACTGATTCAATAATCAATTCTTTGTAAAATTTTATAAAACAAGTTTTTCATTATTTAACAAAATTAGACATTTTAAGTTTTTAAAATGAAGATTTTCGGTCATTGTGGAAGAAATGATGAGGTTGAAATCTATGCATATAAATTCTTTTTTTAGAATCTATATGTATACGCTGGTAGCGAAATAAAATCTGTCGCGTAACAATTCATCGTTGATAGATTGATATTATTTATCTCCAAATTATACAAGATATCCAGATGATGTGATTTTTTTTTTGATTTATTTTGTCAAAAAGGGCTAAGAGTGATATTTAGTTCAAGGAGACATGGATGAAATATTGATTTAACCTTTATCTGAGGTTGATGTCATTTCACTAAAATCATCCCGTATGAAACTATTTCTTCGCGTCCTAATCATCATTTCTTTCATTTCTATGGAAATTTACTATAAAATTTCTATTTATCATGTAAAATAAATATTTTATCTTTTTTATAATTTAAAAATTCTTGTTTGAAGATATTGCATTCGCTGTTTACCTTAACTTAGTAATCCTAAATTTTTGGAAAATTTGGGGAATAAATCAAGCATTTTAGTTGGTGATCTATTATTGACTCTGGCGTTTAGATGGCTTATAGAATGTAAAAATTTAAATGTTCTCTCTATCTTATTTATAGCATCGTGTTCACTTGTGAAGGGTGAAATAAGGCAGATGTTAACTTACTTTAACCCTCACACTATTCGGGAAATTTATTTTGATATCATTGGAGAAAAAACAGCATCTTTATTTTCTGCGTGTTGTGAAGCCGCATCTGTAATATCTGGTGCTACAAGTGATGAGATAGAGAGACTAAAGAGTTTTGGGTTTAACTTTGGCATGGCATTTCAAATAATTGATGACATGCTCGATTATATTGCTAGTCAAAGTACTTCTGGAAAACAGGTCGGGAAAGACTTTTTCGAGGGTAAAGTTACTTTACCTGCTATTATAGTATATGAAAAAAGCAGTACAGTGGAGCGAGAATTTCGGGAGAAATGCTTTTCTTCGGCTGAACGTGATTTTGATCAGGCATTGTACTATATTAATGCAAGACATCAAATGAAACAATTAATTAATTAGTTATAATTTCAATTAATTGGTAAAGAATTTACATTTATTTCAATGATCATTAGACAAATAAATGTACTAATGCAACAATTACTTACTGGCTCGTTTTAGCATTTATTTGCTAAGCCAGATATGTGTTGTAGATTCAGGATGCCTCATTATGCTATAGCAGAAAGGGACAAAGAAGCCATTGAAAAATTACGAAAAGCTGTTAAAAATGAGGTATGATGAAAAATATCAATAATAGTAGGGATTACTATTTTTGTATAAGGAACAGATTTCATTTATTATTGAATTTGAGTTTTTATATGGTCGTTCAAATTTAAATTAAGTATTGAATTAATTTAATCAGTATCAATATCAATTAATTGAGCAGCGTTTCAATGGAAGATCATAAATTCTTCAATCTTCGAACAAGTGGTATAATTATCCAGGATATTTAATTAATTAACTTTCTATTTCAATCTGATTCAATCGTTAAAAAAGGCTTCTGTTTGTACAATAGCTAAATATACATTTAGATTAGAAATTATATGGAATTTATTGAAATCTCGAAAGTTTCAATATCACTGCCAATAACAGTAAAATGTTCAGCTTACTCCGTATTATGACACCGATTTCAACTTATTGCGATGGCTTCAAGGTCATAACTACAATTTTGATGTCGTAATATCGCGATTGAAAAATCATTTACTTCTTCGAAATTCATGGGATTTGGATCATTTGGCAAGCAAACCTCGCAATCATCCATTGCATACTTATTGGAAGGTATTTTCATACATTAATCTTATAGATATATCTTACCCGAAACTGTGACATATTCAAAATTGATTATTTTAATTCAGAGGAATTACGACTTAATTAGCGAGCTTTTTCCTTTTTAAATTCATATTTAAACTTGCAACTGTCAATAGTTCATTTATAAATTCCAACAATTTAGGCTGGTTTAACTGGTCCAGCAATCAAAACTCCAAATGTCATTGTTAATGTCGAGCAGACAGGACGAAATGACTACTGGGGAATGATTCAAACATTCTCATCTAGCGAAATTATGTTGGCCCGAACGCATGATCTTGAACTGTTTCTTCGCCGAATAATGGAAATGGAAGAAAGAACTGGTAAATATTTTCAAAAAGTTTAATTCCCAGATTTTTCTGAATATAATTGTTTCATAGTCTCTTTAATCAAAATGAATATATAATTATCTGGTCTGGAATTAAATTAACGATCGCTAGCGAAAATTAAAACTTTTTGTTCGCTTCAGGTCAACAGGCTTTTATTATGTATATAATGGATCTGACAGATTTGAAATACGACAAACGTCTTCTGAGTTTGATGACCGGCCCATTGGCTAGTATGTCAACATTCATGAGTGAGCATTATATAGAGATGATCAATAAATTTGCCCTTGTCAATGTACCACCATTCATGGCCACTATCTGGTAAGTATCATTAATTGCTTACTGCTTACTTTTTTCTTCCCAATTATTTTTTTATTGAAGTCAAAAACAAGCGGATTCTACCAACCTACTATTTCACTATATGGCTTTTTCTTCGTTTTTTACAGATTCATTTTGCTTCTATTTAGGGCATTCGTGAAGCCATTACTACCAGAGCGAACTCGTCAAAAAGTTTCAATATTTGGATCAAATTGGAAACACGAAATTCAAAATCTTGCTGTTCCAGAAGTGCTACCAGCATATTGGAACGATGACAAAATAAAGATGGGTCTAAAACTCTATCATTATGATGGTTACTGATTATCAGTTGATATATTTTTCTCTTATATTAGCTTAATCACTTCTTCATTCAAAGTCATTTACATATTTAATCGTCAGTTTGTCTTTTTATCATTATACAACATAAAACCGTTTGTAATTAAGTATGTTTTTGAGGTTTTATTTTTATAGTTATCTTAAGAAATTTTTTAAATAAATGAAATAAGCATTTATTTAAAAATTGCAGGTATTCAAAGCAGAATTAGACCGCGCTAGACCGCTTGATCCGCAACAATATTATAAAAAAGAATTAGATGAAAGGAGCAAGGTATTATATCGATTGGTGCGGGAAAAACAGGTACGATTGATGTGAACGCTGAAAAGGTGCATTTTCAACACTTTAAAATTTGAATAACAACAACAAATTCAATAATTCAAATTAAAACTGAGAGTATTAAAAAAATAGCAATTTGCATGAATATTCTGGCGATCAAGAATGTGGGAGAAAACTATGACCTTTCCAATAATTCTGCTAGATTAGAAAAATTTTCAGGGTTCTGTGATACGACTATGCTTTCATGCTGATGGTCATTTTGCATTCACTATTTTTTATGTCAACGATCAGTCTTATGAAAACTCAAACTCATCAATCAATATTTATCCTATAATGACGGTGCATACTACAAGTATCATTTGAAATCTGATGAAAATAATCATGATGAATTCAATGATTAACATAATCGAATTTTCTTAAATCATTTTGGTATTGTGATAGTATAGTAATTATGCTATATGTGTTACTGCATAAATTATCAAAATTTTCAAACATTCTGAATACTTAACCAGAATAATTCGAAAATTACGAAATTGTGAAATTCGCTCTATTCATGTCTGCACTGAGCATAGATTGAGTTTTTGTTAAATTATACTTTATAATTAAATAGGATGAAAGGTTTTGTGATTTTGCATGCAATTAAATTTGATCTCAATCATTAGAAATATCCTTCATTCACGTATTTATTTTATGATCTATTCCTTTCCAGCAAAATTAAAAAAATTTCTTGAAAATTTCCAAAGTTTAAGATTAAATTGATGTAATGGAACAAAAAAAATCCATTCTCAAAATCGATTTATGAAATTTCAGAAAGTGCCTGGACCAACTACAGTACCAATTAAAGACGAAATTAAATGCGACAAAAGTGGCACATATAAAATTTGGTTCAGTAACGAACATGCATGGTTGCACACATTGAATATACATTACTTGATTGATGTAAAATCTGATAATGAATAACTGTAATGGTAATAATCATAATTAATCTCTTATAGAATAGACTGTATTCAAAAATCTATCTGAAAGAATCTTCATAGTTTAAACAAATTCAATTTGAAAGAAAGTCAAAAAAGTTTGCTTCAAAGTAGAATATGGTATTAACAATTAGTTAATTGCTGACAATTTTTCAAATATCTACTCTAAATATTATGAGAAAATTATTATTGAAAAAGGTAAGGTTATTAGCCAAAAAGCCAACGATGAAACTAAAGATAATTATGGAACAGATAGCTTCTTGGCTATGCAGAGTTTTGAAGCTATAAGACTCTTTTTGATTTATATGAAACTAGAAAAAATCTAAGAAGGAGTTAGAATCTATTACTTTTGAAATAAGAAAAAAGATTATACGTATTATTGAAAATTTTGATTAAATCAGGAAACAAACGTGAATGAATGATACATCCATCTTATCCTACTACTAGTGTATCTCTTTGATAATGAATTATGTTTATTTTACTTTTTAATAAAATTTGTGCATTTTGTTTGCTTTTCTTCAAAAAAAATAAAAATATATCGGTGATAATATTGATATTTGTTCTTGAAAAATTGATTATTTTTCAAATCACTGAATAAAAATTTTAGGATCTGTGTTACAAAATTATAATCGAAAAAAATTTTATGATCTAATTGCACCTTGAAGTTATGCAATAGTGACATCCAAAATTAATGAGGACGAAGATTTTGCACTTTCTGTCAAACAATTTCATTTCATTGAGCAATTTGATACCGCTAGTAAACTGTTTGAATGATAGTTTTACGAGACAATATCACTGAATGAAATGTCAGAGACATTAAAATATAATTTTACTGTGAATTGAAATCATATTCCAAAGAAATAATTTCTATCATTCAGTCTATTCCTGCGAAAAGTGCCAAAGTATTATTCGTTCGGGAGATTATTCATCATCTGCCAGCACTTATAAGTTAATTCATTGAAAGTACATTTTATCCACCGATTATTCTTTCTTTTATGTTTAATCGTTGTTTTCCATTTTATCAAAATATCTGTTTGGAATGGAAAAAGATAGAACAATTTTAATTATATTTTCATCAATGATCTATAAATGATTAAAGCTATAGATAATAGAATATTTCAATTTTAACCTAAAATTTTTAGCGTTACTTTTTTCATCGATGATCACATTTCTACTGAAGCTCTTGTGATTTTCTCTGTCTAAGAAATGATGCTCATTTTTTATTTTATATCAAAGAATAATTTTTTATATTTTAAAAGATTCCATCGTTTATTTAAAAATTAAATCATTTTTATTTGCTACTCGACTCTAAATCTACAATAGCTTCCCTTACCATTTTTATTCTTACAATAAAATGAAATGCAATTCATTTATTGTTATTTTCATAAAGTCAATCAAATATACATCCTTTTCAAACTAATCAAATAATCTTATCTTTATGGGTTTTCGAGATTTGTCAGATCAAACGACTTCTGCTTAAAGTATTTCAATGAAGCCTTCTTTTTGAATAACTTGTCCTCAGTTTCATGTAATTAATATCAGTAAATGAAAAAAAATTTCTTTTTTTTGAATCTACAAGTCAGAAATAAAAAAAAAAAAAAGGGTATTTATTTATCAACTGCAATGATTTCTAAGTTTCATGAAAGCTTCCGAACATATTAAATCAAATCTAGTTATGCTCAACTGCATATCCTACACATTTACTAAGATTTTCCAAAATTATATCAGAAGTCAGAATGTTTCAGTTATTTTCTGTCGAAACGTCATTGATCTCTTCTTCCAAATTTCATTTATATTTCCAGAACTTCTAAGATTCCTTCTTCACAAGAAAAAATCAATATCTAAATGCATAGCAATATAAGCATTGTATGTGAGGCATACTACTAATTAATTAATATAAAAAAAAAACCTTTCTCGTTATCATTTTCTTCCTCCCTACCTTCTCTCTTTTCCGACTCAGTCCCAAGAATTTGATTTAATGATTCGAGGATCTCGATATAGGATTTCATTAAGTATATTGTTCTTATAGATAATAGAATTATGCATAAATAATTTGTTCAGTTGAGAAATGAATGAATAGGTAGCTGAAGAGGTGCAACGAGTTTATTCAAAGGTGAATGAATAATTATAATTTCTTAAAATTTCGCTCCTTTTCCAGATCGCCTCTCTTTGTTAATTGCGACGATCTTTATTTCAAAGCGATACTTTCATTAAGTGTTATTAAAGATGAGAACAGTAGACTTTTATTATTGCCAGACTGTGCCTTCATCGTTGCAACTGCTATTGAATAATTAGTAATTTTACAAATGACATTTATTTATCATTTGTACAGGCGCAACTTTTCATTGAGTGCAACTTTCATTTATGGCTGTTATTTACGCGGAATAATTCATTGCAAATATATTTTCTCAATGGTTCCTTTCTTAGCAATTTTTGAGTACTTTCTGAATTCAATAATTGCTATATTAGTAATTTAAATTAACTTTATGAAAGATGAAAATTGAAAATTATTTTGTTTAGCTAAGAATGCGAGCATTACGGATGGAATATGACTGTGATTTGTTGTTTGTTAAGTTTTAATTGCAATGGGAAGAATTAGAATTCTGATCTAACAAGCTTGTTATAGAATATGTTCTCGTGACATACATTTAGTGATGATATACATTTGGTAAAACAATACATTTAATTAATATATGATGTATCGCAACCTCGAAGATAATTCAACTTAGCACAACACTTTGAATTATTAATTTCTTTTGACTTTTTACAAATTTAAATTAATGTCATTTTGAAATATTATAAAAGCTTAAAATTCGAAACCTATTTATTATATCTAAACTTAACATAAAGCAGTATGATGAATGGATAGCTTCTATCAGTATGAATAAATTTGAAATGCTGTCGATAAGCTTAAATTTGACATAATAACATCTTCTCGTAGGAAATATCAAAAACTAACATGGAAGTATAACTTGTGAAAAAATATTATAAAAGATAAATTACTAAGCAAACTTGAATTTTGTCATACAATTTATTAATGGAATTTCATTTTGTAAGTTCTATCGCTGTCAACGAGAATTCATCCATTTTTAAAACATTCATTTCTTTGGAAGATTTATACAAACTCTAATAATGCTTTAAAAAAAAAAACACATCATTTTGTTTCACGACATTCTTGAAAAGGGCTTGATTCATTCGTTGTATCATTTTAATTCAAAAAGTTGATATTGCAAAAAAAACAAATCCTGCAAGAATCGATCTTTTGTTTTTATAAACAAATGCCTGCAAATCGGTTATTGCAACAATATCATTGCAATCGTACATGTTGATAGTTTATCTTAAATTATGCTATTTCCTAATCCACAAAGTTTTCTTAAGATCATATTAGATGATGCTATGGTCAGAATTTACAATCTTAATAAATTTGCATACTAAATGAAATGCATGATTAGTTTTCATTTAATTCCATATCTAACTTGACATTTAAATCTCTAAAAAAAAAAATAAAATGAAATTTCATTAACACCTTGACGCAACAATGAAATTGCATATGAAAACATAGTTCTAAAATGAATCCTAGTATTTAAAATTTTTTTATAGTCGAGTATTTCAATTCATTGACAATAATCATAATTTTATTTTATCTCTTATCATATAAATGAAAAAACATTCAACGCAAAAACTTATTTCTTTTAATTTTGAATTTTTCTTTTGCTTTTAAATTAAATGATTTCAAGAATCTTCATATACATAATTTTTGATAAAATGCTAATTAACTTGTAAACAATTTTTTTCTTTTTTGTATGTAAACTTCATTTCGCTTTTCTTCGCATCCTAGTTCCTTTCTGGCCATAAGAAAATAATTTTCGTAGTAGGGAATCATCATCCTACAATAAAGTTGATCATAAAGAGTTGGATTTGTAAATTGAAATATTTTTCTTCGGATGATTTAAATCATTTTTTCTAAATACGCATCACATTCAATAAAATATTGAAAGAGTACTTCATGGTAAATTTTCATCTTCTTGTGAAATTAAATTTAAAAAATTTTTACGGAAAAAAAGAAGCAGCAAGGAAACAAAATTTTCGAAATTTTAATATGAATTATTTTTTGGACAGTGAATAACTTTATTCATGGATAATTTCGCATAATCTTCAAGACCGAAAAATTTAGCAATTTTTTAGAAATATGAAACTAGGAAACTTGTTTCAATTTTCATCAGCTTTTTTTAAGAATCAGTAAAATAGAACGGTTTTAATGAATTCGCTCCCTCTTTTGCACTGATTAACGATGATGACCCTTCCACTTCACGTATATTTCAATAAATAACAATTCTCATTTTTCTTTTCTTAATTAATTATAGAAAGGTTTCCTTTTTAATTGCGAATTTCCTTTTTAATTGCGACGCAATAAAAATTTGAAAGAATTACAGATGGTTGCACTTTCCATGATAATTTTTCGAGTTTTGAAATAATTTTAGTAACTTTTAAATTGTTACCTAAGCCTGGTTTCTAGTATTCAAGTTTACTTATTTCAATGATTCACCAACAGCATAGATTTGAAAGTAACACATCATAATCTGCGCAAATATTCCATATTACACGGCGCAATTATTAGAATACATATTGATTTTTAAACAGTTGGTTCTTTTCCATAAATAACTTTAAGTTATTGAAAATGAAAGTTTCGTCTCGAAATTTTGTGAATAGACTTATCAAATATTAATCTTCTGATAAAGTTTCATTTGATTAAAGTTCCGGATCATTCATGCGCTGCTTTCAAGATTACTATTCTTTCGTCCCATGAACATATATCATTTGAGAAGAATAGAGCTGGAATAAAATTCGAAAATTTGAGAAGTTTAAAAATAATATTGGAATAAATTCATTCCTCTTTGTTTGTGCTATTTTTGTTTTATGCAATGATATCAAAGGATACTTTGAGCATATGTCATTATCAGAAGGACATTAAATCTAGTATTTTTATTTGGTGCTGATTTGTTTCAGAAACCGACAGGTGCAATAGTTTTATTAAATTCACAATAGATAATTTAATTCCTTCTTCTTTTTCATTACATTTATTTCCACATGCTGTTGATTAAGGTCATTGCCTGTGCTTTGTATGAATAAAAAATTTCTCATTTCAGTTATCAAATTTTCGACAGCTTCTAATAATGGAAGCGTATTTCATCTGTTTAGCAACGGATTTTTAGAATTAATTCGATCATTCCATACTCTTACTTGGTTTTAGAACATTTCTATTATTTCACGGCTTTCATTTCAGAAAACTCATACCTCTATTTCCGACTCTATTTTCTTCATTTTTTTTTCTACTTCCGATAAAAGTTACTTTGAAATCATCGAAAATGAGTTAGAAAGTTTGAGAATAAAAAGTTTTTTGATTTTTTTTTTCGAACTGAAAAGCATATGTCATAGAAAAACCTTATATTTTCAACATTTATTTAATTTCTTTGTAATTTATAGTATATTGTAGGATAAGAATTCACTCGGATACCCAATAGTGTGTCAAAATTCAAGAAATTCAAGAGATATAATGATTCTACAGAAAATAATCTCTAAATTTCTAATAGTTGAATTACCTAGACAAAGAAGAAAAAACTATACTTCTGTTAAATTCTCTCTTTCTTTCTTGCTTCAATCTTTTGAAAAGTGGTGATGCTTATTTTTTCAAGCCTACGAGGACTAAAAACAATAAATTTACCCTTGTCTCGGCTTCCTGTCAAGAATGGTTTTTCTGCTAAATTCTACTTACATTCTTAATTCTATCGGAAAGAATCCCTTGCACTGCTAATGATTTTCCATTATTTATTCTCCTAGAATTCTTCCATATATTCATTAATTTTTTTATTCGTCGAAAAAATTTACTGTCTAATCTGTATTTGTATTAGATTGATTCGAATACTTAAATTTGGGACAAAATCCAAAACATTGATTTATCTAAATGAATTTTAAAATCATAAAGAAATTTTTAAGATTTTAATAATCTGAAATCTCTGCTCAATTTTTCAAACTTGAAATTCAACAATACAGATCCCCTTGTCTCTTCTCGACTAACAATCTTAAAAATCATTTCCATTTTAGGTTACGAGCATATTTACCAAAATAATATTCAGTTTTTTTTTTCTCGAAGTTTTTTTCTACTCAATTCGTTGATTTACTTGGTAAACTGAGATTTTTCGTAATACTTAATCGTAGAGATAATGCAAAATAAAGCACAGTTTTGTAGTTTCAACATTCCACTTTAAGATTAGATGAATGCAGTGAAATTTGAATGAGTTAAAGATAACAAACCTACATATTCCAAAAATATAACTGCACATATGAGCTGTACTTTTTGTAGGAGTTAATAAAGAAGAAGATTATAAAGATCTAAACTTCATTAAAATACTTTTTTAACTATTGATTCGTGTGATCTTATCAATTACTGATTTCCTCTTTTCTCACTTTTTGCAGCTTTAATGAAAAAATAGAACAAGTCAGATAGAAAAAATATTTGCTTTTGATTATTCAGCGATATAACTATTTGCTTATCAAAGATAAATTTGTTAATTCAGCATATTTTGACCTTTCCGTTTTGTGCAGCATAGACCTTTAGATAAATACTCATGAGCAGTTTCACTTCATATATAGGATGAAGAAAAATTTTGAGAAACAATAAATATTTTTAATAGGCCAAAGCATTTTTTATGTATAATATTTCAGTGTGCTAGTTGTTGGGATCATATCTGTCTAGAAGTTGACAGCTATGACGATTCCTATCAGACATGCAACTATCATAAACTGAACATTATCATTCGAAATGATCAACATTATCAACTATTGTCCCCATATATTATTGCATACACTGTCTTTCTCTTGAACATTTCAAATAAAAATTATATTTTAAAATTCATATTTAAAAATATTATCTCTGAATATGCAATGCAAAGAGTATAATGCATTCATTTCAACAAATCGATTTACGAAATATATTTGTTTACATCCTGACTGATCCATCTAATCTATCAAATATTATCGATGTTTTGATTGCAAGACTTTCTTCCGCTACTACTAGCAAAGTTAGCTGTAAATATAATTCTCCAATTTCATCCATCCATATCCAACTATCTGCTTCTTGTTGACAAGAGAATAATCAAATCAATCCCCGAATTCGTTCGTTTTAATTTGTCTCCTTAAATTAATTTTTGTTTTCTTGCAATACTTCATATTAATTATTCATCTATTGCATTATAACGATTTCTAGAAATTTAGTGCTTCGAATAATAATAATAAACTTCCATAGCTCTGTTATCATGAGTATAGCTAACACGAACGAACCTAAAGTTATACATTACGATAGGGTAATTTAACGATTCCTATAGCTACATAACCGGTGAGAATTACTCTTCTATATTAATTATTTACAGGTAGCAAAAATCCTGCAAATAAATAGTTCAGATTACGGTAATGATATCGACCTTGAGCTGATTTAGATTTTGAAGCCGTTCTTGAAATGTTCGCTCCATTCCTTTTCATTCCTATGACGTGACCCGAAATTGAGAAAATTTTGATGAATATGCCCGCTTCCATTATCAAAAATGCGAATAAATTGAGCATGTGGAACAGATAGGATCTTTCCATGTCGTTCGTCATGCAACTATTTTATGTATTGATGAATATGAATGTTATGGACTTCAATCGTTTTGTGAATAATACTTTCTCCAAATAGCTATCATTCTCAAAGATTTCTGCAATCTTATCTAAAATTCCATCAGTTCCAGACGTATTTTTTATTTGATGAACAAAAGCTAAAGATCAAAGATCGATAAGGATGCATTAGCTTGTATAAAAGTAGTTGAGATGATATACTGATAGTGTATGACTGTAGAGGAGATTACCAGGAACTGATAAGATCTGCGTAATAATATGACTTAGAGATTGAGAAGGATCTCAAAGAGGCAAGATACAAATAGTAACAGGCACACGGCAGCCTTTGCTACTTCAGGACTTAGTATGATCCGATAGGTCATTTTCGATTCGTGATAGACGTTAAAATTGTTGTGAATAAAATAGTGTGGTTTGTGGGATGGGAGAGTCAGAATATTTCATTGTTATTATTAAACAGTGTATGGATTATGCGATACAGCATATTCGGTGAGTATCAAATTTCAGACTCTTAGATCATTCATACATTTTCTAGCATCCTGTGGATATTCTCATACCTGTCAATATCTTCCTAATATGCTTTCAAGAAAGATTCATCAATCGGAGACTTTTTTTGTCCGAGAAGTTGCTATAGGAATATTTTGTGTTAACCGAAGTAACATTTTCAGTCTGGTTTTATTTTCATTTAGGAATCTGTTAATTCTTTTCCAGAAAAATGGAAAATACATTTTTTTTATGTATTATACGGAGATGCTCTGTTCCAGCATGTACGATTTCAGATTGAAACAAATAAATGTAGCAAAGAGATATAATAATGTCTTATGCATGCTGAAATCTTGTCTGTACAGTGCTATTGCTACCAATTGGCAGTAGACCGAAGTGGTATTACCATCTTTTGTTATTTCATTTACATAATAGAAGCAGCATCCATGGCTGAAGGAGACTTCATTGTTTCGAATGACAAGGATGATGCCTTGAAAAACGGTGATGATGACATGACACTTATGTCGCTAAAAGATAGCGTCGGTTGTGTGTATGGTAAATTGGTTTTGCTTGGGTAAGTATTCTGTACTTTTCTTTAAAGCAAAGAAATATATATATATGTGTGTTAGCAGTATATATATATGTGTGTTAGCAGTATATATATATATATGTGTGTTAGCAGTGCCTTATTGCAATCACTTAGATTTGCAGTAGATTAAACAGTACAGCGCCGTAGCCGACGTTATGAAGTTATTTAATGAAGCAAATCCATGCTTGCAGTTATGTATTTTAAGGAAATTCTCTGTCCCAAGTAACCGAACTAGATAGTCCTGATGACTTTAATTTTGACTTTATTTAGGAGAAACTTTAGCACTATTTTCTCGAAATCTTAAAAGTTTTGAAGGGGATTTCTGGTTTGATAAACAAAAAGCGATACTACTCATGAATACACATCTATACCATGCATCGATAGACTTATAGCTACATTTAAAACTAGTAATTTTTTATGAATTCTTTCTCTTATAAAAATCCTCACCAGTTATACTGAATATTAGTGGGAATGATAGTTTCAGCCATCATTATCTTTCAACAACGGAGTTAACTGATGGTAAATTGTTATTCCTTTGCTATAGATATAATGGCACGTTCGAAAGCAGTAATACCTATGCCCAAGGTCGTAAGCATCACTCAAAAATGATATTACGCAAAAGACATTCGGGTAATGGTATTAAAAAGGATCAAAGCAGTTTAGTTAGCATTCCACCAACACAAACTCAGGTTTGTTTCTAAAACATAGATTCTAATTATCGAGGAAAGTTATGTTTATCACTGAAAAAAAAAAATGTTTTGCAAGCTATTTTTATAAATTTAGATTTTTCTGATGTCCGATCTTGTCTATTCATAAATCTAAAATTTTTTCAGGTAGTACGCGATGCGTCTCGACACGTTGTTTCGTATTCGTATAATCATAGTCACACAGTTCTTGTGGAATATAGTCTTGACCCTTACAAAGATATGTTTCAGGTGATTTGAATTAAATCAATTCTTAATTGTTTTTCATATCTTGGTGGAATAATTTAACGTAAAATTTGTCTATTTCATTACTAAAATTTGTAATAATTTATGTCTAATTCAACAATTTGAAATAAAATAAATTAAACGCTTACTGAATTTAGGTTTCCACAGTTCGCTGCTGTGATGAATTCTTTTTGTAAACGAAGATATGTATTGAAAATGTAGATGAAGTTTAGCATCTTAGTCCATAGCAGTTTTCGTCAAGTATAGTGAAGAGAGAAAGAATATAAACAATAAGGTTTGTTCTCTTTTAGATTGGTCGTTCCTCTGAAGAGCAAATAGATTTTACTGTTGTAGATACTTGGCTTGCTGCAAACGCGCTTCATCAAGGTTCTTGTTTTATTCATTTGTAAACTAGGTATTAATAATTATTGCAGGCAATAAAAGTAAGATTTTTTTAGAACACAAATTAGTAAAAAATTTTTTTAAAGATCATTCTATATAATTCTTTCATTATCGAGCTTGCACAAAGAGTCATATAAATATTGCGAACTTGCGAAAAAAGCATTTCAGTATGAGAAGAAAGAAAATGTAGAATTGGTAGAGACATATCAGTTGATAGCCTGTAAGAGAACGGCCTTGATTTAGAATGGTGCATTTCTTTACATGTGGTTTGCATCCAATTATTTTCGATGAAAAATTCGTTTATTAACTTTAAGACTAAAGATTTAGCAGAGTGTTACAATGGAACTTCAGTAATTTTACTAGAAATTTAGAATGAAAGTGATTTTAGATGTTCAAAATGAATTAGAATCCGAAAATGGTTTGCTTGAAGGTATTAGAGTTGCAAAAGATACGCGTTGCAACATCCGGCGACCAATATCTTCAACAATCAGTCGTTATGCCTGTCGAATACAAATTAATCGTGACTATCCTCATAGAGCTTTTTTATACGCAGCTGGATTTGACAGTTCTAAGAACATTTTTCTTGGAGTACTTTTATTCCATATTTTCAAAAATCTAATTCAACATTATTTCTTTAATTTTAACTTTTTCGGACCCATTATTTTCTCTATTAAAAAGGAATTTTGTCTTCTTGATTGAAGAATTTTTATCCTCTTGCCTTCATAAATGTGGCTTTTTGTTTCTGAGTAATGCTATATGTCTACATTTTGTGAATGATTATTTATTAAAAAATCACACTTATCCTTGAGAACTAATTGTAATAGATTCTAGTTTTTACCTTTTCTGTGGTCTTGATAATTTATTTCATATAATTGCAGGAAAAGGCAACGAAATGGATGAAATGTGATGGCGAAATTGATGGCCTTACAACGAATGGTATTCTCATTTTGCATCCAAATATTGTACAAAGACAGGTGCAATAACTTGTTGTCTTATTATTAATTATTTCAAGAAATCCAATCAAATAATAACAAAATGCTTTAGTAATAAAAATTGTATTTCTCACATGTACTTAACAGAGCTTCCATTATTATTTTCTGTTTTATTTTGCATAAAAATTAATTAAAGTTTGATTTGTTTTTGATTTAGTCTTTTAATTAAATTTAATTTAAAAGCTCATAAACCGAACGAGAGAGATCAGCCATGGCTTCGGTGCAAATTTTTATGCAACTCCTACAAAACTTTAGTAGAATTTTTTTGCAATTTGCGAATTTTTAGCTATTGAAGGCAATATATTATTTGTTTAATCATCGTGGCTTTTTCTGCATCCATTTTCAATTTTAGATGATCTTTTATCTCATCGTTGTGTTAGGTATCTGATGATAAAACATTCCCTATTTTTTTTAATGTATTCAATAATATTCAGAATTTCGATCAAAGTATGGAAAACCATGCGGGAATGTTTGTATGGCGTGAAGTCTCTGTT
Organism: Dirofilaria repens; assembly: GCA_008729115.1. Lineage (NCBI taxonomy): Eukaryota > Metazoa > Nematoda > Chromadorea > Rhabditida > Onchocercidae > Dirofilaria > Dirofilaria repens. The sequence goes on from SNRZ01000058.1 coordinate 321,908, forward strand.
GATGGCGACATCTATAACATACGGGAAACGCGATCTTCAACCAAACGGGGAGAGTTATTGGTAGGTGAAAGCAATGAATTACAGGTATGTCGAAAATTATATCTAATTTCAGAATTCAGTTTCCTCTAACTCATTTGTTAGAAATGAATATTGAAATTATTATAGACCTTGTGGATATTTGATTTGTAGGATGGTACACTGATTGATCTCTGTGGTGCTACACTTTTATGGAGAACAGCTGAGGGCTTGATGAAAAGCCCTTGCCGAAGTGAGCTCGAGTCAAGGTATGTTTGTGCATGAGGATATATTTTCCATAATTTGCAAGCATGTTAAATTTCCTTTTTGTTTTTTTGAGGCTTTTCAGACTTAATGAAATCAATGCTGAAGGCCACAATGCCAGTAAATCTTAATACTCTTATTATTCCAAGAAAAAAATCAGCGAGAGCTTATGGTTCTTCCAGGCAGCCATATGTGTGTGTTTTGTTTTTATGAGAAAGTTTTTCCGCTTTTCACTTTATTAGTTGTTAAGGTATACAAATTCCAATATTTACAAATAAAAAATTTGAAAATCTTGAAAAGTTTGTGTTTATTACTTCCAATCTAGATATTCTACATGTACACACTTCGTGCCTTAAATGACTTCATAATAAAATTTTTATCTTATATTACGAACATTTTTTTCTTTTAGGTCTACCTTAATTGTGGCCACGTACAAGGAAAGCATGCATGGGGCAAAAATGACAAAAGTAATAGCGAAATTTTATACAAATGTCCCATATGTTTGGTAGATTCATCTAAAATAATTCAACTAGTTATGGGAATGGAATCAGCGTTCCACCTTGATTCAGATGCATTAGATTATGCGTTTAATCCTTGTGGACATGTTGCTTCATTGTCCACTGTGAGGTGAGGAGTCCAAATTTCGTAAATTTCAATCAGAACATATCCAAAAATTTCAAAATTTCATCTGTCATACTTATTACACATTTTTATTGATTTTGCAAGGTTGTCATTTTCTTAAAGAATTTCATTTTGTGAGATATATTCATCAGTTGCTTAATTTATTAGTTAAAGAACAATATGTAATCTTGTCGGATTTTACGTTTTCCAAAGTTGATTCAGGTTTATTGCAGATACTGGTCTCGCATTCCATTGCCGCATGGCACAAGCACCTTTCATCCAGTATGTCCATTTTGCACATCATTATTATCAATGGATAAACCATACGTTAGGCTAATTTTCCAAGATCATTGCTCTGATTCATAATCCAAAATTGAATGTATAAATGGCTTATGTTCTTTAGATCTCCAATATTTCTATGTATAGTTCTTTTTTATTCCTTTGTTCAATAATTGTAGCCTCAGCGAGCTAGATATAATTATCTAAGATTTCAAGCCTTTATTAAAAATGATGTTTTGTGTTTTTAAACATTTAAATAGCTATGCCTAAAACGGATAGAGAGAATTTTTTTAATTGTATGGTCATTTTACGAGGAATTTTCCCTTTTATTATTTCTTTTACGCATTCCTTGTACTACGGTAAAATGCTAAACTGTTAGTATAGGATATATTGCAAAATAAAGTCTGAAAGTGCCGTATTATACCGCATCAGGAGAGATTTATTGTTATGCGTAATTGCATTTTAATCTATTTTTTTCTTTTTTTTTTGGTTGATTTGTGAAGTTTCAAATTTTGGAGATCTTGGAGTCTGACATTTGAAATGTAATGCCGATTTACTGATGATCTATGGGAACACATGATAATTATATAGCTAAATTGATGGTAGGCTTGGTGGATGAGATTATTCTCCATTCAGCGTTTAAGTAGAAATAAACTCGAATTTTTCCTATCAAGAAATTTATGATAACTAATATAGAAAGAATAGTCTGTTTTTACTTATTTTCTCGTTCTCATTTCTCCTCTTCACTTTTTTTTCTCCAGTGATAAAATATAACTTGTGTTTTTGAGCATTATTTTTTTGCTGCACAAATTATTTTACATTTGTTCATGGCATTAAATTTAGTAAATTTTTGTCTTGTTTGTAGATAATGACATCAGAATATGTGATGAAATATCGATTAAACTATTTTTAATGTTAGCCATTTGTTACGAATTAAGTGAAATTTTATACTTTGGATATTGTTATTCAACTTTGAATTCAAAACATTTCATCAAATTTTGTATAGGATTTTTCTTTGAACATATTTAGAAATCGGGAATTTAGAATTTACCAAATCTGAACACCGTTTAAAATAATCCTTATAAGAGCCGTATAAAGAGCCAATAGCAGTCGATGTTTTTTTGAAACTGATAGCAGGAAGAACCATTAGAAGAAAGCTGAAGAGAAGGAAAGTAATGTCAAGAGAGGAAAGCATATTTGTTTTGTCTGATGTGAGATTCACACGTTCACAAACTATAATTTGGTTTTTGACTTATTGTGTTTTTCCTTGTCATGTCTGAAACATATTCCTATTTTAATTAATTAATTGCTCGAGATTTAGTATTGCTACTATTACTGCCGAGATTTAATATTGCTGACATTACTTACTTATGGTGTTAATATTTCTCATCTCGCTGGATGAAAACGACGGAATTTGAAGTCTGTACAGGATGTTTCACATCTCCTAGTCACCCTCTCAAATTGTTTAATCTTTGATTTTGCGACTTGCTGATTGTGTTGGTAACATAACTTTTTTTTGATTATACTCCTGAAATTTCTTCCACTGTCGAATGTTTTTAGATGAAGTTAGTGAATAATGGAAATAACAAATCGTTGCAAAAGTTATTGTTGAGAACAAAAGGCGTACAACATATCTTCGTTACTGACAAGGAAGGCGTACCTATTATCGGTGTAAATCAGTCCGGAGGTATGGTCTTATCTTTTCCCTTTGTCTAATCCAATGATTTCAAGTTCCTTGTGTTACAATTTCCCTTATAGTACAGTTTTCCTCATTTTTTTATGTTCTTGAGCGATTTTCTTTTAATGAGAATTATTCACCACATATATGAAGTATTTTTCGAAATATCCGGTGAATATATCTTTTTCTCAGTTACTTTTAGATAATGCGCAATATCCGTCTAGAACAGTAAAGCACTATGTTTCCTGTTTTCCGGAATTGATTTAAACTTACAGTTTTCTTATTTTAATTACATTTGAAAAACTTTTAAGGTCTTCTTAATTTATTTATAGAAGAAAATTTGAGAAATCGAATACAACTTATTAACAGTAACCAGATTACGATGGAACAGATACCCAAATTAAATCTTGGCGAACAAAAGTCGGCAATTTTCTGGTATGTATTTTATTCTTGTGAAGTTTGGATTAGAATATTCAATTTTCCAGTAATGTATGATAATTTAAATCGTTCTCAGTCTACTGAAAACTATCAACTTAACTTACAAAGAAAGTACATTTCACTAAGTCTCATCAAACTTCCTTAGAGTGGTATTCTTTTATTTACTTTTGAAAAACATTCATTCAAATTTAGTTCACTCATTTTTTAAAGATTTTAGGAAACTTACTGTTTTGTCTTACTAAAATTTTTGATTCATTTTCATTTAACAATCTTTTTATCTTATTGAACATTATTGTTTCTTTTGTATTTATAGTTATGAATCGACAACTTTGGTGATACTTCAAATCAGCTCGCTTTTTGCAATCATTATCGCAAGTTCTGAAACTTCCATTGGTACATTACGAAATCTTAAACATCCACTGGAACCGATAATTACTGAAATCGCAAGTGCAGCTGATTTATATTAATCCTAAAACATTTACTTCTTGATAAAACATGTTTATTATAAGGTTTTCATTCCCTCGAATTTGAATTCTGAATCAGTTGCGTTGCATAGCATGTTGAGATTTGAAATCTATCGATGTTGCGCCTGTAGTTATTCGTTTTTTCGACCATAAAATATAACAGATATACTTCCTGTTGATTGACATGTATATTTTCTGCTTCAGTTCTTTAATTTCTTTTGATTAGCAGATCCACAAGTTTAAGTTTTTAAAATTAATGCGATTTGTTAAGTATTACTTGAAATGTTATGAGGAGATTATGAGCGGGATTTCTACAATTTTTCACTGTAAATAGTGTATGCTCTGATTAGATTAAAGAAATCAAATTTTTTATAAATTACGCAGACATTTCAGAGAGTAATACCCAGCTTTATTTTTTGCTTTAATTCTAAAATTTTTGAATTTTATGCAACACATAACTAGGGGGAAAAATAAATAACGAGTGTAAGATGTCAGTATCTGATATATTTCGGAAATTCTAAAACAAAACTCCAAATTTTCCAGAATGCTTATGAAATATATTTCATAATATGAATGTATGAAAAGTTAAAAAGCAAGCAGTTGATTAAGTATTCGACAATCAGCGTAGTGTTGCGAGTAGCGTTTAAGAGGTTGAAAGTAAACTTTTAATCAGTGCACTTTGTTAATGTTCGTACGCGTTAGATTACTTTCTCCTGAAAGAATAGATTTTCTTTTAACGTTTTTATCAACCACAAATCAAAATCAGGAGTATTCAGAAATAAGAGCCACCACATTTATGAAGGCAAGAGAATAAAAATTCTTCAATCAAGAAGACAAAATTCCTTTTTAATAGAGAAAATAATGGGTCCGAAAAAGTTAAAATTAAAGAAATAATGTTGAATTAGATTTTTGAAAATATGGAATAAAAGTACTCCAAGAAAAATGTTCTTAGAACTGTCAAATCCAGCTGCGTATAAAAAAGCTCTATGAGGATAGTCACGATTAATTTGTATTCGACAGGCATAACGACTGATTGTTGAAGATATTGGTCGCCGGATGTTGCAACGCGTATCTTTTGCAACTCTAATACCTTCAAGCAAACCATTTTCGGATTCTAATTCATTTTGAACATCTAAAATCACTTTCATTCTAAATTTCTAGTAAAATTACTGAAGTTCCATTGTAACACTCTGCTAAATCTTTAGTCTTAAAGTTAATAAACGAATTTTTCATCGAAAATAATTGGATGCAAACCACATGTAAAGAAATGCACCATCTAAATCAAGGCCGTTCTCTTACAGGCTATCAACTGATATGTCTCTACCAATTCTACATTTTCTTTCTTCTCATACTGAAATGCTTTTTTCGCAAGTTCGCAATATTTATATGACTCTTTGTGCAAGCTCGATAATGAAAGAATTATATAGAATGATCTTTAAAAAAATTTTTTACTAATTTGTGTTCTAAAAAAATCTTACTTTTATTGCCTGCAATAATTATTAATACCTAGTTTACAAATGAATAAAACAAGAACCTTGATGAAGCGCGTTTGCAGCAAGCCAAGTATCTACAACAGTAAAATCTATTTGCTCTTCAGAGGAACGACCAATCTAAAAGAGAACAAACCTTATTGTTTATATTCTTTCTCTCTTCACTATACTTGACGAAAACTGCTATGGACTAAGATGCTAAACTTCATCTACATTTTCAATACATATCTTCGTTTACAAAAAGAATTCATCACAGCAGCGAACTGTGGAAACCTAAATTCAGTAAGCGTTTAATTTTAATTTGAAAAAAAATTTATTTTATTTTGATTCATCCAATTTTTAGTAAGTGAAATAGACAAATTTTACGTTAAATTATTCCACCAAGATATGAAAAACAATTAAGAATTGATTTAATTCAAATCACCTGAAACATATCTTTGTAAGGGTCAAGACTATATTCCACAAGAACTGTGTGACTATGATTATACGAATACGAAACAACGTGTCGAGACGCATCGCGTACTACCTGAAAAAATTTTAGATTTATGAATAGACAAGATCGGACATCAGAAAAATCTAAATTTATAAAAATAGCTTGCAAAACATTTTTTTTTTCAGTGATAAACATAACTTTCCTCGATAATTAGAATCTATGTTTTAGAAACAAACCTGAGTTTGTGTTGGTGGAATGCTAACTAAACTGCTTTGATCCTTTTTAATACCATTACCCGATTCGTTCACTAATATCTTTGAAGTGAGAAATTGAGTTAACTACTAAATCCAATCTGATAAAGAACTAATGACTTATCAGTATAGACAAGTTTCATTGAAAATTTCATATTTTTTTGATCTGACAAAAACTGAAATTCATCCATTAGATGGACAAAGATCCTTACTTAGTCTATCTCTAGTTACATATGATAGGTAGTCGAGATTATGGATAGTAAACTAGAACAGTTCACTTTAGATCGGCATATCAAAAGATTTCGTGTATTTACCGAAAAATTCGAATTCAAATTTCGATTTTCGTTCGTTAAGTTTTTATTTAAAGTTAAAACTTTAACTTTTAATCAGAAGCGAATCTAAAAAAAATAATCGAAAAAACAACAATTTTGGATACTGCAATGTAAAAGGTTAGATGTTAACAATGGAATGTGATATTTCATACAAAATGTTGCTGTAGTTTATATACCACATTGCTTCATTATGCAGTTTCAGCTCTGACAATTTTACTACCAATGAAATTGATAATCAGATACTGGATAAAAATTCATGAATATTAGGAATGAAATGATCATTCTGGTCAACACGAGAGTTATCGAGAAATAATTATTATACATTGAAAACTCACACGTTATCCTTGGAAGCTAATTGTAATAGATCCTAGTTTTCACCTTTTATGTGATTTTAATAATTTCATAAAATTGCAGGAAAAGACAACGATAAATGAAAAATGGAAATTTGAATTTGAATTTTTCGGTAATTACACGAAATTTGATATGCCGATCTAAAGTGAACTGTTCTCGTATAGGATCCATAATCTCGACTACCTATCATATGTAATTATTCTTTATTTCGACTCTCTTTCGAAATAGAGATGGACTAAGTAAGAGTCTTTGTCCATCTAACGGATGAATTTCATTTTTTGTCAGATCAAAAAAATATGAAATTTTCAGTGAAACTTTTCTATACTGATAAGTCATTAGTTCCTTATCAGATTGGATTTAATAGTTAACTCAATTCCTCACTTCAAAAAGGTATGAAGTATCAACATGAGTAATGTGTTAATTATTGACAAACATATATAATGATATTACTCCTAGATATATTCAAATTTCTCACATAAAATTTTCATTACAGTTAAAACACCAATTGCTTCTAATTGATCGGAAATGGAAATAAAAATGAAAATAAAAAATTAGTATGGGAAATTATGTATTTTAAATAGGCATATTATGCATACATCGCCACTAATTCCTCAGTTATGCCCAGCTCCCAATCTGGATGGGATAAGAATGTTGCACTTGTCTGGACTTGCATGTGCTTGTGATCGAGAAGTTCGGTGGGTCGTCGGTCGCGGGGATAATAAGGATATAATTATGTTTCGATTTATTGGTTGGTCTAACGATAACTTTGCCTATTAACTTTGCTTGTTGCAGGCAGATGATTCAGACGACGACTAAATCATCTCAGCAAAACTTCAACAAAAATGACGAATTCGCCAAATTAGTAAGTCAATCTTCCAGTTGGTATATTCATCTCCAGTTCTGATTTTTATATTAAAAATTTTAGTGATTCCGTAATTTCAAATATATTCATATAAATAAAATTACATGAATTCAGTATTATTCTGGGAGTTGATTTGTAGTGCGACAATTAAGACTGAACGAAAGACAGGAATATTTTTTATTTACCATCTATTGGTTATTTTTCACATTTACGGTGGTCATTCTTTCCCTAATAATTTATTTAGATGGCAAGTGATGAAGCGTTTCGTTTGGGATATTTAAGGCTTTATAAATCAGAACTGTTGGAATCAATTGACAATATCGAAAAGTTGCAACAGTTTTGCCAATTTTTCGGTACGATAACTTTTAAAATATTTCAAAGCGTTGCTTTCTCACAGAATTTTCAAATCATTATAATTTTTTAGAATGTGGCTAGTATAACTGCAAAAATTTTCAGCTTCATCATAATTCCTACCAGTTTCTGGTGAAATGTTTTACGCTTCTTATGTTATTACTTGCATTATTTTTTCGTTAACATTGTTAACTATCAACGAAGATTTTGATTCTGTTTCAGAATATTATTTTATTAAAATCAGTTCTTTAAGAATTTTGTGTCAATAAGGTTTTGTGCTTCAGATGATCCGAAATATTTTACTCGGCTTTTGGATCTATACAAGGATAATTCAAATAATAAAATGGCATTAAATTATTTTTGGCGTCGGATATGTTGTAATCGTGAAGCCATGGATCATATATTATCTTTGGCCACTAAAGGTATTAGTGCTGGAACATAGTAGGCTATTCCAGATATTTAGCACTATATATTCGTTACTTATAGTACAGCACATGCACGTGCCTGAAATGATGGAGCATCATATTTTGAATGAGATTCTAGTTCAAATATTCCTTTTAATCTACTGTTAGTCATATAAGTCGAATGTTATTTGTATTCCTAGAAAAATAACTATAATAAAAATTCGTGAAAACCAGACATTTTGGAACCATTAAAAGGACAAGTAAAAGTATGTTAGGAGTTTATTTAGATAAATTATGAAAACCACACACTTCAAGTTTAGAATGGTATAATTTTATGACCATTTAATTGTAATTATTTTGTTTTAAATCAAGTTGTTTCAAGTTAAATCTCGTTTTTTGAATTTATTTTCGAAAGGATTTCACTTATTTATTTTTCATTTCTCTTTTAGAGAACAAAGCTTTGTTTGATTCCATTCATGAAAATATATCGGCAGATTCGTTGAAGTACTACCGTAAAATGTTTTGTGAAGATACAAAAAAAATGGATAAAATCACAATGACAATTGAGCCGCTGCCATTCTGTGCAGGATTAAAAGATATGGGCTATGAATCCATTAAGAATGTCGTGCAAGAAATGATGAAAAGCAAAAGTATGGAATTCATTTCTGCTCCATATTAAAATCATTAATGAGGTCAAAAATTTTTGTTGTCTTTTTGTGATAGCATTTTGGGTTTAAATAATTTCAATTTTGTAGTAAAGAAAATTAGATATTATGTTTTCATTTCAATATATTTCAAAAAAAAAGCCTTTTCAGAGTATGACGAAGCAGCATGCTATCTGATGAGGAGCTTACCAAAAATGAAAAGTCTAGGGTGTGAATCATCTAGCTGGTATTTTGATTTCTTAAATGCTTGTCTTATTGATGGTGCGAATCGTTCGATACCTGAATTTATCGACCCTGATTATAAAACCTGCTTGGGTAAGCCTTCGAAGGTGGATCCAAAATAACTGAGAAGTTTGTGGAAGTTATTCATAACTGAAACTGTTTCAAGTCCCGCATGAAAATTGGTTGAAATGTTTTCATTCTCTTTTTTATTTATTTTAAAAGCAAACACATTCTAGATGCCCATAACGCACAGTGTCGACTCTCTCAGATATCTCAGGATAAGTTGCGAATACAAAATGGATTACCAAATATTGTAGAAGAATTAAGAGAACCAGAGAAACCGGAAAGTCGTACCCAAGAACATTACAAGAAATATCGGATAAAGGCATTCAGTATTCTTTTTGTAATTTACTTACTGAATACAATTGTTTTTTAAGTTTAACTATTAAATTATTACTTTTTTCCATTTATATAATTAATTTACAGCAGAAGTATAATACACTAGGAAGATTGCGTTTCAGGTGATGAAAAATTGGAATGCTTGGAGGATGCGGAATCGATTGAATTACGACCATATCAACAGGAACTAGTAGAAGCAGCATGTCGAGGAATAAACACAATCATCTGTGCTCCAACTGGTTCGGGAAAGACTGTTGTAGCTGCATACATTATATTGGAACATTTTCGGGCTATGAAAGCTGCAAATAAGCCGTCCAGGGTTTGTTTATGTTGTTCTCAATGTTATTTTAAAGAAATTCTATCAATTTTTATTCCTGTCGAAATGGCATTACAAAATTGTTTTTGTCTTTATACTTTTTCATTACAACTTCTTCTTGTATTGTTGAATCAAAGAATTTAACTGATTTCAATGATAAACCCACTGTTTATACATTTATCACAGGTTTGGTTTCCAAATATAGATTTTTTAGCTCAAATTTTTGTAATTTGTTAGTACTTGCAAAGTTGCATCCTAATAAATTATGTTCTTGTATATGATCACTGTTCAATAATGCCTCAGTTTCGAACTGACTTTGTCGGATCGTTGTGCGTGTTCTGGAACTTTAGAGGCACGTAGAATAAATGTATAACTCTGTTGTTGGCTGAGCTTGAACGAAACAAATCTATTTATATAGGTTGGTGGGAGTGAATATCTAATATTGAGATTTTGACATGGACCTGATGCACATGAGTTTCTCAACTACTTCTATTAGACATGAAAATGCACCGTAGACAATTTCAGCTATTTTAGGTAGCATTGCTTGTTCCAACAATTCCACTTGTAGAACAGCAATGCATAATGTTAAATCGCTATCTACGAAAAACGTTCTGGGTGGACGGTGTAAGTGGAAGTGAACCAGTCGATGAGAACGGTCGTGCTCCAAATATTTTAGCAAGTCATGTAACCGTTTTCACACCGCAGATTTTCATGTATATTTGTCAATTTCTTTCTCTTGTTATTTACATTTGCAAATCGATCATGATTAACTTCAAGCCAAATTATTCGCAAAATAAGTTACCATTTTCAGTAATTTGGACGAAAATTTCAATGTAACTGCTTTATGAATTCCGTGTTGTATCTTTTTTTTAGAAATTTATTGAAAAGTATACGTCGAGATGATCGTTTGTATTTCACCGATTTTTCGATGTTCATATTTGATGAATGCCACCATTGCGACGGAGACCATCCATATCATGGTTTTTTGGCAAATTTAGATTTTTTTAAAATTTGATATCTAGATCACCCCAAGTTAACTGAAAGATTATCGCAAATACATGATATATTTCACAGTGATGCTTGGTTTTAATATTTTTACATTATTTATTGTTTTGTCGAATGAATCAGAAATGAATATTTGCAAAGAAATGAACATAATTTTCCTTTGAAAAAAACTATAATGTGAAATCATCTTAAATTTAAAAATTGAAGTTTTTTTCAGTTCTGATGCGAATGTTGCACAGATATGATGGCCCAAAACCGCAAATTGTTGGTTTAACTGCTTCTTTGCCACTTGGTGCTGGGCGTGCAAATGTTGAAGCAGCACTTGATGTTTGTTTTTAGTCTGACGGAAATCTTTTGATTACGATTTTACTACTGTAGAAAGAAATAATGCATAATGGTTTCTCCTTCGTTATTACAGCTTTTAAAATTTTGATTTTACTTGCTGACATCTAGAATTTATTAAATTACAGCATATGATGGATTTATGTTCTAAACTCTCCACTTACTCTATCAGTACAGTTCGTAAACATGTGGAAAATCTTCGTTATTATGTGAAACCCCCTGTCGATGGTTTGTTACTGTGACACTTGTTGATAATAGTAAAAATTTATTAAATTTAATGTCTTAGTGACTTTACGTTGGTAGTTTTAGATTGGAAATTCATAACAGATTATAAAATTAAGGGAGCATTATTTTCATTATCAATTTTTATTTCTTTTCAGACATAAAGCGTGCTCATCGTCCTGAGTTCGACAGTTTCTCTCAGTCATTAGAAATCTGCATGAGGAGAATTGAATTAGTCATAAAGCTGGAACTTGAAAAAATATCTGGAAATAAAGTTAATGATTTTAGAATGGTTCGTTTCAGCTTTAGCTTGTGTATTTTTTCACATTGTTAAAGGTGAATGCTTTTTTGAATGATATGCCGTCTGTTGCGTGATTATTGAAATGAATAACTGATTATTTACGGATTTTTTTTGCATTATGTACTGCTTGAAAAACAAGTTTGAAAAGTGCACATAATTCCGTCATGTGATCTGTTTGTGTGGATTTCAGTTGAAGAAGATAACCACATATTTTTTAAAAATAAACATTTTAATATAGCTAGATCACACATAATTTAGCTGCATACCATACTATATTTGTACCGTCCTATTTCTACATGCCGATTATTTCAGGATGAAATTACATTTCCTGCATATCGAAACTCAACGCGTTATGAGAGCTATGTTGGAAGTTTGAAAAATCGTTTAATGGAGCTAGATGGTGGTAGATTGAAGCATCAGTTGTTTAAAATGCTTGAACATCTTGGGGCAAGCATTTTTTGTTCATCAAGGACTTGACCTAAACACTGAAAATATAGAATGAAATATAAAATGTCACAATATTTTTTTCTAGAAATAAATCGTGTTTTAGAAATTCATTTCTGACTCTTTTTTGTCTTATTATTCAGCGGTAAGACTTGTATTTCAGTATTATTATCGTGCTCTTTGTTTGAGTGATTTACTACCGAATTGGTATGCTTATGATTATTTATGTGAAAATATGGTAAAAAAATTTCTGGCGGGTGCAGGCGATAGTGCAGTGATTCAAAATCAACTGGAGAAGCTTTTTGAAAGTATGTAATTTGTTGGTACTAGTTTTATCAAAATATTAATATAATTTATTATCACTTTATTATCACTGGCTGATTATTTACGGATTTTTTTTGTATTATGTACTGCTTGAAAAAAGTTTGAAAAGTGCACATAATTCCGTCAGGTAATCTGTTTGTGTGAATTTCAGTTGAAGAAGATAATCACATATTTTTTAAAAATAAACATTTTAAGATAGCTAGATCACTCATAATTTAGCTGCATACCATACTATCGCTTTAGTTTTTTTTTTCTTTTTTTTTTTATGTCCTTATGTTTATTTATACTTCTATAAAATATTTAACTTCCATGCCATTTTCAACTTTATACCGTTTTTTTGATTTTATTTCTCAGGTCATTATAAGGAATGTGATTTAAAATTCCATTCATTTAATTGGGATTGCAATGAAGAGTAAAATAGCGACAAGATTTCTGCGTTCTGTTTTACCAGACTTCTATTTATTTTTTTTTTACGAGATCTGTATTTCTTACGTTTTCAGAATTTGTGAAGCCGAATGCGTTAAATTTCAAAGAAAATGACACAGGTGAAGAAAAAGAAATCTTGAAAATGTTGCACACCATTTTGCGTGAACAATTCATCTCTGAACCAGCATCCAGAGCGATAATCTTTGTGACGACGCGTAAACTGGCTCAATATTTGTCACAGCACTTGAACACTATCAAAATTGTTGATGGAATAAGTCGTGCAGTCGGATTTGTTACTAGTAATTGCTCTTTTATTTTTAATTTTTTAGAAAAGAATTTATATCTTTCACAATGTTTATTTTGTTTTGCAAAATAACATAGAAATATCTCTTAGTGACATAAGAAGTGTCGCTTATCTTGTTTAACCGTGACAGAGATTTATAGTTCTTTCTGCCTGTCAATGGTACCATCTCAAATTTAGGTATTAAACCTTTACTAGGATAAATGGACGTAGCGATTATAGTGTCAGTAATACAAATTCAGTTATATCAATAGAAAAAGTTTGATGAGATAATATAATTTAAGAGAAAAAGGAGACTAAATAACTCCCGATACGGTTGTCCGACCTCCTCGTTGAAGCCATCGGTGATTAAGCTCTCTTTTTCCACGTGGTAATGGAAATCTTTGCGCCTTTGTTAGCGCATAGAAATGAAGCTCTTTGTGTCTTTGTTAGTGTGTGTGAAATGGGGCTCTTTTTTAGAGCTCATTGACAGTGGACTGAAATTTTAGCTTATATTTACATTATACATTATATGCGCAAGTACAAATATACCTAGCAATATTAAATCGAAAACAGAGGAATCATTGATTCTTCTCGCAATTTTAGCGATAAGTGGAATTATCATAATTTGAAATAATTTGAAAGATTTTTCTTATGTAAAATTTTATCCCGTAATAAATGAAACAATACAAGTGAAGTAGCACTAAAAGAAATTAATAGCATGAGTTGATTTACAAAGTAATGATATGTAACAACAAGTTATATTAAACAGATAATAAATTGATTTGAATTCATGTAGCTTATTTACTTTTAGGTTCAAATCAGTCATCTAGCTTGAGTGGTCAGACGACTGAAGAACAACGGACAGTGATTGAAAGTTTCAATCGGGGTACTTTGAAGGTTTTAGTGGCTACATCAGTTGCTGAAGAAGGTTTAGACATTTCTGCATGTAATCTTATCATCAAGTACAATAACACAGGTTCCGAGAGATCACTTATTCAGAGAAGAGGTTTGTTCGGTTTAAGTTTCTAAAGTTTTGTTTACTTAATTCAAACTTGAATTTTAAAAGTGAATAGTCCATATGTATGCTAAGATTTGGGACAACTCCAAAATTTTGCTAGGAAATTTTCGTGTAATTATTCCACCTCACCGAATTTTTATGATTTCTCTAAGTTAGTAAGTACTGTAGGTCGAGCTCGGGCAAAACATAGCAGATCAGTCCTGTTGGCATTGGATGGTTCTATTGAGGAGAAAGAGTTAGAAAACATCCAAAAAGAACATTTAATGAGGCGCTGCCTAGAACATATGCAAACCAAGTCAGAAAAGCAGATGAAGCAGTTGGTAGGTTGTTAGCCACTATTGAAATAATCTTTTTATAATTCATTCTTGATAAAAAAGTTATTGCTCGATCATCCGTAAATATCAGTTTATGTGGAATTTTAAATCAATGTTCAAATTTATTCATTCAAGGTAGAAGCGAAAATTAATCAAACAAAAGCTCTTTATGAGGCAGATTTGGTGCGAGAGAATGAGAAAAAACGTTCATTGGAAGGAAAATGGTTATGTTTTGTAGTATTTTGTTTTCGTATTGGAAATGGTTTAAGTCATTGAAGAAATCAGAAGTTCTTTGAATTACTTGAGATTTGGGAACTTCTTTCCTCCCAGAATGATTGACCAAAATCAATATTTTGGTATTGCAGTTATGATTTGAAATGCCGTCTTTGTGGTGCATTTATATGTAAAAGTAGTAGTATGCGCATTGCATGCGATAACCAATATGTCTGCTGTGACCCGACAATTTGGGAACGGATTGATGCTCGAGTCCACAATGCAAAAGTAAACTTCAGTTTTAGATTTTCATAAAAGTCTGAAACCTTTTATGAAAGGTTACAGAAAACAAAACCTTAGGATTTTAAGAATCCCTTCTTGATTTTTTAATAGAGAAAATTGTATATAATCTGTTATAATTTTTGCGTCTTTATCTGAAAGTGTAGTCATATCTTTTTCATTCATCCTATTTTACTCATACAGCTCTCTAAAATCTTTAATTTGCTTTATTTTTTATCCAGTGATTTTTTATATGTACACATTTAAAATATTAAATAATAATTGGAAATATATTCATGGAAGTCCACATACAAGGTTTTAGTCTCTTCTTCTAATCTTTTTGTTACTAGTATTCCGATTTATTAATCGGAGTACATGCAGTCTCTTCTACATGTTTCATTTCTTTGCAACGTTTGTGCTTGTTTTAATTCAAGGAACTTTGAATCAGTGTTTTTTTATAATGCAGTCATTGGCAATTGCAACGTTAGTTGGTAAACCTTATTGTAAAGGAAACGACGAATCAGAATGTAATGAAGTCCTAGGTACGATCGTCAAACTGTACGGTGCCTTCTTACCAATGATATCAGCAAAAGCGATAATAATTGATGATAAAGAAGGATTATCTGGCCGAACGCAATACGAGAAAAAATGGGATTCTATAACGACGGATAAGTTTTGTGTTGAGCCAATTACCGAATTTGACCTTGTGAGTGATTCATTTTTAATTTCGTTTGCCAATTAAATCTTATTTTGGAATAATTTAAGTATCTTTACAGAGTTTAGAGGACTTCTGAATTTCTAATCAAGTAAGCTTAAGAACCATTAGTTAAAAGTAAAATTATAATTTATAAACAATGACTTCATCTCCTTGTTAAAGTGTTAAGAAACTCGCTTAATGCTTAGATTACATGCACAAATTTATTGAAATGTTTTCCTAGAAAGTGATGCTGAATTCATTATACAACTACTCACGAGAGCAGCACCTTCAATTTGAAGCCGAAGCAGGACTTGCTATCAAGCGTGCTCTTACCGAAATGAAAAAAGAAAAGCGACCCTCCGCAACTGAGGACTAAACTCTCTTATGTTCGTTTCTCCTCTTCGTTATGTTATCCAACTTCCAACCACAACTTTGACAAGAATCTAATAACATGATCTCATCACTATCCCTCTAGTGTTTTTCCTCTTAGAGCAGTTTTACCTAATTGTGACAAATACGTTACAAATTATTCTTTACTTATTTTATATTTGTCTGCTGTGTTTCTTCATCATTCTTTTATTTTTATGTTAACAGAATTTACTTAACTAGAAACTGAATCATGTTCTCTGAGAAACCTACGCTTCAAGAGTGTTCGCTGAATCTGAAATTTGGCAACAGCATAACTGCTTGCGTTTTACATTTAAACGAGAGCATCAAAATATTGTTTTGTCATTGCACTACAAAGTATTTAAATGCTACATAAAATAATAAAACAGTTTAAACAATTTTATCGTTTTATGGTGAAACAGAAAGGAGCAATAAATGATACAGCATTCAACAAATTTATCTGCTGCTTTTGCTATGTCTTGCCGACTCTGATTCACGACGAGATGCTGATGAGCGACGGCGAGCAATCTTAGCTGCTTGTTTCTCCTAAAAAAATATTTAAAAAGATCAGTAAAAAGATTTCCTGAAAGAATCAAATAAAAGTTTTGTAACTTCTCCCATTTATGAATAAAAAGGTAACATAAAACCATGACTTGCAACTACTAGTATTAAATGTTCGATATAAAAAAGCTTCAAAGAACAAAGATTTATCAGTGGCACACCAACCTTAGCGTACTGAGTCATCATCTTGTGGTATTGAGCCTCTTCCTCACGTCGCTTGACACTTCGCTTAATTTTCATTGCCAGACGTCTCCGTTTGCGTTGCAACACAACTGGTGTTATTAATCGTTGGATTTTTGGTGCTTTACTACGTGGTTTCTTACCTAGAACAAAATTATTATGAATCTTATCCTGCAAAACTCTATGCACATTACATTCATCTTAACTAGTACAGATCATTGCACGAAGTTTATTTTCATCTTAAAGAGACTTTCGTTTAATGACAGTATGAAAAGAAATCACCAGTTGAGATAATTCAAATTATGTAACAAAGCTCGTTGAACAATTACAGGACACTTGGGAAACATTTACAGAAATACAACTACAAAACAATAATAAATTTACCTTCTTTTTCGGGCAATTTACGACGGATAACATACTTCCTCACATCATCATTCTTTGTTAGATTGAACAATTTTCGGATTTTAGATGCACGTTTGGGTCCCAAACGACGAGGTACTGTTGTATCTGTTAGACCAGGAATTTCCTGTTCGCCTAAAGCAGATTTAAGTAGAAGAGCAAGTTCTGAAATTTTTTTTGAATTCCTCGCAATAAATGCGAAATTCAATGGCAACGAAATTCCTTACCTTTCTTTACAATGATTAATGCAAGCGCCGATAAATTAGCGTCAACAATACACCCACGTACAGATTTACGCTTACGTTCCCCATCTCGGCGAGATCGATAACAAGAATGCCCTTTTGACAGTAATAAACGCACGCGTCCGTTTGTCAAAACCCCTTGTTTCATCGGAAAACCTTGCTTGTCATTACCACCAGTTATACGCAAAATATAACCCTATAATACAATTTTCTTTCTTTTTCTGCCAAACAATAATATAAACAGTCTGTATTCAAAAATTATCTATAAACTATAGATAAGGTTTAATCGAAAAACGTAGATAAAATAAATGAAGATAGATTTTAATATAAATGCAAAACAATTTCACATCTGAATTGTATATTCTGAATATAACTATATCTAAAAATTACAAGAACAGTATGTCTTGTTAAAATACTGAACAAGCACTGACTTGAAATTAAAAAAAAAACGGAAGCACCATTTTAATCGAAGAAAAAAAGCAAAATTCAAATAAATGATCATAAAATGACCACTAACAATACCTTCCATTCATCACCCAAAGCATCAGCCTCCACTTCTTGCGCCATTCTTTTTTCATAGAAAATTCGCAGTTTCTTCTCATCATCAATTTCAAAAACTTTCTGACACCCAGTGGTCGGATATGCTATATTTAATTTCATTTCTCTTTACTATTAATCCCTCCTGAAAAACGTGCAATATAATATTGATAAATTACGAAATTAACAATTCCGCTGCTTCCCTTCACTGAAAAGCACTTCCAACTCCTTGAACAGATGAAACCTCTAAAAAAGGACAACCGTCTTTACACTTGGATTTGTCTGTTACTAGAACAATAGTCTGAAAAGCTACAAGAGCTGAAAACGAGCTTAAAATACACAACCATCATACGATTATAGCAAGCTTCAAGGGCTCTGATTCAAAACATCCCAGCTATTTTCCCATTCCACGATATGAATGGAAATTTTTCCTAGTTTGATATTACTGGAACTATTTCCAGGCCGAGAAGAACATAAATCGAAATTGAGCATTTGAAAATGCATTTGATAGGAGTGTCTACCAACAAAAAATGCCCTGCTTCTGAACTTAATTCATATTATATTTGTGACGACAATAAAAATTTAAATTACAAGAAAAGAACACCTAACAAATCGCGGGAATACCCCCTCACTTATATCTATGCCAGAACTTCTAACACAGGCACACTAAGTCCTGCACAATCCAATAGCCCCTAAAATGGTCTGACTCAGTCATTGTGACATATATGCTTGGACATGAAATTTTGCAGAATGGGTAATCCACTAGTGTAAGAGATGAGGGGGAAAAATAGTTGAGAAATAGCACTGACATTACTGTTGGAAGAAGAAGAAAACTATACATTTAAAAAATATGCCTAGCGAAAAAGATAACAAATTGTGTAATTGTATAATTTCAGCTTTCTGTAAAAAAGAAAGAAAGAAGAAATGCAAGATCACGAAGGAAGAGAAGCGGACAAAGAACAGTCATTGTCACATAGATTGAGCAAAACGAAAACGGTTTCTTTTGAGATTGATTATTACAAACCGGTGGCTTTCATTACACTACTGATAAGGCGATCATTATATCATTCCCTGGTTGGAATTTAGTATGGTTATCATTGTTAATGGTTACACCTGGATGATAGATGAAATTTATAAACAAATAACATGGAAAGATAGAAATTTTGATGCAACAAGCGAGTTACATGGATATTAATGAAAAAATTTCGAGGAATTTTGGCAAGTAAATTTGAATGAATCTCATTCATAGAATTAATATATTTTTCCCTTTTCGAAAAAAATCAGCTGGCTTTTAACAGTTCATCATGAAAAAAAAAAATTAATTATCGTATGCTGGTTTAAATGCTAAAGGCAATAAATGGTTTGAGATTGAATTTGACGATTGAATCCGATTTCCTCTCTCTTTTATTCATTTCATTGTTTGCTATTAAAATCAGTTTGTTGTTTTTGTCCATCCATTCTTTTATATGGAAGCTTTTTATCACATTTGGAAATATGCCTAGGACATTATATCGTCTATGCAGTACTTACTTAATCTGAATAGTTATTCTTAAAACTTCACTGGTAATGACATACTAGGACTTATCAAGATATCGAGAAGTAAAAGTATGTTATATACAGCTATCTTTTATCAGTCAATCTTTTATTGAAATAAAAGCTCATCTCTTTTCATAAAATACAGCTTTCATGTATGACTTGTTAAATGATGTCCTAGTTGTCAGTATTGAGCTATTTCTGTGACAATTATTTTTGTATTCATGGCCACTTACTGGAACAATATCTTAATGTACGAGTAAACTGCATGATGAACTTCGTTTATTCATTCTGTAATTGAAGTGCTCTGATCATTCTTACTTGACAGCAAATTTACTTAATATTATTTGACGCGAATAGGGGATCTGTAAAATTTATTATAATGTAATTCTGATGTTTGAGAATGGAATTCATATGATATCCTGTATAAATTTTTAATTATTCAAATTCAATCATGTGACCATTAGCAACTTTTTCATGATCCCAATATTTAATGCGAAATTGTTCATGAACACAAGATTTTTAAAGGAGAGGAATTTCATCGGAAGCAAAATAATATTAATCAGAAATTTAATTTGAAATAATAAGGACAAGAGAGGAAATTGAAATAAGATTAGAAGAAATCAATAAATTCGAATAATGTCTTGCTAAATTTAAAAATGACAAGTAGAACTGGGAAAAAATGTGCTATTTTGTAAAAAAAAAATGCAAATTTCTGCAAGCTATTATGATAGTTAGTAGTGAATTCTTTATCCTAGAAATTTTCAGGAAGCAATCACGAATCATTTCTATGCTCTTACCTCTTTCTGCTCATATCAGTTTAATTGCCTTCTAACTTTTAACTCCTACGATAGCCTTATTATCCAGATAGCATTTTGCTAACCTGACAAGAGTTTGTTTAATTAACGTGCTAATAATGGATGGATCGGAAGAGAAAGAGGAGGATAAGGAAGCATGAGAATTAACATGATAATGATAGAGACAGGAACAATATATTGCCTTTGCGAGACTTTCGTGATACGTCCTCATATTAATTATTATCAGTTTATTTTTTCATCAAATTTAATTTCACCCTCCTTTTAGCTTGTTTTTCCCCGAAACATTTCAGAAGCCTTTAAATGAGCAGATCAGCGGAACTGAATTGTAACTTCGCGTAAATTCGACGTCAGTCATATACTTCAAAAGCATTTCATTATATTGAATCAGATGCATTCATATTTGATTAGTTTGGAGGAAATTCTATTTTAATGTAAAAGAATGCACTTTAATTTTGTAGAAGTTTCTTGTTTTCGGAAAATTTTAGAAGAGCTTTCGAGTAATTTTATCTTTCTTTATTTTATTACCGAAATTTTAAAAATTATATTTTTATTCCATCTCTTCGATGACTTTACATTGTTTTTCTTTACTAAGCTAGGAAGAGTTTATTTTTCATCTCTTATACTATTTAAACCCATATAACATTCAATATTCAGTCAAAAACATTACTCTCTTTAATTGTTTAATTTGAAAATTCACTATTCACGCATTATTTGAAGTAGTTTTAATTTTTGTAAATTACAGCATAGAAGATTTTAGAATTTAAATAATTATGCAGCATTTTTTAAATAAATTTACAGTATCCTCAACCTTTATTAATGCTTTTTTTCTTCCATTCCTTCAAAAATCGATTGCCAAATCAAAATGAATTTAAAAAAATCGAAAGTACGGTTTCTATAATTCGTCATTCTTCCCAAAAATGACATTGATAGTTTTCTGATCTGATTTAAACAGATATAGAATATTTAATACATGATTATGCTGAGTACTAATAATTATAGAAAAGATAAAAAAATGATATAACGAACAATGAATAAAATAAATAGGTTTTTGTAAAAGGAACTTTAGAAAGTTAGCAATGAATTCATCTGTGTATTTGTTTATTTGATTAGCTGTTAACATTAAAGTAATGAATACACATTTATCTTCATTCTCTTTCTGTCTTTACATTCTCATTAGATCTATCATGCATTAAAAGCCCAGGAAAATGGCAATCAAGAGTGTGTGTTTAACTAAGTCGTCATTTTTTCTCGTAATATCATTGTTTTGCACAATTTCGGATGTATAAAATTGGTATATTCAATGAATTATTGAGTTATCTTCGAGCTGGAACTAACCTATTTTAGACATACTTATGCTTATAGTATTCATATGAAATAGACATCTTTTTCTTTTAAGCAGCATCCCATTGAAGAATTTTTAAAAGTTTCTTTCTTATCACTTGATTTATTTCTAAAAGTTTAATGTCACATCGGAAAAGGAGCAAATCATCGTGATTAACAGAAAAAAAACAAAAGGAAATCTTCGTTACTATTATTCACGGTATTTAATAGCTGCTTCTTATCTACAGGATGTCTTTTCTTATCTTCTCCATATATTTTTATATCATGTTTCAAGCTTAACTATCATCTCCTTAGCTGACTGCTGACTACTTCAACTACAAATGATATATCTATATAGTCATAAAGATTATTAAAGAATAATAGATTCGTTGTATTTCATCGAAGCATATATTCGTTGAAAGTTATAGTTGGTTATATATTCATGAAGTCATGTATTTATTGAGAAATAATACATTCATTATCGTCGTCGTAATTAGTTTTCTATTTTCACTGCAATAACTTATTATTGCAATGAGGAAATATATGCAACTATTATAAGTTTTGATGGATTCATTAGTCGTGTCGAGTTTTATTGAATTTTTTTTTTCTGACAGATCTCGTATTATATGCTTTTTGATATTGCCAAGTGCGAGATTAGAATAAAAAGATATGCATAAAGAACCAATGTTATTTTTAAAATTCAATATCCCCAGAGACCTTTGCATATCAACTGGTTTATATTAAAAGTGAAGACTGGTATAATAATAAACTTGTGATAGATAATTTGTAGGAAAGTTTTTCATATTACCTTTAATATTTAGCCAGTATTTAGATCTTTCTGACTAGCTTTTCGTTTTATTGGTTTTAATTTGATTACATGTTTGTGTCATAAATTAATAAACCAGGAATATGAAGCAATTACGATGTTAATGATTTTTGTAGTTGAGCTAAATACGATTTTGATGGCTAATAATTTATGAATTTATTATAAAACAAATTAATGAAGAAATAAGATATCAGTTCTTTCATTGAAAAAATTCTGTGTTAGCAAATCTAATTTTTTTATCTTTTCAGTAGCTTCATATCCGATTAATATTTTATAGTATTAGCAATCGGTGAACTCAAAACCATTATTTTTTAGGGAATAAAATGATATCTATTGCATCTGTTACTCATACGTTGATGAAAATTTTGCGATGTTAGGTACACAATCTTTGACCTCTTTCCTGAATCGAGCAACAAAATCATTCCGTTCAAGTAATCGTCATGAAATTTCACTTGGAAATAATGGTCATCAAAAAAAGACACCGTCACAGTACATGTCCTACAATCAGCAAAAACAAACTTCATTTCTATCTCTAGATACGTTATCTATATCCAATATGTATAATTCACATTATATCAAGTAAGTGACAAAAATGAAAACTGAAGATGTTTGTTATGCTTCATTGATAATGCTATCACAACTTTCAGAAGCTGAAGCTTAGTTCGAAACTGTGTTTGATAAGATCAATACAGTTTCGAATTAAGATGAAAGTAAAAAATGGGAAATAATGCGTAAGTTATTAATATAGATTGAACTAGCAATTAAAGAAATCCTCTTCTTAATGTTAGAAAATGTATGAGATTAAAAAAGGAATCATAGTTGAAAATGTTAGAAATTTTTGAAAAATTTTGCTTGGAATGGCACTAAATTATGACAAAAGTAACAGATTGTAATAGAAATGTGCCTAATGGAATGGGCCATAAAGCCAGGACAAGAATGTAGAAAACAAATTGATTGAAAAGTACTTACTAACTTTTATTTTGATTTAGACTATTTCGATTCGACTTAATTTCATTCAATTTTAATTTGGTATATTAGTAAGGTAGGGAATTATTTTTTAGTCTAGTTAATCATTAAATTCAACAGTCTTACTAGATGAGTGTAGTTGAATATATAAGCGAAATACTAGTAGATTCAAAATGAAGAAGTTAAAGTAGCCGTACCGAGCTTCAGGACAAATTTTTCGTTATTTGTGGTAGATTGTGGTGGATGTGTGATTGTTCGATATTCATTCGTAAGTTGCTCAAATCGACCGGCAACAGTATCACGACGGGTAAGCATTGATATCTGATTTATTTAAAAGCGCGAACTTTGCATATTATGATAGCTCACATACATGCATAATTAAAAATTTAAATATTTGATAAAACATATAACATTTTTT
The DNA here is from genome assembly GCA_008729115.1 of Dirofilaria repens. Lineage (NCBI taxonomy): Eukaryota > Metazoa > Nematoda > Chromadorea > Rhabditida > Onchocercidae > Dirofilaria > Dirofilaria repens. The sequence goes on from SNRZ01000058.1 coordinate 345,798, forward strand.
TGATTCCCATTCTTACTCTATGCAATTATATATGCTTAAATATTAAATCCGTGCTTCAGTTACGCTGAATTTGCAGTACATAATATCATGTTGCTGCGATAAATAAAACAATGTTTAATGTGGAAATGTGTAAAAAATGTTGAAATGATTGGCAATTTGCAGATCGTCAAGCTAATGTGATATCTTTCCGTGTCGAAAGCTCGGTAAAGCATATGACCTTGGCTGAAGTGAACTTTGAAAAAGTAAAAATTCGAGTTTTTGAGGACAAAACTTGAAGTAATTATAGCATATTAAGAAGTTTTTTGAAAATAATGCCATAACTTTTAGTGCTATAGTTAATATTTATTATAAATGAATTAATAGTAATACCTGTTTAATTCAGCACTTTTTAAATAATGACCATCATACTAATATCAAATTCATACAATTGAATAAGCATGACTCAATGTACTGAAATAAGAAAAAAGAATCTGATCTTCCATGTTCCTTTACTTTACAGTAGATAATATCGTTCATAGATGATAAAACAACAAATAAAATTGGAATTTAAATTAAAATCAATTTCTCATTTTCAAGTTTCAAGCTAATGAATTACTAATGAATCAATGCTAATTTTCGAGGAATTTTTGCTTTTATTCATGAATGCGAACTGAGCAATAAATACATTAATCATTCTTTAATTATCGCATATAAAGCCAGAATTATTCAGACTTTCGTTTTCAATTAACTTGACGATATCGATGTTTTTTTTTTCATTTTAAAGAGCTCTTTTTAAAGTTCTTTTCTGATTATATGCTACAGCAATCACGCATTATTCATAATCCTTCATCATTTGCCCAAGAAGGAGAATAGATTATAGCAGTTTTTTTTCAGATAAATACAAAAAAAAAAATGATAATTTTTGAAACATTAACCAAAATTGAATATTGTATATTTTATAGCTTAAGTATGATATCAATATTTAATTATAAGTTTGTTAAAGAAAACTACCGAAGTTTTAAGTTTTGATTCATGATTTCTTATCATCTAAAACTAATGACGAAGAATAATTGCTCCAGTCTGATTAATTTCTATTATTAATTTGCAAGGAGTTATGATAAGCTACAACTCATACATGAGATAAGTTTGTTTTCAGTTTTTTCTCATCCTTTTAGAAAGATATATCTAGCTGAGATAGAAAAACTAATCACTTTTCCTGATTGAACTAGGGGAAATATTTTAAGCCTCTTATATCTGTTAATAGTGTCAAGCTCTCGTTGAGTAATTGCTAAAAAATCATTTTATTTAAATCCCGATATATCTATATTGTGAGGTACTTGGAACTTTTAATATCATTGCGAAATTATTGAAATTGGCAAGAAATCCCTCACAAAAATACGACCCCTAATAGACCATCGTGTATTTCCAAAAATTTAATAATTTAATATTAATTGATGAATCTATCAATTTACATTTTAGCATGATCTTTGGTCTACTTTGGATTTCGACGGATGTATTCTCCTTTATTCACCGAGAGATTCACATTCTTATAAATATGCAATGGAAAAACTTTGTGAGTATCATTGCTTTCTTAATTATTACCCTGATATAATTTCTCCTTTTTCCAAAAATATGCAGTCATGAAAATTCCAATTTTCTGCTTTTGAATGAAGAGATTTTTTATATGAATATATCTGGTAATTTTAGCGCAATTAAGAGATCTGAAGGATAAATATTTACTTTGGTTGATTGGTATCGCTTCCGATCCAGCTTTACAATCAACTAAACCAAGGATTATATCATATGAACGTAACTTTTCTAAAGTAATCTTTAGAGTGATACAGTGAATGAGTTATCCAACCGTTCAGATACGGTGAAGTTGTTATTCTAAAAGTGATAAAATGGCAGGCTTGAATGGCCAGTAATTAAAGATAATAAATTTCAAATATTGTCAACTAGGATACAGTGCAATAATGAAATCAGAGATTATGAGCTTTTAGGCTTTTTTCGTTACCTCATTTTAATGTTTTTTTTTTTTTTTTTCCAGAGGCTAAAGCAAGCTCTTTAAAAATGAATGCGCGATATTGGGAAGTAATACCGGATGGAAAAACGCCGAGAAGTCCACTTATATATCATCAAATCATTATGGAGCTCATATCACTAATTGATAATTCCAAAATTGATACATTTTCTCCGAACAAGATCACTTTTGAATTTAATAAAAATCCGAAAGTGATGCGGAAAGTATCGAGAAGTTGTGAATATATTTCGTTCGCATAAATTCTAAAATGTTATATTATTAACTAATTAATAGCTATTTAAAATGCATAAATTTCTGCATCAGATTATTCATTTTTCTGATTTTCTTAAATTTAATCTCATTAATGAGCAGAATTAATCCCAATTATCCAGCTTTTATTTCGAAATAAATATTATGAATATTTTATAAGAAGCGATAGAAAAATATCATGAGTTTTCCGTTTAATTGAATCAAAATTAATGCAACATCAACCCTATCCAAAATTCTTAAATTTTTTCATTGCTATAAAAAAATTGTTAAAATAAATGCTTTAAAATATTTGAAATTTTTCCTAATTATTTCTTTGAATTTTTTTGTGAGCCTAAATTGCTGATAAAAATTCAGAGCAACATTTTCTTTTTTTCATACATTCTTAAATAAATCGTTTTGCACTATATTTTTCATAATATATATAAATCAACTTCTCGAGAAAGTTAACCGATGCTAATTTCTTTTTTGCATTCTCTATTTTTCAGCAATTTCGATAGATATTTTTACTTAAATTATATCGCATTATCTATTTCATTATTATTTTTGATTGGAAATGTTTGTTTGATAAATGTATTTTTCAAGCTTGGATTGTTTTGAAGAGGCAACAAATAAGTTTCATCATCTTATTGCGTATTTAATTTAAAATTCAGAAAAGAATTTATAAGGAAGACAGTAAGGACAGATTTGATAATGCGTAAGTTTTCTAAAACTATTCATTTCAAATCATTTGAAGGAACAGAATTATACGACTTCAACATTACATTTTCTTGTCAGACAATCACATCATCTTATAACAATTCAAGGGGAAGGTGGCAAAATGAATTCGTTTGCATGATCAGAAAAATAATACATTTAATTTGCTGCAAATATAAGGCAATATGTTGGTAATACATTCTGGAAATTGCTTATACTAAATTTTTATTATGAGCGCATCTGTGTGATGAATATAAATAACCATTTCTGATGATTGCTTAACTAAATGATCTTCGAGAAAGTTTAATTAAAATTTCATTTTGTGCAATTAATCATTTCTTACTTATTAAAATATGGCGGTGTCTTTTAAAAAAATTAGAAAATGATTTAATAAGTATAATAATGTTAATCTGATGAATTCAACAGTAAAAATTTATTAGTAATCTGAAATCAAAAGCAATTTGTAATCGTAAAAAAAAAGGAACAATGCAGAAAGGAATTATTACACTTTGTTATGCTTTATTCGTTCCTTCGTCGGGAATGATGAAAGAAATAAATTGAATTGAGTTGAAAACAATTACAGATATAATTCCATAAAAACGATATAATCAAAGTGCATTTAAAAAATGTTTAATTTTTTTGACAGAAAATCTTCTCTCTCGAAAGTGTTATAAATCTTTTTTGCATTATTTTACAGATTATAAATTGTACTTTTGCATTTCAGATTACTAATAAATGTTATCCAATTTTATCAATTTCTTCCACCTCGTATAATAATGCCTAATTTTTTTTTGCTTTACCCAACTTTGCAATTTCATATTTGTTTGCGAATTTCGTTCCAGAAGCATTCATCAGTTTGATGATAGGATATTGGAATGGATACAAGTTGTTTATCTGCATTGCAAATAAATTCAGTTTTTCCGTAGAATGTTGAGTTTTTCAGTCGAAAAAGTCTGGAATGTCAAATGATCTCATTAAATTCGAAAAATATTGTATAATATTAGACACATCTGTCGTCGTCAAAGGTCTAGACTAGCAGAAGTACTTTTGAGTAATAAACTTGCTCCTTTTTTGGAAGTTATGCTAAAAATGCGACCAAATTATGTAATTTCTCGATTATTCAGTCAAAAATATCGCTATTAATTTCCACACTGCTAGAAGCATTCAAATGTATGATTTTAACGAAATTAGCATTGTTGAATATTGTCGTTATCTTGAAATAGTCCTGTCTTTAAAAAGCTTATCATCCAATGGGAGAAAATTTCCCCAAGTACAATAAACAGCTATGAAACATAAAAAAAATCACTTTTACGAAAGTATAGAACAAATTTTGTGAATCAAAATTTTTGCTCTAAGCTGAGCTAATCAAACATCTGCTTATGAAAAAAAAATATTTATTAAATGCATAGAACCGATTTATATAGTTGCAAAAACTAACAAATTTAATTCGAATTATATGTTGCCTACTAACTAGTAAAAATTATGAGTTAAGTTACAAATAGTACATTGCTGTAAATTTAAAAGTAAACTATTACTATTACATATGCATTCCCTTAGCTTCGAAAAATACTAGTAATGAGCAGGAATTATTGGATTTCTTAGGATCACTGTAAAACTAACTAGTACTTAATAAATTTGCTGCATTTTATTTTATTAAGTGAATTTAACATCGACAAAGTTGATGACACATGTCTATTTGTATGATTGTAAACACAAATAAGGAATATGTTCTATGATCGCTGTTGCTTATCACCATCACATTGATAATCAGCACATTTGTTTCATTAGATGCCACACGTAAAAATAACTCTTTCCTATTTTTTGCTCAGAAAATTCTCGAACTAAATTGATACATACAAAAAAGAAAAAGAAATAATTCAATCATTGGATTGTTAGTTGGTAAATGATTTAATCTGTTTGAAAGAAAAAATAGAAAACAGAATGTTCGAACAGATGGTTATGGTGAATAATAAATAGAGGTACACCTGTTATGTTACACTGCCCGTTGAACTTTATTTTCTTCTTCCCTCCTGCAACAAGGCAATAGAAAAAATCTCAACTAAACAGAAACATACTTTCCTGTTTTTTTAAATTTATCTATTCCTTTACACTTTCCCGATTTCAAACTGCATTCGATCATTTCCTAATGGCAGTAAGTTAGAATTTTTAATCATAATATGAAATTTCATGATGATTTTTTAGATGACTTTTAAAAAATTGAATAAATTATGTGATGAATTATTTGAATCTATAAACCACTTATCGATTTCTCAATTTTAAAAATTATGCTCATCATAATTTAAGGAAACTGGAGAGGATATAACTTTGTTACCATATGATTATGATGTTAGCGATGGTCGCGTTAACATCGAAAAAAATAAAGAATTTGAAAAAGTAGACGATATTGATAACGCTGAAAAGTTAGCAGAAAATACGGGTCAAGTAAAAAGTGATGCAGAAGAACAATTCTTACTTGATGATCAAATCGAAGAAGGCTATAAAACAACCCTTTCCGATGATAAACTAGAAGAATCTAAAAAACAATTCGGAAATGGTCATGGAAAGCAAGAAGAACTACTTGAACATGACGTACCACCAACAGCAGACCAGCAATCAGAATCCGTAGAGCCAGAAAAACCTCTGCAACCAAAGCCTGTAGAGCCAAATGAACATCGTATCCAAAACCTGTACAGCCAGAAGAACCATTGCAACCAGATGGATCTGAGGACTTCCGTATGTCCACATCCGAAATCAAGCTTTCCACCAAATATAGACCAACCGTTATTTCCGTTACCAAATCCACTTCAATTCCCTTGTCAACCAGAATCACACTCAAACTTACCAGAATCTTATTATCCACAACCGGAACCAGCACCAGTGGGATCTGAAATATGCCAAATCATTGCTACCGGTATGAACGCGGAAATGCAACAATATGCATCATCGCTTGCTACTCAAGCTTTTGCACAGTAAGTTTCTTTTATAAAGTAAACAGGCAAATCAATTAAGAATGAACTTGAATTAGTTATTAAAGTCAGCATATTATGTTTATCAGCATATTATGTTATATAAGATACTTATATCAAATAAGCTCATAAGTAGCCTTTCATAAAAATAAAGTTCTTCCGTTGAATTAGATGCAATCATTCAACTTATCATTTTAATCAAGTCATTTATCATTTAAATCAGGTCATTTATTATGCTGTAGAAGATAAACAATTATTACAAAATAAATATATACATTATAGAATATATCATACTCTGAATAGATGCATCTACCAATACATTCATGCTATTACTTGTTTTCAGATTCCCAAATAATTTGATGGCCATTGCACGTCATATCATGCTGAACTTTGAGGAAAAATTTGAACCACCGTGGTGTTGCATCGTTAGTAATGGACAGTTGGGATTCTACTTGCATTACGACAGGCAGAATCATATTTATTTCGCATTATCCAAACACATCATTTTTCTCTACAAAGAATCTATTTCATGAACAAAATTAGTACAATATCATTAACAATTTGCATTAAAATGTTATATAATATATGGTAAGCAGTACTGCAAGTTGAAACAATGACAATGATAATTCTTCGAAATTTCAAAAATTTCTAAATGACAAAAGCTTTAAATTAAAAAAAAAACGAAAAATTTATTTTCAATTACTTTTCAAAAGCACAATTTACTGAATTCGTGTTATCGCTAGTACATGATGTTTTATTGCAGTAAAATTCTGATTGCGTCTTTTCATTTTCTCGCATTTTCACCTTTTTTTTAGAACAAATTTTATCACTAAATATTTGGCCGAACTTCTCTTAGCATGAAAGAAAATACTTGATCAATTTCAAATCTGCATTGTAATACGTATATATATAAATTTTAATTTTCACTAAAAAGATTAAAAATCTAATTGTAGCAATCAGTCTCTATTCATGACTTGATAAGATTAAATCTAATTATTGCTAGCTATCTTTATCACGCTAAATAGCATTATGATACTTTGAGAATTCATTATTAGATTTTAATCATAAACGTCATTTCATGGTTAATGCTGCTAAATTATCAGTTAGAATTATTGTTGCTTTGCGCTTCAAAAATTAGACATAAACGTTTTACAGTATTTATGCGTCCAAATTCTTCATGCTCATTTTGTAAAGATTTTTCCAATTCATTTTAGAAAATCTTTAACATAGTCTAAAAATCTATTTTTTGCTTATTGTCAATATTATATTATCAGTATTAAGCGAGCTTGAAATAAATTTTTCTTGCAGAATTTTTAAAAAATTAGAGCTGTTTCGAAGCAGCATTTTACTCATTGATAGTCATTGATAAGACTATCATTACTTTTTAAATGCCGCAAATGATTCCTTTCTCTCTTATCAAAATCATTATATTATTTGTTTTTTTCCCATTGAAACAATTTAGCTTCTTTCTTTCAACGTTCATAAAATTATTTGGTTTTGACTTAATCATGTATCAGTGTTCTTAAACAAATATTTATAGATAATATTGAAGCGTAACAAAACACTAGCTCTAAATGATCCAATCCCTTGAAGCACCTTATTTCACATATTTTCATATGTCTTCAACTTTTAAAAAATTTTATTTCAAAAATTTTAAATTTGCTAGTTTCAACTGAATTTCAAATTTCATATTATGAATTATTTCTGAATACATTTTAATTTTGGGATTATTATTCTTGTAATGAGCTATATTTTTTAATATCCCATTTGAAGAAATGCATTTTTCATTAATTCATTCTGCAAAGAAATTTCATCGCTATTTTATACGATCTGCTTGGAAGTTTTCAATCTCAAAAAAGCTGGAAATATTTTCAGAATTTGTTTAAGACGCAGCCTAAAATATAATGTCGGATCCCCAATCAGTTGATGACCCAAACCCAAATCATTGTACGGAAATTGGAAATGCTCAGATTATGTCATCAGGTATGGATGTCGAGAAACAACAGTACGCAGTGCAGTGTGCAAATGAAGCTATTGCTCAGTGAATTTTTATAAACTATCACACAGAGCAAACTGATAATCATCTAAATAAATAGATAAAAGATAAAATAAATGGCATTTGCTATACTTGGAAGTTTTGAAATTGTCAAATTTGAAAGCTTATCGATTCCAGTATTTTAGAATGTTCATAAAATAACATGCAACTCATTGAAGAATTTATTGAATTCTTTTTCAACTTTTATTTGAATTATATTTATAACAAGATATATTACCTATAATGCACGCAAAAGTAAATATATTTTAAGAACTTATAAACTACATGAGATTTATTAATTATGTAATTAAATTTTCTTTATTTGGCCCTAAAACTTAGACCGGAAGTTGCTGATTTTAGTTTGATAAGGCTGTAATTTCACTTTCCTTTATTATATCTACGACAAATTTGTTAGTCGCGAATTTCAGAAAATTTTAGAACGATGTAAAAATTCTAATAAAATTGTCATTATAATATATTGTAATTAAGAAATCAATAATTGTTTTAGATATCCAAGTCAAAATATGGCAATGGCTCAATATATAATGTCTCATTTCGAGGAGAAGTATGGTTCACCATGGCACTGTATCGTCAGTGATGGAAATTTGGGATTTTATGTACGATATGATGCTTCAAATCATACCTATTTCTCTATAGGACCAACTACTGTATTTTTGTTCAGAAGTCAATGTTAATTAGTGAACCTTCCTTTTTTTATGCTTTAATTTTATCTTATTTTAAATCAAGTTGTATTACTTATTGAACAAGGAAGAAAAATAGAAAGTAATGTATCATTTTTAGTCCAATACAATAACTGATAAGTAAATAGTGAAGCGCTGTGGTAATAGATATAGTAAGTTTTTAATCTTATGACTATTTAAAAAGTTGTACTACTAATATTCCCCACTAAATATTTCCGTATTTGAAAAACATAAATACGTGACTGTGCAGTATCAGATTCATTTCTATGCTCAATTTGTATTTTAGCTATCCAACCTTTCCGATTAATATTTGTTTTCGATGTTGTACTATCCTGAAATATATCCTTCGACTTAATTAATTTTTCGCAAAATTTTATGATAAAAATTCTACATTACGAATATTTGATATTATCAAGTTTTTTTAATATAAAAAGTTTGGAAACTTTCAATTATGGAAACCATAAAATCTAAAAATTTTGCCATCAGTATTCAGCGGATGGCAGAGAAATTCAAGGATTTGTAAAATTTAGCTTATAATTCACTTTAACACTAGCAGTATTTCTTCAGCCGCTGTCAGATTCAACATTTCTTCTATCACTATCCAATAAAATTTTCAAGCAGCTCATATTAGTTATAGTTGTAAACGTAAAGAAATAGATCAAAGTAAACTTTGAATATGTGAGGATTGTTTTGAATTTGAAATTACATTAGATTACTATTTTAGTCATTAATAATTTCTAAAATAACAAAAAAAAAATGACAAATAGAAAATAAGAAGTTGGAATACTTGGATTGTCGATACTGTCGATATTTGTTATAAGAAAAGAATTATAATTTCTGATTTGACGATACATAGGTTGCCAGACCGGTGAAACACACTTCATCATTTCTTAAAAATAAAAACATATACTTCCATCACAATCGTGGAAAAAGTAAAGCTCAGGAAATCTGATGGTTTTGTAAAAAGCTTAATCTTCAAAAAGTAAAATTTCAAAAAACAATTCGATAATAACAAATTAGTTCTTTATTCACTCAAATCTAGTCACTCTAGGGAAGTTTATAAGAACTTTACTGATATATATGACTTAGATAAATAATAAAAAACGTCGGCGAATAAGTGATTAAAATATGTAGCTAGAAACGATAATTTAAGCTAAAACGATTTTCCAAACTTCTTAAAATTTATATTTAGAAATGCTCACCTTGCTTCGATGCATTCTTTTTAAAAATTTTTGCAAAGAAAGTAGAATTTTTTGTGTTTGTCGATATGCCTTGTGTTCGATCAACATTAGGTTTCGAGCATTTACCAATTAATAGTCGTTTAATTGTTTGCATTTTTATTCTGAACAACTTGTATCACAAAGAGAGAGAGATTCTTTGGATTCGAATTGATCAGTGATTCCAAAATAAATGAAGCAAAAGAAGAAATTAGAACGGACTTACAAGAAAACTTTTTTGTATTCTTTATTGAACGTGTAATAAATGAGACAATTGATGGAAGAATTCAAGACCACTAGAAAATTACTGATATCAGTGAGGAAATTGAGCAACAAAGTGCTTGGTTCGAAAAATGTTTCAATCACATTTACTATTAATGCCTGAAAATGAAAAAAGTTATGAGGACGCTGACAACATTATCGATTTCTTCAGGAAATCTTATAGAACGATTGATTGTCTTTTATTATCTCTATATTTTGTTATAATTATTTTTGTTTTCCAAACTTTTATTTGAGTGGTTATTTTTTGAGATTTCCAAAAAAATTACTTTGTTTGTCACATTCAATTATAACGGTATACAAAACTGTTGATCGATTTAATAAATTGTTATGATATGATGGAAAAGTTGATGTACGTTAATGATTTCTATTCGATGAATTATGTATTTTCCAAAAATTTTCAGTTCAAAAGTTATTGATAATAATATGCAAGAACAGACTTAAAACAGTTTAACTTGAGTTCCCATGAATGAAATAGCTATGTTAAATTCAGGTGATAACTTTTCTATGCTTATTCTTTCAAGATAGTGATGGATTTGGAGGAAGCAATTAAATTATAAAAATTTGCAAAGCAACACTTGAAATGAAATCATACCAAAATATTGCAGCACAAGAACAATATCACTACCATGATCATTGTTATGCTATCATCGGATTCGACCATTCCACTGCTTTCTCCAAGCATCTCTCGATTATGCCGAAGCATCGTACCTTTTACATGACCCAAAGAAGCTAAAATTAAAATGTGAATAAATATATGCGAGATATTTGAATTTGCATTTATAAATTATAATGTAAATTCAAATGAAAAATGGCAAGTCAAATGCAGAGTACAAAATTCACCCGTCATAGCAATTCGGGAAGCATTATTTTTAACGAACGCCATTGAACTTGATCGTGAGAGGCTGTAAATTTCAGTTCTTAAAATTTTCAATCGTTGAAGAGAACGAGCGAATAATACCACATAGAATAGCAAAAAATAATAATAAAGATAAAAGAAAAAAGATAGAGGGGAAATATATGTCTGTAAAGGAGGATGTTATCAGGATGATAATATTTTATACGCCATAAAACAAGCAACAAGATGTGACAAATAATAAAGTACATAAGTTAATAATAATGAATTACAGCCATCCAACAAATTGATCAAAGTCCATATTATAAAAAAATGATAGTTTAAAAGCCATTTCGCAAATTTTTGTTAATAAAATGTAATGTGGATAAAATTTAACTAGAGCTTCAGAAGGTGTTCACTAGTTAAGAATAAATCTTACTAAAAGATTTTTTGGATTGTCCATTTCTTCGATTTATCAATGAATTCAGAAACTGATAAGAAACTTACGAAGACTGCTGCACAACAATGATCGCATTTAAAATTGATAGAAATAAAAAAGGAAGTAAGGTCATTAGTACCATATACATGTACACGTTATAGATCGTGTTAATTGCGAAAAATAGAGAAGTTGGACAGATTTCGACTATTATTTCCTGAAATGCAAATAATTTATCCATATATGGAATTATAAAGTCTTAAAAATGTTAACAAAATTTATACGCAAGCAGAGAATAGGTCATTGACCATGAAACTGTAAAGAAAAAACTGTCGAATAGAGATTTGTTTTAAATTTTCAAATCATGATGTTTCAAGTTAGAAGATATCACATCATAAGCGTTTGCTATTTTAAAATTCTGCTATAGAGAATTTAAGAATCCATTAAGAATCAAATTACTACTAAAATTGATATTCTTAGTCTACAGTTACATAAATCTTCTATATTTAATGAGATAGGGATTTGTGACATAAACTGCATTCTTCACTGTAGTATGCGAAGCATAAAAGAATCTATTTTCTATTTAATTTGCTAGCTAAAGATTCTTAATGTTCTAAAAACACGATATAACCAAGCAACACAGAGTGACAACTTTCTCTTTTCGAATGAAGGAATTATATTAATTTTTACTAACTTCGTGTTATAGTAAGATTAAGATTGGAATTTGTTAAGATAAAAATGATCAAGAAATGACCTTTGAACTACTATGTAAGCATTTCCGTAAGTTGAATTGTGGGAAACGCAATGAGTTATAAATGACAGAACATATAGTTATAAAAGTGTTTATTTCACAAGCACGTCGAATTGTACAGTAGCTTGCACTTAACGTTTTCCAACATACCTGAAATATGAATACAATGAATTCAACAAATTTTAACAGAAGCAACATTTCTTAGTAATATGAATCGGAAGGATTCTGATATCAGAATCATATATGTATTTCTCAAGTCACAGCAATCTTTCCACTAATCCTCTCATCTCCCTTATTCGATGATAATAGCTGACATTAATATAACAATCGATAGCAGCTGCAACAGTGAAATATACGCTGCATGTTTGTGCCATATATCCAAACGGTAATGCATATACAGTTGTATAAGGTGCACGAGATAATTCCGGAATATAAGTTCTGAAGACGGAATCAGTCATCGAAGTAAAATTTGATGTTATATACAAAATAAATACTGCAGCGTCTGAATAATTAATGATCAAGAATCCATTCTGAAGCCATAAAAATTTGAGTCAAATTCAATGGACAATTCTGTTAAATAATAAATTATTTTTTATTATTGCGTATAAGCAAGTTTTGTGAAGGTAAACTCACCTGGCGGAATCAATCCAAAAAATGAAAAGACCCGTTGTAACAACTAAACAATCGCTGCAAGCAAGAAATAATAAGTAGGTATTAGATGAGCTACGCATCCTGCAAATAACAATTAGAACTTTCACCATAATCCACCTTAAAATTTTCAGTTGTGAGACTGAAATTTGATTGCTTTTATCGTCAGATATTAGCTACTAACCTTTCTCCAGAATAAACAAGAATATTCACTATATTTGATGCAACACCAAAAGTTGACAGTGATGGCAATAAAATAATAACTGCTATATAATTAAACCTGGAAGTCAACGAATAATTATGAAATATTGAAAGGATCAAGCAATGAAGAGAAATTAAAATTGGAGTTATGAAGAGGTCAACAAGGTTAATAATTTTCAATTATATTTTCATTATTTCTTCTATTTTTCTAACTGGAACTGAAGAAGACTAAATTATTCATATTTTTTAAAGAATATTTGAATTACAGGCAAGCAATAACATACCACTCGTATGAAGGAGAGTAATCATCATGTTGCAAATCAGAACAGATACATTCGGTATCATTTGGATCCTGTTCCGATATCATTTTAATGCCAGAATTTGTCTCAAAAATTGGAAACTATTATTACTAAAGTTTATCATTAAGTAAAGCCATTCCGATTGATTGATGCACTGAGGAAACAGAAATTTGAATGGTTTGGAGAGATGAACATGGCGTGGGAAGATGAGAAGTTATTATTACTTTAAGTAAAATTAAGCAAAAGAAGACAAATAAATAAGCAATGTTGAAAAATTGAAAAAGTAATATATATCATGAACGCAATTCTAATTTATGAGAGAAAAGTGGAAGGAACAAAATGAGAGGAAATAAAGTTATAATGTAGATTAATTAAACAAGATTGATAAGTGATAAGTAAATGAGAAGAGTAAATTAGTTAAATATATTTCTTTTCTTAATTTTCTTTTACGTTTATCAGCATAATCCCACTGAAATATATCTCCAAGGTTAAATTTTATTTAGCTGGGTAAAGCTATTCTGTTCATTAAACTATTTAATTTATAAACAACATCAACCTAACATATGTCAATTATTTTCAATGAAAAATGTGTCCCAGTTAAAAACTGACTAGAACTCTCCTTTTTTCTTGTAAACAAATTTTATTTTTATTTCTCGACAATTTGAGATCGAAAATTTCTGATAATCAATTTCAATCGAATTGATAAAATTTGAAGAAATGCTATATTTTATAAGGAAGTTATAATAATAAAAAAAACTAGAACCAAAAAAAAATTGATTCAAAGTAAGCTAAAATTGAATCATTAAGATGGCTTCAGTAATGTAGAGAAAAAATCTGGTGATGACATATTACTCCTTTTCTTTTTCTTTATCTTAAACAACAAATTATTTTAGAAATCGAAGATATCCATCCCATTGAAGATATATTTAAACTGATAGCTTTTGTAGAAAAAAATTCATAAGAAAAACTTTTCAACTCAAGTTCGTTATAGTTTTTAAACTTACCTAGGCTTAAATAATTTATTGATCTATCAATTGTTTTCATACTCTGTTCATATTAGTGTAGCTTGAAAATGAAAAATAACATTTACAATGAAAATATTTGATTAAACCAGTTGTTCAGATTAGTTTAATGAATTCAAAAAATTACCTGATCACAGCAAAAATAAAAAAAAAATTAAAGAACTAAGCACTGCAGCAAAATGAATAACCTGAATCGATCTGCTATAGAAGGACTGAGTGACAAATTGAAGATAGGTAGTACTTAGCGAATTTTTAATTTCCATCGCAACTAATCAACTTCATCACAGCTTCTTTGAATATTAATTTTTAAGAAGCAAAAAGAGTGCAAAAGGTGAAAAACAAGCCATATTTACATTCAAATTCATTCCTCCTTTATCGCTTATCACGTAGCGTGAAAGTGAAATCAAAAGCGATGATAGGTTTTATTTATTATACGTTAATCATTTTCTGACTTATCTCTGCTCTTATCTTTTTTCCTTCCATGAAAATAACTGCAAATATCTCAAAGTTCTTTATTTCGAGAAGGACTATAGCGTTAATTTCAGCGATAGTTTATGTTAAGCAGAAAACTACTCCTCTTTATAATAATTTCTCTATTTTTCTATTTTTACTTTTTTTCTTTGTGGATATCTATAAAAATTTAAGAGGTCTAACTGTCATTACTGTACAAATAGGGCTGTGTAAAATCATTGGTTTTAAATTCCATTAAACCAAAAGTGAAAAATTTCACTACAAATTTGCAATTCACATAATATAAACAATTTTAAAGATATTAATATCTATCCTAAAATATTTCATTGAAAATTAAAAGATTCTTCGAATTTTGATTTCTGCACTTGAGCCTGATTTGCTACAATTAATTTGCTCCCGCTAAAACTGTTTAGATAACATAGCCATTTCACCAACAATTTTAGAAAGCGATATAAATCTTTGAAAATATAAAATTTTATGCAAATCTGACAAAATTCAAAAAAATCATAATGTGAATATAATCGTCTATAATAAGTTGTTTTGTTTCTCAGTGCAACTTATCTTTTTAATTCTTGGATTTGTATACTGATTTTTCGAATTGCAATCCAAGAGAGATAGTTTTTTTTTTTTTTAAATTGTTTCGTTTAAATTGTTTCGTTACGATATTTTTTTTGGAAATTCTCAATAAGTAATAGGAGAATGGAAGTGACAAGATGAACAAAAAGTTTTGTTAATTTACTAAAAAGATCACATATATATCGAATATTGACTAGATCTTCCGGTTAGCTGTAATAATTACTATTTAATTTTGTATTCTTGCGCTTAATTTGATAAATGACCAATAACTGAATTTAAAGAACAAATAGTACGAATATGTTAAGAAACATTTTCCTTGACAAGTTTTAGCAATTTATTAATTTGCAAATCAACTTGAAGAGACAAGACATATTACTCTACTGATAGCATTTTAAATAGTTTTCAATTTCATAATTATTAGAGGTACGCATGAAATTATGCTTTCCAGAAAATTTCAGTTATCATTTTTTCATTAAAAGTTGCAAATGAGTATAACAAAATGAAATAAGTAAATATTTAATTGCTATTATTAGTTGTGAAAAAGAGAGAAAATTTTCTTTATTCTCATTATGTCTACCAAGAAAATAGATTGCCCTTTTCTATCTCATCAAAATTCATTTATTTTTAATTCAATCCCAAGAGAGCTTACAAATTTGTAAGCTTTGAAGTTTTTGAAAAATTTGGACTGTCCAAAATCTTATTTGAAATAAGTAATATTCATGGATTCCGTAAATTTATTCAGTAAATTTCAAGAGAATGCTATAAATAGTAGTTAAGAAAAAAGAGGAGAAAAGTAGAAGAATTTTGAACATCACAGGGGAATAATAAAATAGCAACATGTAACAAGAAAAATGAATCGAGTTTTGATTAATGTTGCATATCAGCCCAGTGGTTTGCAATGGATTGTTGTCAAAAATCTTCAAGAATTTTTAATCATTCTGGTATGTTTAAAAAATTATTTCTGATAATAGCAACATTACATTTCAACGGTATTAAAACATTGCATGGCAAAGAAAACAACCATATCAAAATTTTTTTTTCTTTGAATTTATTGCTGTATGAGAGTCCATGAGGAATCAGTTTGAGAGAAACAAAAAAACACTTATCAGAACATCTGCATTTGTTGATAATTCTTCATATATTTATGCTAATAAGAATCACTTTCAAGTAGAAAGGTATATGTAATATCAAATAGAAAGACTTAAAGCAATTAAAATTGACTACCGTTATTGTATTTCAAACTTAAGAAGTTTGCTGCTAATCTATTGATTATATGATATAGTAATGCATGAAAATGCATACTAAAATAAATTTCTCCAGTTAAATCCTTTCAGAGAAATTGATAAGAAAATAAGATTAATCCAGGCAAACCCTACAAGTTCTAACTATAAAAATATGAAATATGATTTTATAAGAAGAGTAATAAATAGAATTTTACAAATTTGTCTGATGTTCAATCCAATAAATAAAAAATCCAAAGATCATTAAAATCCAACTGTGTGGTAATTTTGAGAATTAACACTACAGTTATTAAGAGGTGGAAGTTACGACAAATTTCAGGTTATTTCTTTCTTTGTTGTTGGTATTCTTAAATGTTGCATTTTTGCTTATCAATTCCAATAAATTTATGATTGTTTATTTTTACTTTTACTGAAGAATGCCTTCCGAACGACATCATCGCTATTATCTGAAAGGCTAAAAAATTTGCTTGAATCCTATTCATTCGCTTATTTTTGATTACTATCTTACATTCATGCAATTAAAACGATAAATTTAATAGTATGAAGAATTTAATATCATAAAAAAACAAGCAAACACAGAAGTTTCGCCATTATGTTAAGAAATTGTTTATTAACATCTTCCATTATTAAAATTCATGTTCCTCACAGTCTCTTTTGAAAGGATGTATTTCAGTATTATTAATTAATTGTATTCTAGAATAACCAAAGACTGTTTTGAAGAAAAAAAACGATCTCTGAAGAAAAAAACTATTCTCATCAAATTTCAAAAAAAGTTAAAGAGATCTTCATTAAATTTCCTCAACATAATCGTTCCATTCATTCAACTGGAAAATTTTTAATAAAATTGAAAAGAAAATATTCGAACAAGTTATTCCCACATATTCGTTTGAGTAGTGTGCGAATTTTTTAGACGGAATAGAGGGAGAAATTTTGACAAAATTTTGTTAAATCTCAGCGATAATTTGATTTTCAGAAAGTATCATAATTACAATATTTCTATAATAATCGGTAATTTTAAAACATTTTTCCTACTGAAGCTTTTGTGCCAATAACTTATATTGTTCAAAGAAATTGAGATCTGATTGAAATCACTTATGATAAATTTGGATCTTGTAAATTGTTAGCGCAGGAAATTATCCAAAACGACGAGAGGAATGAAATGTAATATTGTTTTTGCTAATGCTCAAATACTTTTTTTTCTTCTCCATCCAGTGTTCTTTCCTCATCCATGTCTTCTTTCTTTCCTGGCCAAGAACAAGCGAGACTTCGGATACTAGTCTTGAAATTTGAAAAATCGGTGGAATCCTAATATATGGTATAATTGTTTCCATTATTAGTATCAATAATTTTGGCTTGATTTAAATAAATAATTCCTACTACTTTTTATTAAATAAGCAGGTTCATAATTTGAATTTTAATTATTTTGTTAATGAAAACTAACACCGTTACTTAAATACTTCATCGTTATTTTTTTGCATTACTCAAAAACTTTACTCATTCCTATATATATGACCTTTGCTTTATTTTCAATCACTTTTTTGACTTAATTTTGACCCTTTAAATGAATTTCCCTTGTTCCTATTTATTATTAGCTTTAAAATTGAGAACAAAACTAACTGATGTCTCGTCGAAATTAAATTTCTTATCAAAATATAATTAAATTTCTTATCGGAATATATTTCTATCTCTCGATCTTAGATAGAAGGAAAGAATGATAACTGTTTTAAAGTCATATTTTTTTGAAAAGCCAATAATTATTACAAGAATTGAGTGAGTAATTCAGTAGATATAAAAATTGAAAGCAATAAAACAAGTATACGTATCTTAAAAATTTTGAATTCTCTTGAGCTATAACAAGAAATTGTTAATATATCGTATCTTTTGTTCATGCCATACATAATTTTGAGAAAGTTATACATTTAATTAAAAAAAAACCATCTGCTTTTCAGATTATAAATTTATTAAGTCATGTCAATTATTCAATTGTTTTCTATGATAATAGAATTTCTTAATTTGGCAAAATTCATTTTCAAATGAAAAAAATGCATTTTTATTATAAGCGATCATTAGACCATTTCAATTTTTTAGTTTTTAGCATCCGAACTTTTCTTTATTTGAATAATTTTGAATTTCAATTAAATTGAACTTTAAGTAAGTTGATCTTAAATATGACTTGAATATTTATTCCATCGTCAATGTTATATAATTTTTAAATTATCTGTCGTTATTTTGCTACATAATTTTTGAATTATCTATCGTTATTATTACATAACAAATAGGGCAAACACTAATTTCCTAAATTCAGCAATTCTTATCAACACTACATTGATTTGCATTATATAGTTTTAAACACTATCTGCTAAGGAATTAAAAAAAAACTTTAAATATGCATATTTATGAAGCAATGACTACTTATTAACACAATATATTTAATATTAATTGATAATAGTGTTATTTTCGATAGTATCGATGATAAGTAAAAGCATTAATGATGATTAAAAGATTTTTGTGCTCAAGAACTTCAATAGACAATTTTGTCTGGCAAGTAGTTGCTATTATCAGCTTTAAATAATGAACAAAGAGAAACAAATAAAGAATAAGCATGATTATCAATTCATGGATGAGAAAGTTTTCTTGATAAGATAGCCTCAAGTAATATATTGCAATAAATTTATATAAATTTTAATTGCATTAAAAAGTTAGATTGAAATTTCACTTATCACTTTTATTTCAATATTAATTCTACTATGTAATCCACCCCTATATGGATTCATCTCTTTTTTTTCTATTATAGCTTCGTGGACACAACTTTTTAAGAATATATATTGTTCCCACAAAATAGAGCTAATCAAAGTTAGCTACTTGATTCGGGTATTGTGAATTGCGTAGAGCCTCTATGATCTTTATAAAATTTTAGATTTGGCAAGGTTACTTGTTTCTATACTTTAAAAAAGTCTAAGTAATCAATGTGAACCTAAACATGTAAAGCATGCAAAGATCTTCATGGCTTGGAATTTTTAGACCGATATTTTAATCAACATATAATTCTGGTTAATATATATTTCATGCTGGTTAAGAGCTTTTAAAATTCTAGAAATCGCATATTCATTTTTAAAATCTTAATCCTTGCTAAATTAGATTAAAAATCTAAATAAAAACAATCAGAAGCCCAATTCTTCATCGATTTAAAACTATATTTAAATGATCGTTCATAAATTTGGGAATTAAAAAAGCTGATTTGATAAAATATGAATTTGCTAGCTAATGCAACAATATAATAAAAAATTTCTGTTTAGAATATAACCAAAATTGATTTCTTCTGAAGAATTCAAGTTATTCAAAAAATACTCTGCGCTTATGCAGTTCTGCGAATAGATAATGATATGATAAAGCAAGAAGAAGCTTTTTCAAATTTAAGAAGAAACAAATAAATTAAATGACGATAATCGCATTGATATATATCAAAATGAAATCAAAAGATTAGATAAAAAACCAACATGCGAAAAAAATGAATTTTCTGAGAATCCAATCGGAAACACTTCGAAATTATAATAAAGCATGAATTGAATGTAAATTGTTTATTTAATTTATTTATGCTTGTTTGCTGAGGCTTGTTAAATCTGAATTTAATATAAATAAGGATGAAGTATTGATATGATATACTTATCACCATTCTATCTGCAAATTCCATCAGTACTCTATCATTATTTATATAACATTCTGATTTATCTGATAATGATAAAATGCTTCTTCGAGATGAAACAATTAATATATAAGAGAATATCTCCTTATTAATTTTAAATATCAACGAAAAAGAAAATCAATTTGTTTCTATTTATTAGCTACGTGCTTATGTGTGCATGCATTTTTTTATTTTTCTTAGCGCAAACTTTTGTTGTAGTTTAAATGATAAGAAAAATGTTGGATTGTTCTGTAATTCCCTTTGCTGATTAAAATAATCAATTTATCCTTTCTAACTCAATCGAGCAATATTCATCATCAAATATTCTTCTTGATATAGCATTGTTTTCAAAATGAAATAACATTCTCATCTTCCCAATCGAAACAGAATGCATTCCTCGAAAAATAATAAAACAAAAGTTGACTTTTACTGAAATCAGTTCTTAAATACCAATTTCATGAACCCATAAATTTAAACAGGTGCGAGTTCATGAGCATATTAGCATCGACTTCTTTACAATTTCACTTTAAAAAACCTGTCGCACATTATTTCAAAAAAAAGTCTTAATTCCTTGGCTTAATTGACAATTAAGAATTATAAATGCTTTTTGTTATTAATTACACATCATTCTATCAGTTATTGAAATTTGTTTACAGAAGCAAGCACATGTAAGCCAAGGTCTCTATACTGATTGCAACAGTTAAAGAATTTTTCTGCTACCGTTTAAAATGATCCAATGTGTGACAGACAGCAAATGATCTTTGATTTTGATCTCTTTTTTTAAAAAATGATCTCTTTTTACCTATCTTTATTGTACCCTTTGGCCAACTTACAACTCAATTTAAATAAGTCGAGATATTGCATAGTCATTATGGCAATTGTTGTTGAAATCATTTTAATTGAACAAAGTTAAGCAATATTTGAAAATGTTGAAAAAGACATTTGTAAATAACGCAGTCTTTATCAAATACAAACAAATTTGTTTCGGTAATACTTCCATCATGATAGCCTGTGAAAAGTTGCCATTATTAAAAAGCTAAACCTAATTATTAATACTCTTGAAGAAGCTAGTTAGTAAAAATTTCGTTATAAAATGGCTTTAGTACAGAAACACTTTTAAACTTAAAATTTCGAAAAATTTCGTGGAATTGATTTGGAAGAAACACGCGTTTCTTAAGATGCGATTTTACATGCAGTTGTTTTGACATCTATCATTGGCTGACAATGCAATGGAGCATTTTTTTTATGTGTTTATTCCTAAAATATATACATAATTGTAACTTATTGGAAGAAGCCAACTGATCGATTAATTTTTATATTTATTTTATTCATTCATCTTCCCATACATTCCTTTTATTATTCTACTTATGATATGTCATTTGGATGTAAAAAGCACCTGCTGAATGAAGTTCAAAAATTCGGAATTAAAAGTCAACTCTGAAAACTAGTACTAGTAAAATCGAAAAATAATTTAATTTAATTCTCGAAAGGAGGTCAAATTCTTTTGACAAAAATCAAAGTTCAAAACCTGAATAAAATTTGCCTTTCATTTCTTCGAGGTCAAAAAAAAGCATATTAAGTGATGAAACAGAGAGTCATCTAAGTGAAAATTAAACATTATTAAATTATATTGCTCTCGGAAGAAAATATATAATCAGAATACTTCCCCTGATAATGTCTCCTTTTGTATTATTCAATTTTGCCACTGCATAAACTCTGAAAATGCTCTTTTCTATGAAAAGATTATCCTTATATATCTTTTATCATGTTAACTTATTATCAATTTTCAATTATTTAAGAATTATGTCAGCAAAAGAATGAATGTCTGTTATTGAATTGGAAGAAAAAAGCGCGGAAGGTGATAAATGTTAGAATGAAATAGTAAGGTTTATGAATCCGTACTTTCTAATAAATAATTTTCATTTGCATAAAAATAGAAGAAAGACCGAAATCACTGGATTTTAATGACTGAAAGGAAGTAAAATGGAATATTTCATAAAAAGAATGCGTTCTGCAAACAAATACAACCACGGATGAGTGAATACCGTAACACTGAAAAGGAATACTATTCTCTCAGTTCAACTTTAAAAAAATTTTTAAATTTCTCTATTTTGTTTCTAAGTAATTTTCAGAAAGTTCGCAATAACAACGAAAAGAAAATGAGAAAGAAATCCTTTCTTTACCAATTCGATATTAAAGAATTCATATTTCTGTATTAAAAATTTCTCATTTCAATAAGAAATGGAATTACTTATTTTGATGCATAATTTTTTTGCACAGTTTTTAGAAGAAAGGAAATCTAACTTTAATTCGTCGAAATGAATTAAAGTGATGATAAGGATGAGTATCGGAGAGAAAATTTATTAGAAAATCGAGATTTGAAATATCTGCATTGCGTTTTGAAGAATGAAGTAAGTTCATAAAAAAATATGAACTAAATATTAAATAGATGCTTCTTTTTCTCGCATTGTTAAAATGCATTTTTTGCGTCACAAATTAATTTTTTATTAATTAAATAAATATCACCGAAGAGAATTTTTCATATTTTATTGCGGTAATCTCAATAAAAAAGTACCATAGATACTTTTTTTATATCATGTATATATAATAAAGTATACCAACCAATTCAATTGAAAAATTAGAAACCTTATTTAGATTTTAAGGAATCGAAAAGAGAAGAAAAGTTTTTTTTGCTGGTTGACTAAAGCAATGTATTTTAACATTGATTTATCATTTTGATATTATTTTTTTTTTTCAAATTATCATTTTTATGAAAAAACTTAGCGCTGAATAGGAGTATCATCAAAAACTAATCATTGAGGTTACAATTCCTCATATTTTCGAGCAGTGAAAAAAAAATACTAAGATGATGTTTCAAAACTTATAAATGAAACTGTCTAAAATTAAGTTGAAACGGAAATAATACGAAATGAACTAAATGAAATTACAAATGTCTTAATTTCAAAATGAATTTCAAGTACGGAATTTGAAAAGTAATATTTCATCATAATTTATAACAAATTAACAATATTATGAATGAATCAACGAATAGCAAGGACTAAAAGATAATTGCTGATAGCTCTGTTTAAAATACAAACATCACAAAAGGATTGTTTCCTTAAATCTATTAAAATGTTCATAATTTATGCATTTAAATTTTAAAGATCATTAAAATTTGAAAAAAATTTGAACAGGAAAAGAAAACTGATATCATAAATCAGCAAAGAAATGATATAAATCATATTTTTCGGAATTGAAAAAGCATGAAAGATTATGAAATTTATTGCGAATATAGATAACACTAAGTTTCTTTAAAGATTTTGAAAAACTTCAATAACTTCATCATCAAGTTAGATTTTCCTTAAATTCGAACTCTGTCTCTTCTCTATTCCAATATCGTTAAGATTACTAATCTCATAAAAGATCAGCAAGAAATTTTTCCAAAAAAATTTTGTATATCAATCGTAAAAGTTTCGAAACAGCTTATTACCTAAAGAAAACTTTATTATGGTGTAACACAAAAACTTTATGAAAAAAACTTTATAAAACAAACTCAAATAGTTTTATAAAGTTTTATAACAAACTTAAACAGTTTTATAGGTCTCGTCAAATGCCTTTGTAATTTTTAACAGAAGAGGCAGAATTCAAGAAGAAAAAAATTATTCTTTTCACTTGAATTCTTTTTTTTGTTCGCATCAAAAAAGTATAGATTTTCGTAATTTATAAAATATTTTTTTTGATTATTTTTTAGTCAGAATTAGATTAATTTTTAATTCTTTGATTTTTTTTAATTCCTTGATGAATTAGCATTAACATCATGTGAAGAGTTTTTGAAATAGGTCCTACTGATATATAGTTGAACATCATCAGTGATATTTCGGATATTTTACTGATATTTAGCATTAAGAATTTAGAATTGTTAATTTAAGAACTTTTTTAGAATTCGCTTCTTATACTATTGTCGCATTATTATCATGGTGTAACACAAAACAATTTAACTAGCTTCTCAATTGCATCATCCAGCATTGGCTTAAATTGTAATCATCAATGCAACAATTTTATCATCATATATTATCATAGCATTGCTTAAGACAAAAAGAATAATTAAGCAATCACTGTGATAATGCATTTATAAATGTGAAACAGTTAGTAATAGATAGAAATATGAAGAAATTTAGAAAAGACAATTAAAAAAGAGATATTGAAAAATGGAAAATTCAAATTTAATTATTCCGTTAATTATTCCGATAATAAGGATATATATGAGCATTATTTACTATTCGCCAATTTGAAACTACTAGAAATTAAAAGATACATAGATTAATAAGAGACTTGGACAATGATGTAAGCAATGTTTTGAAGTTTAACTTTAGTCTCGTCATTTATCATGATACAATGGAACATAAGGCTAAATTTGAAATTTAATAAATACGAAATTATCCTATTTTTTTTCATGCATGTCTTTGCAGTGATTCAAGTTTGTTCGCTTTTAATTTACTTTCGTGATACAAATGCAACCAACGTTCCTGTACATTGATTGCATGACTGTTATAGATTTTTCGGCTTGCTGCTGACATGGCAATTGTCACCATTGGAAGGGACGCTCTTTTTGCCGATTTCTTTATGCGAGTAAAGATATGATGATTGAATGCAGTCATAATAAACCTAAAAAATGATAAAATCAATAATCTCTTTTTGTTATTTATAAAGAAAACAAGTTAATTAAGCGAATTAAGAACTTTAAAACCATTTTATCCTTAAATTTTATTGCAAATATAACATGGATGCTCGCTGAAGGGATTGAAATATTTCTCTTGGAAATGAACAAAAAGATGCAAACCCATCAATAGCATGCATAGATTCCCAGGCACCAATATTTAGAACAAACATGGAGAATGGCGTTGTGGCTTGGACTGCGACACACCAAAAACATAGAAATGTCAATACTAGAGCTGTTTCTGAGCAAACAGACTGAAACTATCACAGCTTGTTAATAACAGATGATGGATCGAGCACAGATTCACCGGATCAAGCAGAAAAATTGTCATTCAAACTTGGAAATAGGTTGGAATACAAGGATGTTCTATACGATGTAGTCAAAGAGACAATAATGAAACAATGTAATTATGCTTGAAGACTATTTAAATTATGAAGAAATCAAACCACCTGGATGAAATATCGAATCTCTTGTGTTTTCCGCTTACGGCTTATTTCTTCACTGCCAAATGAAATCTGGAAAATGAGACGGAAAATTTATGCAAGCTTCAATTCTACTGGCAAAAGTTTATTTTCATTTATTCACTATGGTTTTCAGTATTTTAAATGAACTGTGCTTTGAAATTAATCCATTCATTTTCATTTCATTCAAAAAAAAATTTTTTTATAACAGCTTGTAATCATTGAAATCATTGTTTACTATACGATATTTTTATCAGTCTGATAAATATCTCTATCATGCGTTTGTCATTTCCACAATTTAATCATTGCCGTGTGGCTATCAAAAAATCATCCGAATTGATTGTTATTTTTAAAAGTTCGGTTTTTCTTTAATATTTTCTTTCAAACTTCTCAATTTTATTTACTTGTCCTGCCGTTGCATCCATCTCCTCATCTGCGACATTACTTTACTATTATTTCAGCACACTTTGCTTCAGTACACTTTTCCAAATCCTAGTTATCTTATACTTTCATATGTCATTTCCTATTTTTTTCCCGATATTATATAATTCCAATGAAACTTATAATTAAGACATTGTTGTAAAAGGTAAAGTCCTAACTTTAAAGAGTCAAATGTATCGATACAATTAACGATGAATTCCAACTAAATTATATGCTATATTAAAAGTAACCTTAGAAATTTTTTTCAGTTTGTAGAACGTCAATATATCGAGTAATACAATGAATATCACAAATGCCAAATTTAAATAGAACTCATAATAAACAGAAATGATTTGAGCACACAGCGCATCAGAATAAACAAATACCATCGCATCACGATCAAAAAAATAATGGCAACCTTCTGAAACGATACGAATAATTTAACACTTCAGAAAGTTTCACTGATACAAATTTTCAGAAGATATTAGTTTAGACATTTTATAGATTTTATTACTAATGGGAAATTATTATCTTTTTGAAATAAAATTTTCTAATCAAAACAAAGTGTGGAAGTTTCTTTCGGAATAGTGAAAAATTTACCAAACTGATAAGCACAACTTTGAATAAAGGAAAGAATCCATATTAACGTAATCCATTTAATTGTTTTATGATCACTGAAGTACATTCCATATGAGAATGGCTTCGCAATTGCGATATAACGATTTAGGCCAATCAATACATGCGTGTAAATTGCGGCGTAAAAAATATAATCGTTGCTTGGCCAATCGTATAAGCTACTCGTTCGTTTTGCATAA
The DNA here is from genome assembly GCA_008729115.1 of Dirofilaria repens. Taxonomy (NCBI): domain Eukaryota; kingdom Metazoa; phylum Nematoda; class Chromadorea; order Rhabditida; family Onchocercidae; genus Dirofilaria; species Dirofilaria repens. The sequence continues at coordinate 372,533 of SNRZ01000058.1, forward strand.
ATTTAGGCATAGATTCAGGAGTTCTAAATTTTTTTTTTTTTTTTAGCTGCGATATATTACTTCTTTGGATATTATAACGCATCTCATTACAATTAGCGTTTGCCAATTTTAAACCGTGAAAAAAATATCAATAGAAAGCAAGAAAATTTTTGTTTTAAATTGATTTATCTCATCATTGCCATAAGATTATCGATAAAATATAATCAATTCCTTAATCACTTTTCACGAGTGCATTACGAAATAATAATATACAGAAAACATTCATTATCTTAAATAATATGAGCATATAATATTTCTGTATAAATTAATAAGTTAAGTTTGTTTTTTCGCAATTTAAATTTTAATAAATTATGTTTTAATTCTTCTAACTAATTAAAACTTAATTTTAGCAAACTTAAAATTCCGCAAAATATTGATTGATAAGCTGATTATCAAGCCTTAATAAATGCGTAGAATGCAATAAAAAGTCAAAGTATTGTTTCACACATTCTTTTAGATATATTGATAACTAGTTTATTAACTAATATTTCAATAATCAAATGAGCGTTGTCTTCATTCATCACCGATATCAATTACTTTTAATGACGTAATTTGGACACCGTAAGATCCATAATCTAAGAACTAATTTAATATATCTTTACGTCTTATTTCCCGATCACTTTGTGACTTAGCACTCCACATGCTATCAATGCCATAATAATTTATGCAATTCTTGCTTATTCTATTTTTGCATAAAATCTTGCGCAGTTCGAGAGTAGAAAATGGAAATTAACAATTTTATCTCGAATTTTCAGGCAAAAATTTTATTAGTATAGTAAAAATAAAATATATTTTTAGCAGCAAAAGTGATGCAAAATTGAATAAGTATCCAAAAAATGTGACAGAATTCTGTAAAGACTTCTCCAGTCCATATGCTAAAAAAATAAGTATTAGTCAAGTATATGTGAATATCTAGTTATATCAGATAACTTAGTAAAAAAATTATAATAATGCTGAAATTTAAAATACACTGAAGATACAATTCGCTAGTGCAACAAGTTTTAATCTCTCAAGGATTTATCATTTTATAAAAATAATGAAAGAGTTTTCTAAAGAATGTTTCATTTTAAAAAGTTTTAGTAACTTCTAAAGATAATTCGAAATTATCAGAAGAAAAAATCAATTATATATTTGGATGAAACGATATATGTTTAAAAAGTTACGAATATTTCTATGTCTCTGATTTAGCAAAAGTAAGGTATTCAAAAGTAAATTTACAAGAATTGCTACTTAATATTTATAATTAACGGAAATGGAAAAATTTCGTACTGAACTAATATGAAAACTAATATTGAAATGAAAGATTAATGCACTGCACTTCTTATATGTAAATAATTTAATCCAGAATACAACACTTATTTCACGACATTCTGATAAAAGTACGTCGAGATAATATATGCTGACTTATTTCGCGGTAGTCTAAATAAAATAACGTGGATGCCAAACATATTATTGATACTTTTGTTGCAGAGTTTTTGCTCTTAAAAACTATTGGGAGCAAAAGCTATCGATCTACTCTGTACATACATAGTTTCAAATTATTGAAAGGCAGGTAAGACTAAAATTTTAACAATAACTCCAAATAAAATTTCTACACTTTAATTTGGTTTGAGCACAAATCGAATATATCGAACTAAATAAACATCATTTCTAAATAATAGTTTTGAAATACATTAATTTAATTATACCTATATTTGTTTTTATAGCACCAGAATAATTTAACGGCAGCTCATTTGTTAGACCAAAGTTGATAAACTCCTAATACATATAACAACAGCTTTTTTTAATAAGTACTGATAAAAGGAACGATAGTATATCTGATCCCATAAATTTATTATCTTTTTTCTCCATAATTTTATCAACACTGTGGATAAAACATTCTGTTCTTGCTAAAATGTAATCAATAAGTCTCAAATCAACCCTTAATTGTTTATCTGAAAATCGTTTTAATAACATAATTCGTAAAAATTATTCGTTCGCAGGTGGAATTTTCACACTGATAGTTAATAGTTTACTTTCTTATCTCTTTCTTATTTCGTACAATAAAAAGTAATAATTTTATTGTGCATAAATTTATCTTTTAATTTGGAAGATTTAGAAGATTTCAAATTATTAGTGTAATGAAAGCCAACTTCTGAATTATTGTTGGAGTAACCACTTCTGAACGATAGTAATTGGATGAATCAGGCGAGATTCAAAATAAATCGAGATCATTCTACCGATTTATTTCGAATTCTTATTGACAATTATAAATCATATTCTCAGTGCCCGAATACCTATTTTGGCATTAGTTTTATCCATTTAAATTAAAAATTTGATTCAAATTCCTACTGTTTATTAATCACTAAGAACTAACTCACTTTCAACAACTTCATTTTCAACAGGCTAATTTGGAAAAATTATGATAACGACTTGAATCTGAATTTACCATTTGATCATTAGTGATGTTACAGGTTTTGAAGCAGCAAAATTTAAGCTTAAATTTACAAAGTACAATTATATTATTTAGAGATTTAAGAAAAAAGCTAATAAAAGGCTTGCGAAGAAATGAATATGTAATGAACATGTCTGGCTTTCCGATTTCCGCGAAAGTTAACCTTTTTTTCATTTCCAAATGTAAATGCCAATCTTTTAATTACTTATCTTTTTCCATTTAGATAGCAATAAATGGCAGCTTTTTCTAAAAGGAGTAGAAATTTTAAAATCTGGAGAAATTAGTGCAGATTTCTCGAGAGGTACTCAAACATAAAACATGTCCACTGTTCACTACTTTTTATGATTTTAAAATCTTTCTCGTTCTTACACTCATTCATATCAAATTTCAATCGTTTTGTTTTTATAGCTGCCAGTTATTTAAGGCTTTATTGAGAAAAGTTTATAAAATTAAATTATCTTCAACTATCAACCATACTACTTAATAAGTCAGAAATTTTTTGTAGTAACTTTTGTACCTTTTATTTCTCATATACTATACTTATACTCCAATGTGTATCGTTTATAATAAAGTGACAAGTATAAGAAGACACAGGTGACTCGAAGTATAATTTATCATTTCTGTGGTTTTTCTTTTGATTAGAAAAATTATGATTATCATTTATGCAATAACTGTAATATTAGCAATTTGCAAAATGAAAGGAACAATGGGAAGAGTGAGATGAAGATAAATTTGATGAAATTGACATATCCATTGTATAACAAATTTAATTTTGTTAAATTTATTCAAAATTAATTTTATTTAAAAGGAGATAGAATAGCAAAATGATGATGAAAATGTATCTTAGAAGACTCATTTTGCCATTACCTCAGCGACATTTCAATATGTATACGGTATACAGTATAAAATGCATAATGAATAAATAAGCTTACAAAATAAACTGAATCGGTACCCATGTAGCGAAAATAAGCAATACACCGACGTCACCAATAGCATGTGACATGCAGGCATAACCGAAAGCATTTTGCAAATGCTTCGAACATGCAATGATAGCAATTGCAGCACCGTTTGTCATGATACCTATTATTGCGAGCTGTAATAGATTATTTCATTTTACATCTAAATAGCATCGTAGCAAAAAAATATATGATTAGGAGAATAAGTAATCTTTATAGATATAATTCTAGTACAGCCAGACCAGATAACATTGCAACATATCTTGTTGATACAGTGATACAGAATTTCAGAATTTATCATTAACTTTCAATTATTAGTAATAGAAACCGTAAAGCTGATCGCAGCAGCGTAAATTTCATTAGGTCGATTATCTTGCATTGTTGTTCAATGTTATCTAGTATAATGCCACGTGAAAATCCCAAGGATGAATCATTCCTAAAAAATACAATTAATAATTATGCAAATTTCAGGTCTGAAATTAAAGAGTATACATAATGCATGTACAGTTCGAAAGGCTGGAAAAAATTTTAATTTAATTAACGAATTTGATTATGAAATCAGATTATCCAAGAAATGAAAGAAAAACAGAGGAATAGAAAAAGTTGGAAATGATGATTTTTACATTCGAGGAAATATTTCTCGCCATCTCAGAAAAACTGAATTAAAAATTTCAAACATTTTTTTAAAATGATTTAAAAAAGATAAAATACACTCAAATAGTCAAATAAAAAGGATAAAAATTTGATGTTATAATAGAAGTAATACATGTAATCAAAAATAATTCAGATTTTATTGAAATTGAGGAATCATTATTGCTCGAAATGTTTGAACATAAAATTTAAATGTAAATAAAATTATTTATTATCTAGGGAGACGATTAAAAAGTCAATATATTATTAAAATTTGATTGCAATTTGATTGCTTAAGAAGCATGTGTGAGAAGTATAAGAGTTTGAAATTAAAATATAGTGGACACCTGTTTTCTGGAGTGCTTGATTATAAAAAATTCATAATCCATAAAGCATGAGAAATCATACTTTATACGGTACAACTTTCTTCAAAATGCTATTATTTAAAGAATATGTATTTTAGAGGAATTGTCTTTCGTGAGAAATTTTCTAAACCTCATTTTAGTATCTTCTTTAATATATTTTCCGGAAAATGTCATACAAAAAAGCGAAATTGTTAAAAGTTATGATAAGTGATTTTTCGCCAAATGTAATTAATTGATTTGTACAAAAACGAAGTTCTTTTCGAAAGTAATGAATTAATCAAGCATAAATCAATGAAAAAGATAGGATTCATTTAACGTTAGAAATATTCCTAAAAATAATTAGCGAAACAAATTAAACCCAATTATTTTAAATAATTATTTTGATGATAAAATAATATTCACAACAGAAAAGCTTAATTCCTATTTGTATAAATGTCTTTCATACAAAGCAAATATTTATACGAATATGGTTTCACTTAAGTTATTCTTTAGCTTAATGACAAATCTAATTTTTCCATTTTGTTAGTAAAAACTTTCCAAACGATTGATTAATGAAAATATTAGGAAGAAGTATAGATCTATGCTATTCCTCCATTCTCGACAAGAACTTATTTGGACAGTACCATTTTTGCCAAAATCGATTCTTTCCTTTATTCATTTACACATGTTAAAATAGCTTGATCTAACTTTATCTGTTATTATTAGATCTATTTAAGCTCGAAAAATGAGTGAATCCAAATCCATTATTCGAATTAGTCAAACTATTAAATACAGAATAAGTCCAGGAAATTGTTCGTTTAAATATTAAGGCAAAAAAGCAATTAGTTGATCTGTTATGAAAGTGTATGATCTTATAACTTCTTAAAAACAACTGATTTTTTTCAGCGAGTGGTTCGGTTTATCCTATTATCGAGCATGTCGATTTAAGATTACTTTTGTTGAACTTTCAAGCAAAAATAAATTAATAAAAGATAATTTCATGTAACAATTGCATTTGAATGCTAAACAGTGAAATTTTTTATAAATTGAAAAATGTTGTAATTAGATATTTTTGAAATATAATTGAAATGAACAAAATTATATGCAAAAAATGAATTAAAGATTGCATAAAATGTTCTCTGTTATGATATTGATAATAAATGAAAAATGGCTGAACCTGCAAAGTGGTCGGGAAATAAGACGTAAAGATATATTAAATTAGTTCTTAGATTATGGATCTTACGGTGTCCAAATTACGTCATTAAAAGTAATTGATATCGGTGATGAATGAAGACAACGCTCATTTGATTATTGAAATATTAGTTAATAAACTAGTTATCAATATATCTAAAAGAATGTGTGAAACAATATTGACTTTTTATTGCACTCTACGCATTTATTAAGGCTTGATAATTAGCTTATCAATCAATATTTTGCGGAATCTTAAGTTTGCTAAAATTAAGTTTTAATTAATTAGAAGAATTAAAACATAATTTATATAAGTTTGCACGTAAATTCTTAATTTAATGCTAATTTTTGTTTACTTATTTATAGAAGGGCCGTTAAAGACAAATTATTCATTCAAAATTTTTGAGAGGTTTTTTGGAAATTATTAATAAAAGATGGTGAAAATTAGAATTTCTTCAAAGTTAATTCACTGTGTTTTCGAGATTTTCGGAATTAAATTAAACGTTTATATAGATCTAACTTTTTATATCAACCATGAAATGATTCGTAATAAAATAATTTAAGAGAATTTCATTTAAGAGGACAGCTGAAATCAGCAACAGCGAAATCAAAAAGCGATAAGTAAATAAAAGAATTTGTTATTATGCAATTAAAATATTTATATTCTTATGTTGAACTTAAAAATATGTTAAGATTTTAATCAATTAGAAATTTAAGTTCTTCTAGCCAATTAAGTGATAAGGATGGAGGAATAGCGATTCAACATGAAAATGGAAATCTGACGATGGTACAACAACGTGGTGGTTTCCGGAAGTTGTTGATGCGAATTAGCGAAAAAATTGGTGCCACTGAGAAGACCGAATACACAAAATGTTTCCGTGATATGTGTAAAGAGATGGACGAATACCGAGTAAGCATAGTAGGAAAGCGGACGAATCATAGTGATATTTTTCATTTGGATAAGGAGAGATACAATCACTTCAAGACACTTCTCAACTTTGTTTTGAAATTTGTTTCTTTTCAAATCCTTTCTAAAATTGATTATTTTTCAAATCATAAAAGATGCTAAATGATTTCCGATTATAATCGAGGATATAGCACAACAATTAATTTCTATTCTTCAACAAGATCCACGTTATTTGCCAAAACCACCTGGTAAAATGGAGGTTCAGGCCCCACCGCAAAGAGATCCTTTTGAATTACTGGAATCGAAGCTCAAGGTAACAGGAGATCAGATGGAATCGAAAAAGGTCATATTTATCTTTTCATGGCCTTTGATTATTTAATAAATCATAAAAAGCCATAATTTCATTTAAAGTTCAATAAATAAAGCAAAATTTAATTTTGTTTTGTTAATTTAATGTGAACTCAGAGATTATCAGAACGATTCGGTTTTCAATAGAATATGATCAGTTCTACTGAAATGCAACTTCATTTTAGTTGCAGGAACTTGAACAAATTCAAACTTCAGCACTAAAACTTGCATCGTTACATCGCGAGTATCAGCAAAAAGCTCGTCGAGCCATACATGGTATTCGAACATTTATTAATGTCGATTATGAAAATATCAGAGAGGCAAGAAATGGTAAACTACTACTATATGTTTCAGAATAAAGAATTTAAATTTAAATTGAGCCAAATCGGAATTTCATTTCGGTTTAGATTCTAAAACTGCTCAGGTTTTATGAATGATTATTTCTTTTTAGCATTAGAAAAATTTCGTCAGGCACTTGATTTTGCAAAGTATGAACTAAAAGGTGCCAAGACTCCTGAAACAATTCAAGTAAACAATGCTCTTTATGCTGATGCGCTCAAAAAATTCCAAAAGCAATTGTATGATGTATGAAAATTTTTTGGAAAATGGGATTTTTATTTTCAGCAAGTATTAAAAGATACATTGCTCAATTAAAAAACAATTATTGACAACAGAGGTAATAGTAGAACAAAGAAAACGATAAAATTATATGATAAGCAAGGTGGAGGTAGAATTAATTACCTGGTTTAAGAGAGTTAGCAAATAATGACCTCTTGCACTAGAATTGTATTCCTTCGTTAAGTTTTCTTGCTGTATTTAAGTAAATTATTAAATTAGAATTATTTAATAAAAAGTTGTGAAACAGAAATATCTATAGACTGAAGTCATGCTAAAACAATTACCTGGAGCCCGGGAAAAATATCGCATAGAAATTGTGAAATTTTTTCAGGTGATTAAATATTGTATTTCTAATTTGAGAGACGGATATCTTCTCTTCTTATTACATTTTCTATTAGACAATTACTTCTTTTCTCTTTTGTCTAATTTCTTAAAAGGAACAAGTAATGAAAATATAAATCTGCTTTGATAGCAATGTTGAAAAAATAACTATAGCTCAAGTCTGAAATGGATAGAATGGATATCGTGAGAAATATTTTGATTCTTACATTGTTGAATGAAAATTTTTATAATTTTTTTTTAGCTAATGAGAAAATATCATCAAGACTGTGCTAATGCGACTATTTTGTCTATATAAATTGAATTTGTCAACTAATTTACGAAATGTCGAGGCACTAGAAAATGCGATGAATAAACGATATTCCTTTGCATTAATGTAAAATTTCCAGTTTTTTATAATAAATCATTAATTAACGCTTAAAGTCTTAACTTTTTTCTATAGCATTCAGTAATGACCTATTTGTTATGAATGAATAAATCTGTCGGCAAACCAAAATAATCCGTCACAGATATATCCAAATTATCACATCTTCTGCATGACTCATCATCTAAAATAAACAAATGTTATGATATCTGATGCAACGAATCATTTATTTAATTCTCATCTCTGTTCCTTAAAACGACAGCCTATAAGTAATGGTTAAATATTGAAATCTATGCTAATTGCTCATTTCTCATCTTTATTCTGATAATTAAACCCTTTGTGTAATTAATGCACAATCAGTAAGTCGTCACTAACTGCAAAGATCAAGGATCACCGACACCATAACGAAAGTTAATCTTTTCGTGATTAACTGATATGTTTAAAAGGGTAGTTAGTTTATTCAAGTAATATTTAGATCACCTAAATTAAGTGTGATCTTTGGTTTTCATTTCTTTAAATTCCTATTTCCGTTTTTAAATCGATGGCTAAAATTGCCTGTATTGTTCCTGTAAAGATTTTTGGTTTCGTTATTAATTTCTTCAAAAGTAAAAACTAGAGAAATATTTGATTTGAATCTTTCAAGGATCCTCAGCATGAAATTAGGAACTGTATTTTTTGTATTCGCAAAATTGTTCCTGTGAAATAGGGTTGGTACTGAAATAAAGTACCATAGGAGAATTGATATGATACTACAAATTTTGAAGTCATTTATCATAAGAATATTGCAACAACAACAAAATTTTATATAATAGAAATATCTTTCAATGGAAGAATTTTGACATAATTCAATGATACAGAAAATAAAAATGAATACATGAAGAACATTAAACATAAGTTTTTCCATATATATAACTCCAATGTGATCAATGAAAAATTTGCGAGTATTAGTTGATTTTTGTAGATTAAAAGAATCAATATTTGACTTGAATGCATATTCATTTATCTTTAAATAAATTAAAAACTCTCTGCAAAATATTTAAACTGAACCTTTCAAAAACTCTCAGCATGAAATCAGGCTTCCTAGAAAGTTATCATACTGACTTTTAACATTCAGATCAATTTTTTCAAGCTCCGAAATAGTTTTTTTCAGAAAACTTTTGATTCAAATCCAAAAAATTTTCCAAGTAACTTTACGGTTTCTAAAAAGTAGATTGCATAAAATTTCATGAATTAAAGAAATACGAATGAATAAAATATAAACTAAAATTGACATGAAAAAAAGTGGAAAGAGATCAGCCGAAAGTGCATGATACGAATAAAAATTAGAGAAAACTTATGGGAAAATTTATAGCATAACAATTACAATTACATAATTAAGTACAATCACTTATGTATAATCCCACGTACCTGAGGTAGGCAACATTCTTTCGTTTCTATTGTTCCTAGAAATCTGAAAAAAATGAATAGATTTAATGCTGATTTTAGACAAAATCATTCTTTTTTTTGAAAATAATATACATGAAGATGAGATTTTTATGTTTCTTCGTCGAATAGCTCAAACTATTTGTAAGATCTGAATCTACAAATGCTTAAAGTAAACAATTTACGGGCTAACCAGAATTTGTAATAGCAATAACATCCTGAATAAACGTCAAATCAAATCATGAAGTTCGATTAGATTATCGACATCAAATCACCAAATGGAACATTTCTTCACTGGATTCATCGGTGAACCTTCGGGACAGTGGAATGCTTCAGAGAATTCAGGCCGATTCTGAAGTGGTATTATGGCGCGATATTTGTTTGGAGCATGAACATCGGCCATAATAATTTGCAAATAATGTTTCGGCCTTATCAACGAGCACCAATTCTGTAGCTTATTGCAATAAGTGAAGGAAAAGACCATTATTAGAATGATAAATAAATACAAAATTACGATAAGTTTGAGAGTTTATGTATGCTAGTTTGAAAAAATTTCAATATAAAATAAAAACAGACAAGTGATATTTGCAAAAATGTCATTATCTCTACCTGCTAATTTGAAATTAATAGGAAAAATTTCACATGAATTATAATATTCTATTACTTCCAGTGATTCCTTAAATTAGAAATAGGAAATCAAACATAAAAGTTTAAATAATAAGTTTACATTAGCATAAGCAAGGAAAAACATCTGTATGCTTGTCATATTTTGAAAACCTGGCAGTGCTGCTTCTTGACGGGAATTTTCTTCAACCCATGACTTATAAGCCTGGAAGAGAAACCAAATCATAACAAACGAGAAAAGAATATGACTAGAATTCGATCGAGCAATGACATCTGTACTTTTTTCTTCTAGGAAAACAATTAAAAAGATAACAAACTATGAGTGCTGTTTTTACACCAGCATTATCAGCAATGTTTTCTCCAAGAGATAGTTGTCCATTTAAATATACGCCAGCTTCTTCCACTTTTACCGCATTGTACTGATTTATGAAACATTCCGTTTTCTCATGAAATTTATGTGCTGTATGTGCATCCCACCAATTATGTAAATTGCCGTATTCATCAAAACGACCACCTGAATATTTATGAAGTTCAGGAAAGTTCTCGCTTAAGTGAGTGATCATTTGCGTAGTTCAAAATCCAATTTCGATTTTGCTAGATATGTGTTGTGGAGAGAAAGGATGGTCGGAGATTTTTATTTTGTAAGTTCAGCAAGAATAAGATAGAGTCGCGCGTATGTTGCCCACTCGATTGAAGAGAGCGAAATTTTTTATTAGAATGTCTTTTTGTATTTTAATCACGGGCATATATACGAATTTGGTTAGCACAAAAAAAATATTTAGTAGACGTGGTTTACATTTAAAATTTGAACAAGTGTTAAACTATAGAAATTCAATTACAGCATATAAATTGTAACAAAGGAAAATTGAAACATTAACGTGGGAATTTTCCTTATCGAAAAGTGTAGGAATTTTTTCTTTGTTTAAAAAAAGAGATATGAATAGGATTAGACAACAATAAAGGATAAAGCATGAGAAATGAATGTATAAAACACAAATTTGGTTAAATGATTTATAATACTGCTAACATAATTTACAATTTGATTTGGTAAATTTATTTTAATAAATTTGAGGGTTTCGCGATATTAAAATTCGCGACAATATGTGCAGATAAGTGATATAATTATTCGACAAACCTTGATCGTCGAAGGCGTACGATACTTCGTGCCCAATAACAGCACCAACCATTGCGTAAGTGATATAATTAGGTACACCAAGTGACATAAAAGGAAATTGCATTATACCAGCAGGAAATACTGCAAGTTATAGAAGTTTTTGAAATTTTCAACCGGAAAATGGAAGATTTAAATTTTGTTGTACTAAATAAATATTATATTAAGTACGGATGTGACATTATGAAGTGAAAGTTTTCATTACAAATAATTTGCGGTAATGAAACTGACTCATTTCATTCAAGTTAGGAGCATAATAGGCATCGACCTGAGCTGGACCTTGGAACCAAATTGATGTATCCACGAATTTCTTCAATCGCATTAACTCATCCGTTATGCGGGCACATTTGATACGTATTGTAAATTCTAATAATGGTTCATTATCTGTGGTTCCAGGCTGAAAAAATTTTGTTGTAACGAAAAATGCAAAAGACAAAAAATTCAATGCTGCGAAAATGATAAGATTTTTCGCTCATAAAATTTCGCTCATTTTCAAATATCATTAGCAGTTTCTCGAATTTCAAGGCATAAAAAAATATTTAAAATAGAGGGAATCTAGTTCTTTTAAACTTGCCAATGCCCAATTCTCCTTCATATAACTTTCATTGAAAATATAAGAAGGAAATCCACTTTATAATTTATGTGCTGTGCTTTGATGATCGCATGTTGTCGTGTTTCATTGTCCATCCAATCTACTGTTTCTAGCTGCCTGATTAGTTCACTTTTAAAATGCTCAGTCAGATCGTTCATCTAAACGAGACGAAATGATCATTCTTGTTTGATCAGAATATACATGGAAAATATCCTTAACTGGAAATTAAAAAGTTTTATCATTTATCATTATGCATCCAAGGGACATTGCTACTGAATTATCGTAATTTATTGGAAAACTAGAAGGTATCTTTAAAAAGACAACAAAAGTAAAATTTCAAAAATTTACTTTCTTCATAGCTCTAAATTGATCAAAATGATTCGCCACTAGATAGCATATCAATCATTACTGTTGTCAGGTAGACACAATTTCCCATCTGAAAAGATTAGCATAACTATTAGAATAACTTTCTCATCACTTAATAATTCAGTGTCAGTTAATTATTTGAAGAATAAAAATTAAATTAAATAATTTTGAGTTAAAGAGAGACTAGAAGTTTAGCTTGTAGAAGTTAGCAATCTTCGAATGGTTTATTTAACTATAATTGATTTCTTAACTTCCATTATTTCCATTTTCTAAGAATAAACAAATTAACCTACCTTTCTGCGACTGGAATACTGGATATATCAGTTTGGTTGGCTTTAAATGCATAGAATGGTTCTCGCATTATAGATGGCAGAAATGTTGAATATCCTTGAATTACTCGCCATAATACATAATTAGCAATGTTCCGTTTAGTGGATCGTCGCATCACGTCCTGTAATGGTTTATCGATTTGCCTTGTCAGGCTTCTGTTTTTTATTTATTTATCGCATTCGATCTGAGTTCCAAGAATAATAATCTGGACTACAAACTTTCCCCACACTTGAACGGGAAATTCTTATAATAATAACGATGAAGCAACAACAAAATACACCTGAATTCGATGAAAATACTCCGGTTCTCGTATGATCACTGAATCATTTGGACTAAGCTTCTCTAAACCATCAAATATTGTATAAATATATGTTAGCAGATCTATCTGAAAGTTTCCATTTACTCTTTTACTTCAGTAAATTCATACTGCAATACACTGCTTCAGCAACGCGTAAAAGAATTTATGAATGAAAGTTTGTTATTTTGTAAAGAATCAAGTAATATTAGTTAAGTTTTATTGTATACAAGGTATTAGTAAAATTCACATATGGAAAAACTCTGTCTAATTGCCAGAGTTGAAACCGATTGTTACCACGTTCCGGATTACGCCGTGTCATTTCATCAGTCGAGAAATTTACTAACCGTAATTCAAACTCTATTGCTTTTTTCATATCATTTTTGGCATGCGTTGGATCAGCTCCTAAAAAATTAGAATTTAATTCATCTTATTTAGTATCTTTTTGCACTTTTCGAAATTATTTCATTTTAAACGTCTCTATTAAAAACTAATACCTATATTAATGGCCGTCTGTATCATTAGTGATGTATAATTTTGGATTACCAGATCATATATTCCTGCTAAATATGGCCATCTCGAACCTACTCCCCATTTTGGTTGATCGACCTGCAAAAAAAATCTTGCTGTTTGTTATAATTCAGAAACATCGAAATTATTATGACTAAAATTAAGATAGTGAAAGTTTATAACTGCGACATATATCCATCTATACTGCAAATTTTATCTTTATAGCAAGAATCTCGAGGATAATTGATAATCTGATATTCTGGTAGCTATTTGGTACTGACTGAGTGATTGAAAATTTTTAATCGTTAGAGAGATAAAATATTGATGAAAGTAATCATTTTTTATATTTCCTTGCAATTAAATTGCTTGTATTTGAACTGCCTAAATAGGCGCATGATAATCCAACTTATTTTTGTCTAAAAAAAAAAACCAAACTTTGAAATCTTGTTAAATTTTTAAAAATTTCGATCATATTTACTTAAAGCACATAGCAAGTTTACCTCAATAATAAATCTGGAGCTGTTTAGCGGATCATGTGATACGGCCAGTTCTAGAATAATTGCATTTACACCTGTTCTGTTCATGATATGTGCCAATTGCCTCTCCCAACTATTGTTCCATGGCTTCCAGGTTTCGCCATCTAGAACTGGCCATCCACCCAAATCACGAAGTAGCTTTCGCATTGATGAAGCACCTGTAGCTTCTAATTCTTCTGAAAATAGTCATTGACATTCTCCTGCAAAATTCCTACCTATTTCTCATTTTTCCAAGTAAAACTTAAAAAATAACCCTGAATTGCTTCATTTTCGCCACTCGAAGACATTTCATATAGAGTACTTTTTGTCTCGAAGTTATCAAAGAAGCAAGAAAAATTTCTTATATTTTTGATTGTACATCAAACATGAAGAATTGCTCTTTAAATAAAAACTTGAAGAAATGTTTCCCATCACCAAATATTTTGAAATTAAATTTCTGTCTTTTTGCTTGTAATATGATAATTATGTACATATTTGTATTCTTGGAATTTCACTTAATCAAACCTTCATTAAGACATTTCTTATAATATTGTTTTGCTAGGCGATTCCATGGTTTGTCATCGGCAGTTATCGGAGTCTAAAAAAATATTTGCAATCATTTTTGACACGGAAAATCAATACAAATACCTTTAAAACAATTTTTGAAAAGTATTACTTCAACTTTTGAAAATTCAGAAATCAACAAAGCCGAATTTTGAACCTGCAATAATTTCCTAATTTGTTTATTGAGACGATTTTGCATATCGCTTAAAGTGTGCCTAATCGCCTTATTAGATGGCAAATGCCGATTGACTGGGTAATTACCACATGCATATTCATAGAAGTCTTCACAAGGATCAACCTGAAAAGGAGCCGAATATGAAGTTTGCATACATTCATGTCGAAAAAAAATGGGCAATAGAAATCGGATATGCACAGTGAATAATAACAAATGAATTCGTAAATTTAAACACCTTTCTTCTTCTGATGAAGCATTATCTGAAACTAGCCCATTTTGACTAATTAATTTCTATTTTAGTTTATTCAACTCGTTAAATCTTTAAGCACAAATAAAGTTTTAATTTGCTTTTTCAATTTTTTTTTTAAACCAAAAGTTCTTCATAATATTATCCTCTATCAATGATCGTTTAATAAAGGGTAGTATAATTTAATCGATATGTTGAAATGTTTATTTAAGTAAATGATTTTTTTTTGATTCACTATGATGGATAAAGTCAAGATCATAAAGAGAAGAAAGTGAATTCGAGGAAATTTCCGCAACAAAGATCAAAAATCTTTTCTTATAATTAAAAAAAAATTCAATTTAAAATCTTCGCGGTATTTGCTTTCAATACATTTCTTAAAAATTGATTCCATTATCAGATTTGATTCCATTAATCAGATGTGTTTATTCTCTTTCCAAGAATATTTATTGATAGAATTGAGTAGATATTTGTTGAAGAAGTTTTCGAAAATGTAGAAATTGAAACAAACGAAATTGTATTAATTCTGATTACTTGTTAGGATTTAAGGTTCATGAAACTGATGAAATTTTAATTTCCTTAAATTTTGCGTTAATTCTTTGCATTTATTTTATTGATATGTTCCCATGGCTCTCTTAATTATTGGTACTATGATGGAGGAATGAAAATTGAACAGAAAAACAAAAAAACTTATCTTATCATTAAGGTTGCTGGCAAAGAAACCAGAAATCTGGGCACATTCCTAGAAGTGCATATATCCATTATGATGTGCTGCGCTTTCGTCAATGCCACCGATAATAGATTGACCTCTTCGAATAGATCTCGTCTCACACTACTTGGAAATGATGAATCTGAAAGATCCTTGAAATGCTTTACATCCAACTCTCGAACTCTCGTACCGCAAAGTTTTGATTTTGGTATGCATATCTATCAAATATTGACATCAAAATTTTACTTATCCATATTTTTGATGCAGGCCCATTTTTATAAAGATACCCATCCTAATATATATTATGCACAATTTACAAATCAAGTAAGCCTATAAATTACATTTTTATAATTCTAAATAGAAATTTATTTTGTTATGTAAATTATTTAACGTCTACAGGAAAAAGTGAGTAGTACTAACTGCAACGGTGCCCATGAAAGTACGTGACATCACTCCGGGAAATTCATGATGATCATACTGGAAATTGAAATTCAGGGATTCTAACACAAAAAATCCAACTGTGGATTATTTTATTTAAAATAATCACAGATAAATTATTTAAAATAATCACAGATTTCATTCATAATATGATACAGAGAAGTTTCTGAAGTCATAATTTGAAAAATGATTATCTCTGTGAAATAATCATGGCTGTTTTCGTGATGATGCATTTGATGACTTCATTACTTAACATTCCACTACTATTCGCTTGTAAAATATAGGTAAAGCTTTATTCTATGACTGAATTACCCATTAAAATACCAGATCGCATTGCCATTTACATACTTCACATAAATTATAAGGACAAAGAACCTTACTTTGGTAAAATTGAATCGATGATATAAGATGTCATGGAGAGCTTGTATATTGAAACTTTCTTCAACTTTTGTATAAGGTGCCATTATTACATGCAGTACATACAATGTTACCAGAAGCCATTCTGAGAGCCGTTTATTCCTACCCATTGCTTACAACCGTAGATCAGATTCTTAAGCAAATCTTCAAATTAGTGACATTTGAATGCAAAAGTTCAAATTCAAATAAATTGAGTACAACCGAAGTCAGTATAATACATTTAAATTTACACATGAAGCAGAATTATTTGCAGCATTTATTTTATTATTTCCGAAAATGTGGTATAAATAAAAACAAAACTATGGAAAAAAAGGTAACAATAAACAAAACATTCCGTTCTATCATCAAAAGTTGCAAATATGAAATGATACAAATTTCTTTTTTTGTAAATTTCATTCATTTCTAGATTAAATTGTTCATTTTTAATTGTCTGAAATCTACTCCATTCATTCTTTGTTATATAATTATAAGTTTAGAAGACCAATTGTTTCATCATTGTTTTTCCCTATTTTCTTCCGCATTTTTCTTCGTTATATATTGCTTTAAAGAAAAAAAAATTCACAAAATTTTTAACTTATTGGCTTAATAAGCGAAAATTAGTGACCATTAAAATCTTTCTTTATAAAAACACTATGCATTTTATATAACACGCAATATTTAATCCCAATGAATTTAGGTCCAATAAATAATTGGGGTTTAGAGTTGGAACATAGCCGCATAGTTGTTGATCAGACTACGCTTAGAATCAGTAGAGATGGGATATATGCAATCGGAGATATAGCTACTTATTCTGGTAAACTAAAGCTGATACTGAATGGTTTTTGCCGAGAGTACTATGGCTTGTTACGACATATATAAAGTGATCCACAATTCTCCAATTAATTTTCAATATTCAACTTTAAAGGGGATTCATGGACTGGGGATTATTAATATTGAAGCTAAAGTATAAAGAGGACATATTACTCATTATTAATAATTTAAAGATTATAGTTGATATATTAATTAATGTCATAAATCATTCTATTTATGATATAGCAAAATGCTTTCAATCTTTTGATTAGGGCTCCTAATTTTGAGATTTCCTCTACCATATTATTTACCACCACATTTGCCTGCAATAATAATAAGAAAATAACATATGATAGTAAAATGTATTATTATGATGACGAAAAAAAATCTCTCTAATGCTAGTAAACTATCAAAAACGATAAACCTAAAAAATGTAAAAAAAATTTTTTTTTTTGGGAAAACTAGTCTACTAAAAATCTAAAAAACAACGAAAATCATGAAGATTTTCAAAATTCACATGGTGTACAATGCCTTTTTCAAGAATTACCTGCAAAATTTTCCGGTAGTGTCTTTCCACTAAATCATCTCTGGTTGAACTTCTAGCTAATTTCTCATGCTTGTCAATTTGGTGCAAAAATTGGCCTTTCCTTTTCTCTGCTTTCTGTAACCGCCTCAATAATTCCTTCTTGACTAAGGGGCCATAATCACTCTGTAAAAATTTACAACCAGAATAATTAATTAAAAAATATATTATCAAACATAAGATTCAAAATTCGATTTTTCATTTCGTATCCTTCAAAAATTTTATTTCACGCACCGCAATAGTAACATGAACTTCAGCTGAATAACCATGCACTGGAAAAGGGAGGCTGCAATTATTGTTTTCTTCAGATACTGCCGAAATGAATGAGACGTTACAAAGTTCTTGAATAATAGACTGGAAATTTTTCAGCTCACAATTTTCTCCATAACAAGCTACTAAAAAATGAGCAAAATATGAAAACTTTATATTTGAGAGAAAAAAACCAAAGCTCGAGATTAATGCTAACAACTCTCTTAAATGATTGAACGACGCAGAGAAATAATTATGAAGTAAAAGAAAAATTCATTAAAAAACAGTACCTTGTAAAGTATTTTGTACAGAAATTCGAAACTGTGCCCGGATAGATCTTATAGCTTTAACAACTTCCAGGACAAAGGACATATCTTGCTCAAGTTTTTTATCGATAAGATAAGGCTTCGAATACTAAAAATAGATATTCTTTTATGTAAATGGCAAAAATTATGAAGCAGCCTCTTAGAAGAACTGATAAATCCAAAGAATGCAATATAAAAAAAAAGGATAAAGACAAATAAAATTACCATCTTTGGACTAAATACAAAAGTACTGTCATTTTTTTCTCGTTTGACGCGATCAAACAGATACTGGCTCACAAAAGGCATGAAAATCGAAAGATGAATCAGCGATTTTTCAGTACACATGCAAAATTTCAGCAATTGTCTTCAACCTTGGATAGTCCTTCAACCAAAGTGCTTTTTTGTTGTCTCCTGAATAATATGACTGACAAAAAGAGCTATCCTTTCTTAAGCTAAAGCTAACTTCATCAAAAAAAATAATCATTAGTTTCTTGAGCGACTAAAATTTTGGAAAAATCGGAAAAATCGGACATAACCAATATTTCTCGAGTTTTGAAATTCAAATTCACATAAATCTGTTTTAACAAAAACTGAGAAGAAACTCACAATATAAACATCACACAGATCATTACAAAAAAATCTGTGCTGAGAGCTAAATGGGGACAATCTGAATCCATTTTTTCAGTCATTATCAGTAAAGAACTTTCTAAACGGCTTTTTATCCAATAATCCTGAAAGCAACATTATAAAACTTATATGAGCTTTAATTACTGAATAAAATTTTATAGAGCAATTGACTTTTGTTACTGTTTTTTTTCTAAGCTTAAATATTTGAAAACAAACTAAATTATCCATTTTGAGGTAGTTTTCGTTTCGTTTCTTTCCCATAGCAGAAGTTTTTGAATATAACCGAAAATGTTAGATGTAAAAATCAGATAAAAAATAACTCACTTCAATACGTTCGCTGCAAGTTTGATCAGAAACTTCGCAACAATTTTGCCATATTTTCTCAGCATAATTACAAAGATTCCATAATTTATTGCAGAATCTGAATTTTAATATTTTAATCGAATTCCTAATTTAACGGATAATAGCACAAAACCTGTAATAAATATTAAATTGTAATGGAATTAACTTGATTTCTCACTTTAAACCTTCTCCAGCTGTTTGTACAACATCAATATTGATATCCATAGCATTAACATCATGACGGAGTAAAGCGAAACGTAAAGCGTCGGGACCATGTCGAGGAATCCCTTCAGGAAATCGAGATCGCAGCGAATTAGCTGTCATTTCTAAATTCTTTCGAATTGATCTCAATCGATAAGGTAAGTACAATTGCTGCTATTTATCATAATTCTAGAAGCAGGAACTAAACGGAGAAGTATGAGCAAAAGTTTGTCTTATAACTTTAATGCATGAGCCCACTTTTTTCTGTTTCCGAAAGAGAACTTTTGTCAAGACGTTCCAGCATTTTTTCAACTGAAATACCATCAACGACATCCATTGGATCGATTACATTTCCCAATGATTTACTCATCTTTCTTCCATTTTCATCACACACTAAACCGTGCAACACAACTTTTGGAAAAGGCAAATAACCTGTTAAACTGAAAATTCATTTCGATCACACGTATGAAACAGAAATGAAGATTATTCATCCACGGTATATAGAACAAAGTTAACAAAATAAAAAAAATATATTATAGAATTTTGAAATCAATAATCCCAACGCATTTCATTAAAAAAAAAAAAACCTATGACAAACTACAACCATTCGCGCTACCCAAAACCCAACAATGTCGTATCCGGTTTCAAGCAAAGATAATGGAATGTGATCAATTTGTTTGCTTGGCCAACCTGTAAGTAATGGTATCTAATTTCCTAAGAAATTTATAAAATATTTCTAATAATTATGCAAACCAATCGAAACTATAAATATTTCACGAGAATATATGAAATCTATTGAACAGGAAAATTTTAAAGAAAAAGCTTACCAGATATAACGATAGGAATAAGTGATGAACAAAACCATGTGTCTAAAACATCTTTGTCCTGCTCCAAATCCACTTTGGATTTTGTTTTACCACAGATATGCAATGCTTTAGCTTCATTGGGAGCCACAATCCACTTACTGAATGAGTGACATTTTGAAAAAAATTATGAAAATATTACGACTGCATATAACAATTTATATATATCTTGAAAAAAAAAAAAAACCTATTTGAATCAGGACGAAATGCCGGTATCCGCTGTCCCCAATCAAGTTGTCTACTCAGACACCAGGGCTCTTTTTCGTTCAACCAATTTTCTAGATGTTTTTGCATGTATTTTGGAGTTACAGTAAGCTACAATATAAAGAAAATTTTAAAATTCAGGCGAGAAAGCAAACGAAATTAAAAATATATAACTTTTTTGTTCAAAATTGTATAATTAAATTATGAACAACATACCAAACCGCGTTCAATAGCTCTCAGAGCTATATCATTAACATTGGAGCAGTCCATGAACCATTGTTTCTTGGCCATTGGCTCGATAATATCACCAGTTCGACTACATACTCTTAGTTGCTGTTCATGATAAGGAATCTTTCCACCATATTTATCACATGCAATTAGTTTTGTTACCACCTAAATTTGAAATCAATATTATTTATGTCTGTCCAACATCTAAAGACGTTCCAAATAAATCGAAGCTACTTTATCTCTAGCTTCAAATCGATTCATTCCATTAAAATCAGCTGCATTTACGAGACATCCAGATTCGTCGATACAAGATCGACTGAAGTCCTCATCAGATAGCTGATTTGCATGATTTCTAGCAATAGCAAAGTCAGTAAAGCTGTGTCGCGGTGTTATTTTTAAAATTCCTGAAAAAAGGAAAATCATAATTATAGCAAAACCCAATTAAGAAAAATAAGAAAATCTAAAAAAAATATAGTAAAATCGATAATTAAAAAATCCACAAATTTAAACAGAAGATGATAAGAACAGCTTTCATCTCGATGATGTATATTGCTTCAAGCTTAATTAACAATTTAAAAATTACTGAACACTGCATATTGAAATCATCAACCTGTGCCTTTATCAATTTCACTGTTGCATCAGCTAAAATAGGTAAAGTACGATCTGGAAGCAAAGGATGTCGAACACGTAAGCCAATATATTTTACATAACGTTCATCATTCGGATTCACAGCTAAGGCGCAATCAGCAAATAACGTTTCTGGTCTTGTTGTCCCTACTTCTAAATAATTACTGCCAGATGAACTGAAAAGATTTACCATAAATATTTTCGCTAATATAAGTCTACAAAATTTCAGAATTTAATCACAACTATTCTACAAAAAAAAGAAAAAAAGCAATAATTATAATAAAAACAATAAACTTGTTGGTGTGGAATGAATTTGACCTGTCCCCCATTCAGAAGTTCATAACGAATTCGGTGCATAATACCAACTTCGATACATTTGCTTTCTAAACCAGATTTATTGATAGGGAAATAATCATTCTTTCCGACATTTACAACATTAACCTCCTAAAAATATATTTATTTATTTATATTCATTTATTGTACTAAGTAAATAAATAAATAATATATATATATACATATATCATATAATAGACTGATTTTTCCCATTTGTATATTTTTCACAACGTTCGTAAAGTCATACAGAAGCAAACCTGATCGGAAATAGTGCTCCTTAAAGTTGGACACCAGTTGACCATTCTCAAATCGTTGAATATCAAACCATCATTGTACAACTTACAAAATGCAACTGTGATTGCTTCAGAAAATCTCTAAAGAAAAAATAAAGAAATGAATTTCAAACTTATATATGCTTAAGAATACTATTTAATTTGAAGTTAAAAATTAAATCGTTTTCTTATTCAAAGTTTTAACTGATGATCTTTCATCAGTAATATTTTTTATGATAATCTGTTACTAATGATACAATCTAAACTTGTAGTCGATGTTTTTGAATAATCCTATCTATCCCAATGGGTATTTAAAGATCAATCATATTAAAATAAAAAAAAATGATCCAGAGTAATATATAAATATTTATCAAATCCAAATGAAAGGCAAAAACTCACCTACATCGTCTAATGTGTAATACATATTACGCCAATCAAGTGTTGCACCAAGAGCTCTCAACTGCTTCGAAATATCGGCCACACGCCTAACACATAAAACCATAGTCAAATTTTATTCAGAAAATAAAATTTAATTAACTTCATTTTATCTTACACAAGAAAAAAAATTAGAATACATAATAATCGTTGAAAAATCTTACTTGTTCTTCCATTGTTGACACAATTCTAAGAAATCTTGCTGCGTGACTTGATGTCTTCGAAGTTTTTTCTCGTCCCATAGCATTCGTTCAACAACTACCTGTGTGGCGATTCCTGCATGATCAAATCCAGGATACCATATTACCTAAAAAGAAAATCATACGGTAGAATGAATCAAAAGTTTCTTCTGGAAAATCGAAAATATGAATATCATCTATCAAATTATAATTTTACTATTTATCACATACTTGTTGCCCCTGAAGACGTCGATATCGACAGATAGCATCTTCCACAGTTACAGTCAAGGCATGACCAAGGTGGAGATTGCCGGTAACATTTGGAGGCGGTAGAATCATTCTTAATTTATAATATTTTATAAAAACTTGATAAACTCTCACTTGCCAAACTATTAAATTCAACAGTGAATTCATATTTGATGAAAGCAATATTATATAGCTTACATGACATAAACGGAACTTACCGATAAATTTCTGGATCTGATTTTTTGCTCGTATTGCTGCAGTACATTCCATCCATTTTTCATGATTTTTTATTACAGCATCTATGTCGAAAGAAGTACTCCTGATATATTAAACTTTTTTGCAATTTTTTAATTTTTCGAAAAATTAACTTGAAATTTTAAAATGCTAAGCAAATACAATATTCATTTCACTTATATAGCATAATTAAATGACTTAGCAACACTGAATAATCTGAATAGAAATAGCTTGATAACCTTCTACTCTCATGAAACGAAGCGTGTTTACTGGTGCAGTATGAATATTTCCGCAAGTATAAGTAAATATTTCGCCCATAAATCATCGCCATTTCATTTTTATCTAAATGATCGACAACTGATGGGAAGAAAATAAACGAAAGTAATAATCACCATCGAATTCAAATTACTCACACTATAAGACTTCATATAATCCATATCAAAACTTAGAATACATGAGAGTAATTAGACATCACCCTAAAGGTTGTCAATTATCAACAAAGTTATCTTTTACCTAAAGAAAATCAGCAAACGAAAAAAATTACGATGATCAAAAATTGGTCTCGAATTCATAATAGTATTCTATTAGCCAATGATAAATCATAAGCAGATAATCCCATGATAGTGACAAACAACGACTTTAATGATATATTTTGGTACTCTTAGAAAATATAGTATGTACCTAACATCAGTTCAGAACGAGATGAAACACTAATTTTTTATTGATTTGAAATAATAATAAACACGCATAAATTTACAAAATAAAATATAGAAAACGATAAAGCATTAACGGGCAGTAGCAATATATTATTATGCACATCGATGGCAATTAATACAATATCATAAACAAAATATATCTGAAAGATCTAGCTATTCCCTTCGTATATACTATTCACAAATAAATGCCTTGATGCTTTCAAGATTAAAATTTTAAGTCACAGCTAATTTGTTTTAAAAACCTATTGAATTATTCCAATGAACTAATTACTGACAATTCAAAAACAAACAGTTCGACTAAAAATCATTAATTACATCTTTAAAGCTAGAATACTTTATTTTAGTGCAGCAGCATTAGCAAATACGTTGCCTTGAAAAATTCAGAACAAAGACAAAGCTGTTACCGTAATACAACACCATAATTTTCAACTATTTTTTCTTGATTTTAAAATGAATTTTGTTCACCTCCTCTTTCGTTAGAACTTCATCATGGCTTCGGTATACTAAACGATAAGTTTGACTCATTTTCTTCGTTTCTGGATGCTTGAATGTATCAATTATTTTGACCTAAAAAGTTTTATGTGAGCAAAAAGATATATGTATGGATGGTCAAAGGTCAAAACGGTCAAATTAAAACTAATGAACAAACTACCGGTTTTTCCGAACTAAAACTTATTAATGATACATTTATACAGCTGACCTGCTCAATGAGTTGATCACCTACAGAACGTATTAAATCGCAAGTTTCAGCAGCCATTTCTTCGGGTCCAATGCCTTCCGGAAGCCAAAATGACAGGTCATAGAATACTTGCGGATGAATACTAATAGGCATATATTTAAAATTTTCATTAGGAGATTTTCCAGCAAACTGTGTCAAGAATCCTGAATCACGGCTCCAGAATAATCGAATATCAGGAATCCCATAGAGAGCCTGTAAAGAACAAAATGCCATCTCAGGCACAATATATGCGTTGTAATTTAAAATTTTTTGAAAAAAAACTTCCTTGAAAAAAATTTAAAAAAAAAGAATTCAAATGCCATTTTATCGAGTTGAAAATAATGAAACAATAAGTCATTCCATGAAAAATGAATCGCACGAATCAGCAAAGGATTTTATTTAAAAATATCACATTATAAAAGCATATATGACTTTTACCATAGCAAGTCTTTCAAGTCCAAGGCCAAACGCCCAACCGACTTTATCAACAATGCCAGCCATTTTCAAAAGATTCTGTTCCATAACACCACAGCCGAGGACTTCTATCCATTTATGTTCGTAATAAATTTCGAGTTCGAATGATGGATATGTGAATGGGAAATCTGCATTAACCCATCTTATGTCATAATCAGTGCCGAATATGTGATGACAGAGAGTCTCCAAAGTTGCCTAAAATGCATCAAAAATGCTTACGAAAAAAAATAAGAAAGCATGATATATCTTCAACAATTTCTCCTTAAAATTAAATAGTAAAGATGAATAAGACTGTTGTAACTAATTTTATTGTGATTAACTACTGAAACCTTTAAATCCTTAATTAAACATTCTGCAACATCCTTCGTATGTTGTTCCTGCTTTTCGGCAGTTCTTTTGTCGTTTACGAAAAGTGGTTTCTGAAATCTATAATCTTATATCCATTTTGTTTAACACCAACATTTGATCGTAATCAATGCAAGAATTTTGATTGCAAAATTTAGATAAAAGTGTAATTTAAAAAAAATAGCATATGATATTTTACGGATATCGATTCAATGAATCGTTAAATAACTCAGCAGCGGTAAACAAGCGCACACCTTCTAGTTGATGAAAACATGGGAAGTGAAGACTATCGACTGCATCACGCCGATATACGTCACCGATCACAAGAAAGTTATCGAGGCCTAAAATCTAAAAATGATTAATCTGCATTTGAGTTTGAAAAAATGGAATTTCCATAAAATAAAATTAAAGTAGTTAAAGTGAAAGTAAACAGAAATTTTAGAGAGGATAAAGCATGAAAAACAAATTGGAATAAGTCAGATTTGGATATATTTTTCTAATAAAAATTTGGAAGAAGCATATTTATTTTTTACTGACCAAAAAAAAAATTTTTTTTGAGACTAACCTTGACTGATCAAGGAATGCTGATGTGCGGATGTCCTTTGTTGATGTAATAAGTATCCTGAACACTCCGACTAACATGATTTGCAGGTACAAGTAGAGAATCAAAATTATCGAATACAGAAACTACTCGTGGTTGATTATCAATCACTGCAAATTGTGGCGACATTCGCCTAAAATTTTGTCATGAGATAAAAAATTAGTTAATGAAGGTTTTGGGAACCATCTGATTTTCCTTTTATTACTTAATATGTAATGAGTGTTTATCAATCCAATAAATAATATGAGCTTAATCTGTGTTTATCTTTGCATATGCAAATAATTATTCACCAAAATTCGGCGACTTCACCTTTCACTTGATATTTTCCATAAATGAAATTGACGATGCGTTGTTTGAGCAAATAGAGTGGATTGTCAACTTCGAAAAGCAAACGTCTCTGCAATGTTCGCAATACGGCTGGTGATAAATTCCATTTTTCATCAGGTGATAATGATATTCCTGGAAAGACAATTGTACATTAACCTCTTTTTCAGATAAATGACAGAATGCTCAATACTTCCTTCCATTTTCATAGAAACTGGACTAGAAAAATGACAATTTCGATATGACAAATTCACATATATGACTAACGTTTAATAAGCAGCTTTTTAATTTTGAGACTGAGAACATACAATCAAAAATTAAATTTACCATCAAGTTCAAAAATTTGCGGTGGTGCAGGCTGCAATCTGCTTGTTTTGCTGTTAGAGAATGTACGAAATTTCTTTTGCTTAAGCGCAAAAGATGTACTGATTTCAATCGCATTTGCTATAGAAATAAAAGTGAAGAACTTAAGTTTATACTACATTCATTTGAAAAAAAGGTATTGACAAATTCAATGATTATACTCTCCCACAATACATTAAAAGTAAGAAAATGCAAAGGAAATTCCCATAAACTATTTGACCAAATCCAAAACCTAACACAATCTTCTGCCATCAGAAGTAACTTTGAGAAACGAACCAAACACGAAACGAAACGAAATGCAATGAAATTTTTATATATCAAATAGCATTGAAGCATTAAACATCTCTTGGACAAATCACACTCTTAGAAACACTATATGAAATATACGATCTTCACTAGATATTCGTGAAATAATCTGCAGATTCCATATTTACATGTATGTGAAAACAAAAGCACTTCCTTCGAAAATTTAACCATTATTATTACAATTTTTAACAGAAAGAAATGAATCTTTATCATACTGCATGCTCTTAATACTCTTTTCTAAATCTATTCTTTCTACTCCATTCCTCATCAAATTCAAATTGATCACTAGTATATATATGAAGAGTTAAGCATGGCCCCTGCGCAAGGATGACACGCAAATTCGTGAAGCGTTCCAAATTTTTGCATCTGTTATAAAGTTGACTTGGTAAACAATGGTGACGTTTCTGTACGTGTACTCTTCGAGACATCTCCGTGTAAATTAGACGCTGCACGACCGACCTAAATTAAGTAGAAGAAAGACAATAAACAGGCATCCTTGCGCACTACTGGATTGAGCAGATATCAACTAATTCAGATAGTGGACATTTTATCGTGTTCATTTTATCAAGTTTTTCGATAAATATTTATATATAATGCCTTAAAATTTGTTGGTTTCATTTATACTAAAATATGTTTATGGTATAATTTATTCAATCACAAATATCTTCGATGAAAAATAATCATCGATGATAATTCTACTCAATCCAGTAGTTTATCAACAAATATTTTCTTATTTATCATGCATAACAAATTTTTCGACAACTAAACGAAAAATGTAGTTCAGTTTGTGACCATCTTCACTTTAACACTGATAGTTATTAAAGGAGTTAAACATACATCACAGGCCCTATATTTTAGATTTAAATATTGAAGGCTTCAAGCGTCATGTGACTTAGACATTTGCATATGTCGTTGCATGAATTTAAATTCAAATTCAAGCTATCTCATTTCTGGAAGAAGTGCTATTGAGATTCACATTTTATGGTTTCTTGCTTTGTTTGTTATCAGCCCATTTATTTGCATTGATAGTAGCACGTCGATTAGGTGAATGTTCTATAAATCATGAGTTCTCACTTGTGGGAGATACAGGAGGATTGTTTCGATGACGTTGATTCGGAAAATGATGAAAAATCATCCGTTTACGAAGACGATCTATACGTTGATGGTTAGTTTGGTAGCATGGTTTCATATTCAACTTATTACTAAAGTATCACTCTATTATATTTTATTTACGATTGAAATAAAGAAATCTTTAGCTATTATCATCCTAAAGAGTTCAACCGTAGCTCAATTTTTCTTTTCTGAAAATAAATCAACATTTTAAGATTTTTTGATATAAACTGATATTTGTAGATATAATAAATCTTGTTTAATAATCCATTTTCAGACCATGCAGTCGAGGAGCATCAAAACTCATATGAGGCAACATTTGCAAATCATTTGTCACCGAGACTCTCTACCATAGCAGAGGAATCGAATATCGGAACGGAAGGTCTTTATTGTTTTGTGAGAGTTACCAAAAAATTATAATATTAATTGCAGTTTCTCTTGATTTTTCAGACAGTAGTTTTATATCCGTCTGAAATCATTTTAATTAATTTTTATCTTTTTATTTGTAACATATTTAAGGGAATGATATTGGTGCACGAAGAAATACATATGTTGATTCAGTATTTGGACTTGGCTTAAGAGGAGAATTGAGTGGTGAAAATGTGGATATGATAGAGGGAAGTCCACTGTTCAGCGGCGGACAAGGCATGCACTATTGCCTTATTACAATTTATACATATAATAGACGTATTTATATTCTTTGGGGATGAAATATTTTTTTTAATTATAAGAAAATATCAATTCCTGAATTATCAATAATTTTTTTATTTGTCATTGTTAGACTCAGAATTATGTGAAATTAACAATTTCTTTTGTCTTTAACTTTTGGCAAAAAATGATCAAGTTATATTTGAAGATTCAAGTCAAATGAGCATTTTATTATCATGAAATAACGATTTTATACTTATCTATAATTTTACTGACACAACTCTTCCAAACTTTCCCACTGCTTGGAAATCATGAAACTTAGACTTTCTCAGATTTATCACCCTTCTACCTATTTTTCATTTTAGTGATTTATTTTAATGAAGTAAATTAAATTTCGTTTCATTTTTTTAGGTATTGAGAAGTTACAGAGTGATCAGGAATCATTTTATATACATAACAAGTTGACTTTCGTTTTAATGAACCGTGTCTGGAGAAAGGTTGGGAACCATCCATTCCTCATTCGCCCCCACCAACGCCAAAAATATGTGCCGATGAACTTGCTGCTTTTAGTATGTTATTCTTTATGAATAGAAATTTATAAAATTCTAACCACTAAAATAGTTTTTTTCTGGGAGTTCTTGGAAGTTTTGATATGGAGTCCGGTTCATAACTTATCAACACAAAATGCAAAATGATGTATTTTTTTCTTTTTTTTTTCTGTAGATACAAATGGTATATTTCTTACCTTTTTTTGCTGGCTGCTCTGGGCATTTAAGCAAAATTTTATTATCCAACAGTACAGAAATATACATTGCAGCGTCTAGGAAGTGAACGTAATCCTCTTTTCCGAATTGAATTAATTAAAGTTTATTAAAGGGTAACTGAGGCTGCGTTCATTAAACGGTAATTGAGATTACGTTTTTAAATGATAACCGAGACTGCGCGTTAGTCAGTACTACGAAGAAAAACAATTTTGATCTTGAAAAAAAGTATATTTCATCTTTAAAATTAAAGACTTTATTTTTATTCAAAGACGTTGCGGATTCTCATTTAATACCTACCGTATCATCAACACTTACAACTCGAAAAGAAACAAGTCGGGATATTGAAAACGTATCATCGACCACTTCTTCACACATGCAAAATAAAGAAAGGAACGGAACTAGAGCAGAATTCTACCGGACCCAAGATGTCCACACCTAAATGTAAATGTTGCATGACATTTTCCATTTATTGCAAATTTAAGCATTAACGAAGATTATGAGAGAATTAGTGAATTCGATTTGTTTTTAAAAAAAAATTTTTCTTAAATTTATCTACAATTTCAGCTCTTTTCAGGATACATGGAATAAAAAATATTTATATTATATCAAAGAAAATATCGGTCAAATTCATTTTAGCTATTTATATGTTTCAGCAACAGATACTTCGCTTCGAGACTTGAGTATAAATTGTATTTCATCAATTTATCCAGAAACATTTTCACCTAAATCAATTCGTGGGATAAATTTAAAATTCAATGGTCCTTTCATAACGACTCGCAGAATGTCCAAATCTTGGAAGAACCATCATTGAGTAGTTCTGCCATTGATAGAGTTCTTGAGGTTGCTCTTCAATGAAGATTCCATTAATTTGACTTGAAATGATAGTATGAATAAAAATCTATATATGAAATGAAATATAAATAAAAATATGAAAAAAACACATTATAAAAAGTTCTTTACAGAAGGAAAATTTTGACAATGATGATGCTCATTGAAGCACTACTACAAGCTAAAACATGCCCTCGTCTGAAGCTAAAGTTTTCTGAAATAGGAGAACGACCTGAAACAAATAGTACGTTTACATATTTGATGTTGTGAGGTTTCTAGATTTTATGATATATGTGCTTCTTTTAATTTCTAAATGACTCTCAGCTTATTTCCCTCATAAATCAAATATAGAGAAATAAATGATAGCATAGTTATTACATGTTTAGATCAGATGAACTGTTATTTAAGAAGATGCGAAGAATCAGTTCATACACTGGACAGTGTAAATAAGGATTCTAAAATTAATTATCATAATAATCAAATACAAAAAGGTTGATACTATACATAAAAAGATTTTTTGATATCAACTTCCTTTTTTTTTGTTAAAATATGAAAAAATAACCTCAAGTCGTCACATCCATTGTCTTGTTCTATATATAGATTTTAATGAAATTTCAGGTTAGTTAATGAATTTTAATCTCATTGCATATAATATTCATATTTAAAATGGCAAAAAAATCCATAAAATTTCATTTTTTCAGTGATTACCAAACATGACCGTTCAGGCATAACTAATAAAACGAAGAAGCCGAAAACTATAAAGGAGTTGAATTCATTGCGGGAGAGTAATAATAGCGGAAAATTTATCACCAGCTATAAAGACGAAATGGAAAAGTGAAAGTCTGAAAGCGCATAGTAGTTGGTAAGCATCATGCAAAGTAATATAACTAGCATTTTCCTTATTTCGGTTTTTTATTTTGGTCTTTACGACCAAATTGCAAAAAATATAAGTGGGATGGTATGATATCTAAAAGTGACTTTAGTTTTCGGAATTTAAACCGATTTTATTTCCTGATTAGGAATGAAATATCTGAAGTACGAAGAAAAGATGTAATTATATCAGTATTTTTAATCCTGAAATCTTTTTTATGCGAAGAAAAGATAAAATTAAGTTGGTATTTATAGCGCCAAAATCCTTTTTAAAGCAGTACTTAATACAATTGAGCAAAGTACAGTTTCTGTTATGTTCACAATGGATTTATTGTAGCTCACTTCGACAAACTGATGCAGAAAATCAAGGCAAATTTCTCTCCTGTGATCACTCCTGTGTTTATTTTGGATTTGTTGATATCAATTGTCGTGTAAATAGAACAGTTAGATTGCGAAACATTAGTTCAAAATCACTAAATCTCAGGCTGAAATTGCACAGCATGAATAAAGGATATGAAGTATGTATTCTGTCCTCATTTATAAACTTTAAATTACCGATTGCTTATTGTTTATTATTTCACGATGATTATATTGAAGGAACTAACATATATTCATATATTTTAATAAAATTAACAGTTCAGGAGAATAGTAAAGTTGAAATATATTATAGCTGTTGGAGCAGGACATCATTGTGTTAAAGCCTGATGAAATCCATTTGGTTCATGTCGTTTTTCAACCTCCATTTGGAGCTTGTTTTCAAAATACTTTGCATATAAGAGTTCTCAACGCAGAGCACATTAATTATTCTGTGAGTGCTTATTTTTTATTGTATTATATTGATGTTTTTGCATCTATCCTACGATATTAATATTTTCTTATTAATATCTACTTATATTTACTCCAAATTCAGGTTCCTTTGCTTGGAAGTGGTGGAGTTGCTGC
This sequence comes from Dirofilaria repens, assembly GCA_008729115.1. Lineage (NCBI taxonomy): Eukaryota > Metazoa > Nematoda > Chromadorea > Rhabditida > Onchocercidae > Dirofilaria > Dirofilaria repens. The sequence continues at coordinate 404,798 of SNRZ01000058.1, forward strand.
CTGCGCATTCTGATGCAATCTGGATTAACTATGCTGCGTGATGGCTCATTTGTTCTGACGGCTCAAGGAGTTACAAACATTAGTTTCGATGTTGAAAATAAGGGTTTAAGGTTATCCATTTGTAACCTTTTTTATTTGGCTTATAACAATGTTATCTTTCTCTTTTGTCACAACTGAACCTTGATCGTCTCCGTCGTTCAATAATTTTAAGGTGAGTCTCCTGATCCTTGTTGCTTTCATCCAGCATAGTTAATCCAACTGAATATATTCGCATGAGTACATTCTTGATTTCGTTTTGAATTATCTTGAATTATGTAGAATCATCCTTGTTTCACCTTCATGTGTTTCCTTACATTTTAATCAAAATGTTCTAAATGTGTGTTATTGTTGCAAAAATATTAAAGATTTCCGTTCCTCAAACTTCAGATGTCAATTCGAATTCAAATTCAGATGAATTCGAAATATTCTGTTTCTTTCACTGTTTTTTTTTTTTTTTTTTATTTCCAGAGATGCATTTGTGCGCGTCGTTGTAGTAAATAAAGAGTCAAAAAAGGCTATCGGTCGATGTACTATTGTGCCTTCAGATTGTGTTTCCATCTTGCATCGCAAAAAACAAGTAACTCTTTCAAACTTTTTTCTCGGAATTTCTCCTTCTGAACGCAATATCTAGATATATGTAGGAGTCGAAGAGGAAATATAGATTTCAGTATTCGTTTGACTTTTGATTTCCGATAATCTAAGCTCAGTTTTAAATATATAATAGAGACTAATGCATGATGTTTTTGACTTTTATTAATTTTATGTATACGAAAGATTTAATGTTACAGAAGTTCAGTATTGAAGTTCCTTCTCTCGGTGGCGAAGAAAGCAATTGTAATTCAAAACCATTCATTCCTGTCTCTTCGTTTTCAACGCCATCAAAGCAGGAAGTATCCAATATTATGTTCAGTTACTATGGGGTGAAGAAGCACAGAGGCGTCGACTTAAAAGGTGATACAATTTTGAATCAGAATTGAGAGAGCAAATGGTAACGTTTCCTGAAAATTTCTGATTCCATTTTCCTCTAATTCAATTCTTCCTAATCTTTAACTAGTCGAAATGTTTATTTGCAATAAATATTTTAGATATGAAAATAAAAAATGTGCAAATTTTACTTTTAATGGACATACTTTTACGAAATGCAAATTCATAAACGAAGAGGAATGTAAATCCACTGCTTCCGAAGATGCACTTTATGGCTTCTACGATCGTGACGCATTCGAATTGGGATTGAGAGTAACTTTGATTTCGGTATTTCAAATGCTTTCCTTTTTTTTGAATTTAAAAAAAACGACTTAATAGATAAAAGACATTAGTTCATTTCGAAATAAAAAAAAGAATGAAGAAAAATCAGATTTAGATAAAAATCAGAAAGGTTTTAGATTTTCATTTACAATTTCAAATTTCATTTAAAAAATGATTTTAGGTTGTGGATAATCGACTTTCGCTATTATCTCGAAATACTTATCTACCTCAGGAGGAGGTGCTTGCTGAAAGTGTCATTCTCGAACCAAATTCAGTCGTGTCACCGGCAAGTGCCAATAAAAGTGTTGTCAAGGATGTATCAACTATTTTCACTGCTAGTCGTTTCTTATGAACTGATGAACTTGCTATCTATTTGTGAGCTTACCATTATTAATGAATTTTTAATGAATTTAATTTTTATTTCTTTTTGCCGTACTTATCATTAATATGCCATGAATTATTTAGCCAACTGCACTGTGTATGAATTATTTGTTGATTTGTTGATATTTCTATGTTCATTTATTAAGTGCGCACCGATATGGAAATCCAAGAAGCCTTTAAATGATGTAATTCTCTGTAGTTACAAATCTCCCATCATTCTTTTTAACAATTGAGCTTCATCTAAACAATAAATAATAAATGGCCAAAAATTTATTTTCGGTTTATGAGCGGGATTTGTTAAATATATGTTACATGTTATTTTCCTATTGTGCACATTAATTTAGCTTTTATTGACGCTTTTTTGAGAGATGAAGGTTGGTTCGAGCATTTTTTAAAAATAATATATTGGCTTCCAATGCATTTCTATTAAGTTTCAACATAATTCATTCACTGTGAAATCAGGATCACCACTAAATTGTGTGTGTATGCTACCATAAATTTTACATATCAGTGATGTATTTCGAGATAGTCAAATTCATTTCGAGATCATGATTTTTTGGTGGTTTCAGTTCAAAAATGGTACTTGCTTAGCTAGCTAATCTTTAAATTTCCTCGTTGTGCTCATTTTCTTCAGTTCGATTTCAGATTCCAAAATAAAATTCCACAATATAAAATTGAAAACATTTTTCTTAGTTCTGCCTCTTAAAAGTAAAACTCAGAAACTTATCTAGAAACGAATTAGGTTCTATGTTCTATTCACTCTTGTTCTTGTGGTCCCCATGGGGTATTTTTGAATAAATTTTTTTAATTATAAATTCTAATTTACTCTCAAGTACTAAGTCATAGTTTAAATGATTAGTAAGACAGTTTGTTCATGATAGTGTTGTTTTCTCTTAAACTGCATCATATTCGAAATATTCTCGTCTTCATGAGTAATCGATCTAATTTAATTACGGTCAAGTGGGACGTTAATGCAGTTGCAATTATTTCAATTTTATAGCAGGCGTTCAAATTCGGAACAACTCGTGAGCACATTAACTAATCTCTCTTTCTCATGCAAAGAAAAAAAGCAATTTGAACGATTTCTCCATAGTAAGAACTTCAAGGATTCGAAAGCGACATGAGAATTTTTTTTAATCATGGTTAAATTTTATGTCAAAAACTGTTATGATTTCAGCTTTTTGATTCTTAGCAGCATTTTAACAGTTAGAGAAGGCATTTAGACTTTCACTCAATAAATCCGAAACGAATCCACTACTATTTGTAACCTGCGTTGATGACTATTAGCAATGAGCTCCCATTTCTAAGTGCTTTAATTTTTCATTTCTTATCAGCAAAATCATTAGTGGCGAAATTTCAACATTTTGGCAAAGAAAAAAATGAAGATTTTTTCTACATTCAAACGGTCCTACCTCCTCCAATAAATGTATAATAGTTTTCTTTATGGCAAATGCCTTGAGTTATTATTAGAATGATTGAAAGAAGACTACTACAGAACTACTTTTCAAAGTTTTAAAGATTTCAGTACGACGAAAAGTTCTGACAAAAATTCTGGTTAGTTTTTTTTTTTTTGCCAGTGGAGATAGAACTGATTTGCTGGGAACAAGTCTTTTCATATTGATCTGTACGAGACTTCGGAAAATTACTCCATCATTCGGTGACAGTAAAGGGCGTGGTTGAATGGTAAAATTACTAGTTTAGGGGAGTCGGAATTTTTTACAGTCTAATTTTTGTAAGTTTCTCTATGATATTTAACATCTTACTGATTATTTTAGCTTATTTAATATATATTACCTATTGCGTTGCTATTAATTAATGTTTACTTTAAGGTGAGAGAGATGAGTCGGTTGATTGTTAAAGGATTGCCACCGAACTGTACTGAGAAAAAACTACGGACTCATTTCGAAAGTTTTGGAAGAATTACTGATTGTTCACTGAAATACACAAAAGATGGAAAATTCCGTCGTTTTGCATTTGTTGGATTCGAAACGGATGGAGATGCTCAAAAAGCACGTGAGCATCTGCATAATACATTCATGGAAGCATCGCGACTAACGGTAAAAATCATACTGCTTATTTCTTTTCAGGCTTTACTGTTAAAAATTGTTATTACAGTGGACTTTTAAGAAATTTAAGACGCAAATTTTTAGATTGAAGTCGGTATTGTTTTGGGATGAAATTATATTACATGAATATATTAGAATTTGAGAATAATACTCATATTCTTGCTTTGTGTTTGTTGAAATAATTCATTTTCAGGTAGAAGAATGTAAGCCGTTTGGTGACGAGACAAAGCCAAGAGCATGGAGTAAATATGCGAAAGAAGCAGGTAGTATAATTTAAGCAGTAGAATTCTCCGCTTAAATTTTTAATCGTGCATTTGTAAAGACATATTTATTGTATTATCTTTTTAATTCTTTCTTAGTGAATATTCGCATTTTTAGTGCTTATAAACGTTTGCATCCAGAAGAAGAAGACAAAACAATAAGGATTGCTTCAGTAAAAAATAATTCAGCATCGACTAAGAAAATGAGAATTGAAAACGACGAAAATTTTCATGATTTCATCGAAATGCAGAAGGTAATATTTTTAAAGCAGTCATTAGCATTGATTGTTCTAAAAAAATAAGCATTTGACTATGAAATGAATACTTATGACAAACATTTACATATTTTGTTTCAAATAAGGATTGTCCAGTGTTTTAATTGATAGTATTTTTTGGTTGTAATTATTTTGCGTGAGAGACAGCAGTACTTTTTCATTAGAAGGTCGACACATTTTTTACACTTAATTATGTTCGAAAATATAAGCATAAATTTTGATTCATTTTAAACATATTTCTGCATAAGTTGTGCTCCATTCTCAGGGTGCATTGCCAACTGTAAGCAGCAGCAGTGATGAAAGCAGAAACAGTAATCTGGTAAAGGAGTTACTTTGTCTGGAATCGGTGGTAAGTTTTTAGATAAACAAATAGTTAGTTATTTGTCGAAGCTAAAATTTTAGTGGATACTAAAATTTCAGTTTTCTATATTTCAAATAATTTGTCTGAAAAATAAGCATTTTACTATGAAATGAATACTTATGACAAAACATTTACATATTTTGTTTCAGACAGGATTGTCCAGTATTTTCATTGATAGTATTTTTTGGTTGTAATTTTTTTGCGTGAGAGACATGTAACGTAAAGTTCTTAACGGAATTTATGATATTTGCACTCAATTTTAGTTCGCGCACTACTTAAGCTTTTAGTAGTTCATATTATCTGTTAATCAGTCATTACAGGCTAGTTTCATAGCATATTTAGAACTTGTAGAAATCACCGAATGCTCCTATAAGTGGAAGGACTAACCGATTCTTAAAAATCTAAAATAATTTCCTAGTATTGATTCACTCAGTTATTGAAGCAGAAAAATAACATTTTAAATGTTTTGTGTGTCAATTAATGTAATCTGTCTTAAAAGCTGTTCAAAAATTAATGATTGTAAAGTGGGAAATCGTTCGGGAACTTCCTGCTACATTTTGTAGAAAATGTTGATGAGTTTATATACTAAACTTTTAATTATTTATTAAGCACTTATGAAAATTTATTCTTTCCATCTATATTGCTTATTATAAATTATTACACAAATCGTTTTGCAGGGGACACATCATTATCACTGATAATATCTGGTCTTCCGAAAACTGTAAAAGCAAAAGGGATCAAAGATTGGTTCAGCCCTATCCAATTGAAAGGAATGAAAATTGTACGTGACCGAGTTGAAGCTATTGCTTTTGCAACATTTTTTCAAGAATCTGATGTGAGAAAAGCATTGAAACGGAATAATCAATTTCTGGGTGGCTCTAAGGTAAGTTTTTGTAATAAAATTTGTTAGAGAAAAGTATTAATAAATTTACTAATATTTATCTTTAATTCTGTTAAACTGCATTTGATGTCTCTAGTAATGCATTCCATGATTTGTTGTTCAGTGGCATATGGAAGTGACAAGGAAAGATGCATCTCGAAAAACAGAATTTGTCATATTTTACATACTATAGCTAAACTATCAGTGATTCAGATGTCATTTTTTTAAGCTAGAAATAATAAAATTGTCGAACAGTCGAATTTCTAGTGGAAATATGGAAGATTATATTCACGATACAAGGGAAGCAGAAGGTGAAGCATTTGTGGGAAAGATCCTTGAAACTGGAAGGTTAATTTAATTTTTTTCTTAATATATTTTATATTCCATTCACAAAATTAAGTAGGTTAATTTTTGTGTCATTCAGAATATCACAATTATTCAAGTTGAATTGCCAGATTGTTCGTGCGAAATTTACCCTATATGTGCAGTGATGAAGACCTGCGATATCTGTTTAATAAGTATGGTGAAATATCCGATTTGCAAGTGATTGTTAGCAAAAAAACAGGACAGTGTAAAGGATTTGCCATTGTTACATACGTTTTCCCAGAATCTGCTGTTGCTGCATTCTCAGCATTAGATGGTTCTATTTTAAAGGTTAGTTTTTGCTACGTCTTTTTTTTCCATCTGAATTTTGCAACTGTGAATTATTTATTTATGATTCTATCTTACTTATTTATTTTTCTTGCAGTTAAGAACTTCTTATTTTATTCTCACTGACATTCAGGGAAGGATGCTTCACATTTTACCTGGAGAAGAGAAACGTGAGACGAAAGAGACTAGCATCACTGGCAAATCAACGTTTCAGAAGACAAAAATTGCAAAATTAAAAGTATACTTCCTTGAACATATATATCGAATAATATCTTACATAGTTTGATGTAGCTACTTTTTAAGCGGTTTTACGAAATATTTTTTAGAAAGATGCTGGAAAAACTCATTCGTGGAACACACTGTTTCTTGGAGCTAATGCTGTTGCTGAAACACTGGCCGAAAAATTGAATGTTGAAAAAAATGATTTGTTGCTTGGACGAGGAGAAATAAGGTATATTTGTTGATAAAAATGAATTTTTAATCCATATTGGCAGTAGTAAATAAGCAGTTTCTAAGTTACTCTTAATTATCGGAAAACTGAAAAAAAATTTATTATATCCTAAAGACTAAATATGACAATTTGTTAGGCATTTGTTAAAATGAAATTGATCATATAAATGCAGTAAAAATGATATGATCAAACATGATTTTTTAATAAATTATTTTACAGTTCTAGAAAAATGAAGAAATTAACTTTTATGAAAACAACTTCAGCTATTTTTTGTAATTTAACAGTGGTGGTGTACGCTTAGCACTTGCGGAAACACAATTGGTTAATGAAACTCGGGAATATTTATTGGCTAATGGTGTATGTCTTGATGCTTTCTCACGCCCTGCAGCAAAACGAAGTAATACTGTAATTATCATCAAAAATTTAATAACTAAGTTTGATCCTGATGAATTGAAACGAATGTTCGCGAGGCATGGTCCTGTAAAACAGATTTTGATGCCTCTCGGTAAGCTAAAAATTAATACATCATAATTTTTTTCATAAGAAAAATAAATATTTTAATCAATTATTTATTATTGAATGGTATTTAATAAGCATTCCTTTTATGGTGATTTTTATCATTGGACCTTTATAATTATATTTGATGTGATCGTATCATTTGAAGCAGTTTTGCATCACACAAGTACCTGGTTTCAATAAAGTTTTTACACAGTTAATTTAAATTTTAGAATCAAATGTTTTTTTCAAAATATGAACTACTTACAGGAGGTGTCACTGCTATCTTAGAAATGGAAAATTCAGTTGATGCTCAGAAAGCATTTAGCGCATTTGCATATAGTCGATTTCGTTCTCAGCCATTGTTTCTTGAATGGGCACCATATGATGTGTTTAAATCAAGTTCGTTAATTTTTGAGGATTTCAATAAACTTAAATAATGGAAAAATTGTTTCAGAGGAAAAAGATTATTCGTCACTTTTATTTTCTTTAATTTTTCAGATGAATCGGAAAATAAAAATGAAAATAAAGATCAAAAACAGCATATTATTGAAATTCAAAATGAAAGGAAGAATAATGAATCCTCAATAGAAGATAAGAAAAAGTTAAGACGAAGCAAGAAATATCGTTTGATTGAAGAACCAATAGAAATTACAGAATCACAGAAAAAAAGTATGAAAACTTTAGCAAGAATGATGTAAGAATAATATTCTCAAAAATGATGAGACGTGATGGATGGAATCAGTTAAAGGACCATTTGTTATTAATAGATACATTTTACCATTTTTCTTCCTCTCCAGAATATTTTGCTATCCGTATTTACAGCTTCTTTTAAAAACAATATTTGCTTCAAATCTAAGTATTTATTGTAATTCTGAGAATTTCCGTTTTTTTTTTTTTCAAATTTTATGAAATTGCGACTGTGTACGAATAAAGATATACCTTATTTGTTTTAATCGCTTTTAGGTTTGCATTTAGGGATTTGATAAAAATATTGCTGTAACTATTTTTTTTAATTAAATCAATTAAAGCAATCAAGAATGAAACGACAATGAAAGATGAAGATGCGCAACAACCGGAAGTGGAAAACAACATCACTGAAATTGGGAATGAGGTCAATAATGATGAAACTAAAGATGATGATGGCCCACTGTTGCCAGGAACAACACTGTTTGTGAAGAATTTAAATTTTAAAACAACTGAAGAAAGGTTAAAGAATAAATTTGAATCACGATTTCATATACGATCAGCAAACATTTCCAGAAAACGAGGTGACTTTTTTTGTAAACATTGTAATATTGTCATATTACGGAAATAGCTTTGCTGGACCAGATAATCTAAAAATTTTTGTTCCAGTTGTTTTTTAGTTTGAAATGCCACATATATAAGAGTTATTCATCACAGTTTTTTAGATCAGATCATTTTATTTTAAGTAAATATTTAAAAATTGCCTTATTATAAGCGTGAATAAACTAAAATAGAGTAAAATTAGTCAGTGCAATATTAATTTTAGTTATTTTTATTGGTAATGTTTGCAATAGCAACAGAGGCAGTCTTAGCGATTATGGTTTTTCTATTTATTGAAATATATAATATTTTAAAATCATACCTTTTCAGATGCTGCAGATCCGACAAAAACTCTCTCAATGGGATTTGGTTTCATTAAATTTTATAGACCAGAGGATGCACAGCAGGCTATAAAGGAAATGCAGGTTTGTTCGTAAAAAGTTATCCTATAATAATTTTCATAACTGAAAAAAGATGTTCGAAAAATTTCTTCTTTTTTAAAATCCGAACTTAGACGTATTATTTTTGTTTGTTTGCTTCCTTTTCAGGGTGTTGTACTGGATGGCCATTGCTTGTTGTTGAAATTATCCCACAAAGAAATTGTCCATGATAAGATTATACCAAGAAAGAGAGTTGATGAATTGGAACAAGGCGAAGCTACGAAGGTAATTTTGATTTTAGTTGAGTTTTTTTTTGTGGAATTGTTTCGTTTTAAAAACAATGCCCGCTTTTTAACCATTTAATTTAGTCAACAAGTTTAGTAAAGCTTAGCAAAAAGGAAACGATTATTCATAAATTTGATCTGCTCTGTCACAAAATTTTTTTAAAAGTTTGTTTCAATAATTTTACGAGGATCTTAGACTTAAAATAAATAAGAATGCATTCTGAACTATTTTTAGCAGGTCATTATTGTATCTCGCATTTTTGAATTTAGCAAACTTGTTAAACAATACTTAGTTCACATTTAAAACTAATACAGTTAATAGGACTGGGAATAGCAAGTAAATAAAGTATTGTGCTTTACTACTGATTAATTTATTTTTGTCAGATTTTGATCAGAAAATACCTTTTCAAGCAACTCGAAAGGAAGTTCAACAAATTTTTGCTACCTTTGGTGAAATTCGCTCTTTCAGAATGCCAAGAAAGGCAAGTTTTTTTCTCTGATTATTTATATAGAAAAATTATTTCATTGTTAGTATCGATTATCGTTCTTCCCGAGATATGAATAAGTATCGCAGAGGAAATATAAATTTGAGCTTTTCCTATTTGCTATGATTACCCGCTCAACTGTTAGCAATGTTTGCCAAATCTTGTCACGATTTTTTGAAGGCATTTCTATTTTTTCTTTTTTTTCGGTATTTTGTTATTTTTTTCTATTTGTTTTTAGAGCGGTAATGACATCATTTTTTTTTATTTTTAATAATTCAGATAGGTGTGTCAGCAGAAGGTCATCGTGGTTTCGGCTTTGTTGATTTTTTGACTCGCGCAGATGCACGACGTGCATTCAATGCTTTGGTACATTCAACTCATTTCTACGGTCGAAGATTAGTTTTGGAATGGGCTAAGCCCGACAGTAATTTGGAAGAACTTCGAGAAAAAGCTGCTGCCAATTTATGGTAAACACTCACAATTTGGAAGCATTATAGTTTCTATTATGTTCTTACCAGTACTTGAATTTTTCGCCAAATAAATTAAATTCATTTAATTTTAATTGGAAAACATGTCGCTTTAAGAATCTACTAAATAATTTTTTCAGCAATAACAAAGAAGAAGCTCGGCTGCAAAAAAAAATGGTGAAAAAAATTGAACAAGATTTAATAATGATTGATGATGACTGAAAGATATGTGATAAAGTATTATTTTTTTAATATTCTTCGCTCAGTTGATTTTATTTCTCTCATGTTATTTTAGTTCTTCGTTGAAGTTTTCTACAAAATATTGTAGCGTTTTTCTATTATATCTTCTTTATTTCGTCATATGAGAAAAAATCATAATAATAGAATTATAGTTCAATAATCATTGTAATTTGATGATTTTTATATTCTACTAATGAAATCGGCAAAAAAGAAAACAGTATATTATTGTTAATGAATAATTCATGTGGTTCTTAAGGGAATGAATATATTTGCAAGAAAATTTTTAGTAACCTTAATATGATTTGTAACTGCACTTAATGAGCTTTGATATCTTGAAAATATCAAGAGTAATACAGACGATAGTGACCATCATACTTATCGTGGTTTTTATAGTAAAGGCAATGTTCAAACTATTTATGCCAATTTAAATTAATGCTAATTAATCAAATGGACGGATTTAGAAAAAAAAACAAATCTTAAGTCTTAGAATCACTTGTACTATTCGTTAGTGTTCAAAAAAAAAACGGTTCCAGCAAAAAAACGAAGAACAGCTCCACACATGAAGAACAATTCCAATAAACCTTCAAATTTGGGAAGGTATATTTAAGTCTTCAATATCAGAAGTATCAGAAAAAAATTCTCAGATTGTATTTTCGTAATCTAGATTGGAATTGTATCATCCATACTTCCTATATTGAGAACAATGATTGGCGTGCCGAAAAAAATTTCAAGTGCGTTCAGAGATCAGAAGGAGGGAAGTTTGTATGTGATAAAAAAAAAGTGCCTAGAGTTTAGAAAAGTGTAATGATTTAAATCCTCTTATTGCTTCTCTTCCATTCTATTTTCATTACCAATATGATATTGATAATTTTCTTTCAAAACCTGCTTTTCTAACTGGAATTTAGATATGAATTTTGCACGAAATGCAAGTTTCGAAAGTTCGCATAGAGAAATATCCATTATTTATTTCAGTTTTGATCCATTTGTACTTAATAGAATAATTCATTCCTGAAATGAAAAAGTATAAAATTCCTTGTGGTAATATTTCGTCGAGAAATACTGGAAAAACTGAGTTTGGAATTATGACAAATGGAAATATCTGATTTTGATATGGAAAGCGATTTAAAAAAGTAGTAAGTAACTGAATAATGATATTGCTTTGTGTTTTTGGACATTATTGCTCTGGGTAGATTGAAACTTAATTTTTTTCGATTAGATTTAGTCAGTGGACAGCTGCTGAATTAAGGAGTTAATATTTAATTTAAATGCTCTCCTAACTTTCGTTTGTGAGGATACATATTTTATTACTACCTTTTTATTTTAAGCAGGTAGAAAACAATTGTAGTTTCGAGTAATCGAATTAGATTCTGATGATAATTTTTTTCTGACAAATTGTATAACATATTTTTAATATTGATTCGTCTGAGATATTATGATAAAATTAAAACTTTCATTTTACTGAATTAAAATATCAAACCTTGAAATTTGAAAAAGAGTTGGTACGTGGACTGCAAAGTTCAGAAAAGATTGACTACGGTAACAACTGACGTAATGTTACACAAGAATATGACTTTGGAAGAGTCTGTTAGTGCAATGCGGATAACGTCAAATCACTTCATTTTTCAAAACATCTTGAGATGTCTGAAGATTTTAAAGTATATACATTTTGAAACAAGTCAAAATATCATAAGCAAACAGACTTATGAAAAGGTCAACTTATATGATCATTCCAGAAGAATTATTGAATTTCCTGTACATTTACTACGCCTATAATTACAATGAATATTTGTTTAAAAATGGAATCAAAATGGAACATCATATTTTTATATATTTTCGTATAACATATTGACAGCTTAATTTTCTTCTTTTTAGAATGATAAGTTCTTTTCCAAAAAAACAATTAAAACTTATGAAACACTAAATTTATGTCTAAAAATTACTGACATGTTAATAGGAGAAGGAAAAAATGAAAGCAATGATTTTATTTTCAGTGTATTAATTGCAAAGTTCTATTTAGTTTTCTAGATGGTCAACTTAACTGAATAGTTATTGCTACTTGAAGAAAACAGTTGTTGTGCCTCTTCCATCGAACAAATGCGCTCCAAAAGTATATTCCTGCCATCCTTCCATCTTTCCTTCATTCTTCTATCCTACCATCTTTCAAGAATAAACAAACACAGCGAGAACTCTCCATGAAGCTTATAAATGAATTTTTTTTTTTAAATGAATCGACAAAATTTATGAAGTTTTACGGAAAAATTATTCTTTTGTGATTTGAATAAATTAATTTTTCAAAGATTTTGCATATGCAATAAACAAATCTTACTTGCAATTATTTTTTCATTCGTGAACAAGGAAATGGTTTGTTATAAGCTAAAGTAATGCAAATTGTGATCAAATATTCTTATGATCCGTTGCACATGCAGAAATAATTTGTAATTTAAATTAAAGATAAGCTTAATTTTACAAAACCGTATTTTACACTGCGATGAAATTTGAAATTTCTCGATTCAATTACAGCATAATGATGAGGAATCAGAATTTATTTACATATCCCACATTTAATCTCGAGTTACTGAACAAATATAAAACTTTTCAAACATGGAGACTTTTGAATACTATAAAATGAAACTTTTAATGGAATATTTTCTGATTCAACGAGTGTTTGTTAATAAACGAAAATGCTGCAGCAAATAGTTGCATATGCAGTAAACAAATCTTATTTGCAATTATTTTTTCATTCGTAATGATAAGAAAAAGATAATAACAAAAAAATGTAGATATTTTGCCTTGACTTTCCTCTCGAAACACTGTCATTACAAGTTCTTAGTTAGCCAAAATATATTTATAATAATAAATTGGTATTTCTACTTCTCAATCTTACTCTTTTTATTTGCAATGTTCATCTTAGTATTTATTTTTCCCGAGTTAACAGTGAATTAATAGGAAATTATTCTAGCTGTGAAGCAATGCTATTCATTCAATGATTATCTGATAATACTAACAATCTTAACGCTCAAGTTCATCTTGCTATATCGATAAAGTGATTCGGAAGAAATTCTAAAAAGTCAAGTTAGCAAGAAAAAATCATGATTGTTGAAAAAAATAAGAAAATGAGAAAAAGAAGTCGGAAAAATTTTTCCTGCAGTGCCTACATTCTCGACATTTTTCCTGATTTCTTTTCGTCTCTTTCTCATCCTAAATTATTTGCTAATCTCACTAGTTTTTTATTTACTTCTCTTTTGCAACTTACTAATAAATATCCGCCCACATTCTCAGTTTAATTTTAGTCTTCTTTATCCCATCTGTCTTCTGTACCAATAAATTAATGTGTTCAGAACTTCCGGAACCTCTCTGATATATCTGTAACTGCAAGAGAAGAAGCCCAACAGAACATTCGCCTACAGGGAATAGACCAACCACCTACAGCCTTCTACTCTAATGATTCCTCCTTCACCTATCGTCTATTTTGGGTTGCAAAGCAGCCATTCCTATCTATACCACTACTAAAGCTTATATTACACAAAATTTTGAGCCATTTGTTATAGAAGCTTTACCAGAAGTGCTCCACACAAATATAATACATACATATATACTTCTATCTCCTTGTCCAACTTGTTAGCTTGTTAATTATTAGCCTGTAGCCTGTTTAACCGATTAGCTTATTAACCTAATTAACCTGTTAGCCTATTTGGCATGTTAGTCTATTTATCAACAGTCAAAACTATTCTATAATAGAATAATTCATCTTCTATTTATTGATCAGAGTTATTTGACTAACAAAAAAGTTGATCATCCAAAAGTCCATTACACTAAATTAAATCACAACGACTTAATTTGTTATGTAATTAACTCTTAAGATATTTTAATACTAACTTTTCTCTATATACTCCACAATTTTATTTGTTCAACAAAAATACAGCTCCCTGATGACATTTTTCGTAAATTTTGTTTAACATAATGTATTCTTCTCTCATCTTAATCAGTGTTCTTGTAAGACAGCATTCCATTAGAAGTATTTTTTCAAAGATTGTAAGAAATTCTTTGTTACATTTCGAGATGGTAATGTTAAGTAGAATTGAATAGTCGTCTAACCAATACAGGAAAAAAGTTAACTATTTGGACGTTTTCAGATTCATTATATTTATACTTAGATGAAAGAGAAGATTTAAATTTCTTTTCAGTCTTCCTTTTTTAAATAAATGCTCATATTTGTCAAAATTTTGAAAAAATACGACAAAATAATTATTCGTGGATTCTATTTTTTATGAAAGTTGAAATAGGCAGGTAATAGTTTTATTGGTTCCACAATTTTTACTCTTAAACTTCGAGCCTTAGCAGGTCAAAAGCTTATTATGGAATTCTTATGAATATCGGAATTATTGAAAATTATTCTGCTTTTCCTTTAATTGCTTTTTCAAGTTTTTATTTTTCTTTTCAACTACAGGATATTTTTTATTGTACTCAATTTTCTTTTCCAATACCTCTATTACTGTTTTATATTTTGTAATTAATGAAACTTGCGATTATTAACTTAACAATCCTAAAGTCCTATTAACTGTAATCACAATTAGTCTGTTTGATTCTTAAAAGAATATATAATTTAACTCGAATCACTTCATAGAAGCTAATTTCACCATCATATATTTTTATCCATTAGAAAACAAGAAAAGAAAAATTCCTTGCAAATTTTTTTTGGCTCACATAAATCTATTTTCACTTGTCTAAATTTTAATCTTTCTCTTAGAAAAAGTAGATAATAAAAAGGAGATAGAAAGATAATGGATCGATAGCAGGTAAATGTATAGATAAATAGATAGAAACCTTCGCCTCTTAATAGATACGAGTAGAAAATAAGTGAATTCATACACACATATCGTGGTTTCTGCTATACATACCAAACAATTTTTTCAACAACATTGCTGAGGAAAGCGTCTCTTAATAAAAATAGTGTATTTGAGAATCTGAGAAAAGAAATATTTTGATGAAGCAGTCTTTTCATAAACTGCACTTCCAAATTTAATGAAAAAAGCTTTATTTTTTATATTTTTAAAAATGCTGTTAATAACAGGAAGAAAGAATGAGAAGAATAGGAACAAGATTTCTCGAATGGGAATAATTTTGTTTTAATATTCAATTTGTCTTAGTTTCGTCTATTACACTTATATTTTTTAAGTTTTAATTATTGATTTATTGCCTTATCTTTCAACATGATTAATAGATAAGCTCATTACAGTTAATTAAATTGTTAATTACCAGACATTTAATTTAAATGGAAATTTTCTAAGAGTTAGCTATGTTTGCAGCTTCAGAAAATTTCATTTTTTGCTCCTTTATTCCAAAATTATTATGTAACGATGTACTATATTAAACAGATTGCTCGTTTGTGAAAAAAAGACAGAGCCATTCTGATATAGTAGAAGACCAAGACGACTTAATTTTTTTATTGCTTCCTATGCACATTTTGTTAAGAAAGACCTTCGATCTTCTTATCAAAACGATTAAAGAAGTAAAGGGATTTATGAAATATGCCGAACCTTTTTAGGAACATCATATCTCTTCATGCGATCTTATCGGAAATCCCAATTCTTCTCAATAAAAGATGTGGTCAAAAGATAGAAGTGGAATATTAAAATAGAAATTTTTGAGAATCTTTAGATATGGTACAGATTTCCAGAATAATGATAATAATGTCAAAAGTGAAAGTAACGCATTTTCCTGCATTTATTTATGTAGTACTTTAATCGCGTATATTAAAAAATAAAATACATTTATACATTGTTTAACGCCATGAGCATCTGTGTTTTACTTTTGAGGAGATGCTTCCATAAAGTTTCACTCGAGATACAGATAATAGCGATTTATTTCGATAAAGAACATAAATAACGCGATTTCGTTTAAGTAGAAAGTAGCAAGTTGAAATGTTCGTTCGTTTCAGCATTTTTGAACAAGGATGGCTGCTGAATTAGGCAAATTTGAGGACGACGAAGGATATCAATATTTAGAAGTTAGTCGAGAGGAGAAGACACAGAATGCTGCAAAGCCATTCGATTCTAAAAAGAATTGCTGGATTCCTGATGCTGAAGATGGTAAATTAAATTTTGGAAAATATTTAAAAGAAAAATGAAGAAAAAAAACAAACCTTTCTAAAAAGAAATGAAGTTGCTACGACAGAATTCTTGATAGATTTGAATTTTGTAGGTTTTGTTGCTGCTGAAATAAAATCATCATCAAACGACAAAATAACAGTTGTTACTGTGAAGGGCAATGAAATTACAGTGAAAAAGGAGGAAATTCAGGAAATGAATCCTCCTAAATTCAGTAAAACCGAAGATATGGCCAACTTGACATTTTTAAATGAGGCTTCTGTACTTAACAATCTTAAAGAGCGATACTTCTCCATGATGATTTATGTAAGTTTATAAGTTATTCATATCCAAACTATAATTATGATTACACTTAACAAAATCATAGAAAATAAAAATTTTTTTTGAGATTTAGCCTAATTTTATATATGAAATGTTAAATATATTCAATTATTAATTCCAGTTTATTATAATATATTCGTCGCGATCACATATTTCAGACCTATTCTGGTTTGTTCTGTGTAGTAATTAATCCGTATAAGCGTTTGCCTATCTACACGCCATCCATTATCCAACATTATATGGGTAAAAGACGAAACGAAATGCCGCCGCATTTATTTGCCGTATCTGATGAAGCATATCGAAATATTCTCATTGGTATAATTAATTATGATTTTGGAATTTAAAATGATATTATAATTACTGTAAGAAGTAAGAAAAATAATAATTATTGTAGTAAGAAACATTGAGAGTAAGATAAAGTGGCAATGAAAGCTTCAAAATGGTAATTTCCGTTGCCTTGTGACATTGTGACTTGATATCATAATTCAATTCACACAATTATAAATCTTTATTGTTGCAACTAATATAATACAATAAAAATAACTACAGCTATGTTCTAATTTAATTCTAGATCATGAGAATCAATCAATGTTGATTACCGGTGAATCTGGTGCCGGTAAAACTGAGAACAAAGAAAGTCATCGCTTATTTTGCTATTGTAGGTGCTACGCAACAGAAAAAGGAAGAAGGCAAGAAAGGGGTATGTTTTAATTCAATAAAATTTTAAATTTCTAAAAAAATTAA
This sequence comes from Dirofilaria repens, assembly GCA_008729115.1. Classification (NCBI taxonomy): domain Eukaryota; kingdom Metazoa; phylum Nematoda; class Chromadorea; order Rhabditida; family Onchocercidae; genus Dirofilaria; species Dirofilaria repens. Next base: position 422,217 of record SNRZ01000058.1, read on the forward strand.
GAATTAATTGATTTCTGGAGGCCTGAAAAATAGATTGGCCAAAATTGTAATCTTGCTTGATTATTTGTTGAATTGGAGTTTTAGAAAATTTGTTTTTGATTATAATAATTAATTATACTGATGGCTGAAACCAAAAACGCTTTCTTAAATCAGTGAAAAATATATTTTCTGAGAAAACTTCCAAAGTTTAAAACAGTTTCCTCCGATTCATTGTTTGAAAATTTTCTGTGCAGGAACGTTTCATGATAGATTCCAGTGATTAATTTTCCATTTAGATTTAAGTGTTTTATTATTCAAAGCTGAATTCTAGGGAACTCTGGAAGAACAAATCGTTCAAACTAATCCAGTATTGGAAGCTTTTGGTAAGCTAACTACAAGATCTGTATACAAATTCTTGTTATTGCAATTGAAATCTCAGAACTTGTTGATAAATTAAAAATATAATTACCCACTTTATAATTGAATTTTATATTTCAACTAAAAATTTTCTTATATTATTTAATAAGAGAATTTTTATCTTCAATATCACGCTGAATGATTGTAATAGATTAAAGCAACTAGGATATGAAGTAAAATGAAATGATGATTTTTGAACTGAAACCACAATTGCAGGTAATGCAAAAACTGTTCGAAATAACAATTTCTCGATTTGGTAAATTCATCAGAGCTCATTTCACCAAAGATGGGAAACTTGCTGGAGGTGATATTGAGCATTGTGAGTTTTCCGTATATTTATTGAAATTGTGAGATGTGAGATTTAACAAATTTTTCGTTGAAATTATTGAACAAATTAATATTAATATCATCTTTTAGATTAATTAATTCCTAAAATTTGTACCAACTTCTTCAGAAAAATCTCTCGATATTTTTTCAGATCTTTTTGAAAAGTCACGCGTTGTTCGGCAGGCTCCTGGTGAACGTAGTTATCACATTTATTATCAACTCATGTCTGGCTATCATCCAAAAATAAGAGGTTTCCTATTAGAAGCATCTCTATTTAGATAACAAAAACTGAATATTTAAAAAAAGAATAATGAAGTAATCAGACGAGGCATTAATTTGCAGAAGATCTACATTTGACTAAAGACCTCAAATATTACCACTTCTGTTCCCAAGCAGAGCTAACTATTGAAGGTGTAAATGACAAGGAGGAAATGCAACTTACACAGGTACATTATTTGTCTAAGCTAATTAATTTAAATGCGATTAAAATTTTTAATTCCTTAATTTTATTGTATTATTTCAGGAAGCATTTGATATTATGGGCTTCGAGGATCAAGAAACACATGACCTGTATGCCAATGTGGCTGGTATTATGCATATGGGTGAGATGAAATTCAAACAACGACCACGTGAAGAACAAGCAGAACCAGATGGAGATGAAGGTTAAGATTCATTCGCTCTAAATAATTATGGCAAATATCGCAGGCCCCTACACATTAATTAAGGATTTCGAGAATTTGAAATTCAAATTTTCATTCTAAAACAGCCGAAAACTTTACCAGTACCAAGTTTTAGATGCAAAAAATGCTGGTTTCTGTTTTGGCGTTGATCACGAAGAATTCCTAAAAGCTTTAACAAAACCACGCGTTCGTGTCGGCTCAGAATGGGTTAATAAAGGTCAAAACTTAGAACAGGTACATTCCACAAATGAAGAAACTGATGAAAGAATTTTATTACTTGGATTTATAATAAATTAATTCTACTTTCAAATTTTTAAAAAGTATAAATATTATATTTCAAAGTCATAAGAATTAATATTAAATTTATCGCATGATGGAAGTAAACGATTCTTAGGTGCACTGGGCAGTTGATGGTCTTGGTAAGGCCATTATTCGCGAATGTTCAGATGGATCATCGATAGATGTAACAGAACACTTGATCAGCATAAAGAAAATCGAAAATACTTTATTGGCGTCTTGGATATCGCTGGTTTTGAGATTTTTGATGTATACTTTTTTGTTACCTTAAAGTTTTAAATTTTTAAAATTGTTATATTCATTAAGCTTACAGAGACAGGTAAATTGCATAATGAATATGAATTTTGGATTTTTTAGTGCCGAGAAGCTTTAAACAGGTAAAGTAATTTCAACAATTATAAGCAGCAAATAGCGGTATCAACTACTTAGAAACTTTCAAAATTTGCAGCTTAATTCATTCGAGCAGTTATGGATAAATTTTGTGAACGAACGATTACAACAATTTTTCAACCATCACATGTTCGTACTTGAACAAGAAGAATATAAACGCGAAGGCATCGCATGGACTTTCATCGATTTCGGTCTCGATTTACAAGCCTGCATTGAACTGATTGAAAAAGTAATGCTTTTATGTTTATGCTGGTTTTGAATTAAAAATAAGATAAAAATATTTGAACTCCCTTGATCAAAATGAAGCATCAATCGTGTAAAATTTCACAGTCAGTCTTAAATACTTGTAATAGAATGTAACTTTCTTAGCCCTTGGGTATCGTTTCGATGCTGGATGAAGAATGCATTGTGCCAAAAGCGACTGATATGACATTCGTGCAGAAATTAAATGATCAGCACCTTGGTAAACATCCCAACTATCAGAAACCTCGACCACCGAAGGGAAAACAATCTGAAGCTCATTTTGCTGTTATTCATTACGCTGGCACCGTATGAATCCATCAATTTCTATATTTCATTTTCAAATCCAATAAGAAGTTTTGGCAAAGAATTATGAAGTTTATCTTAATGAGAAAAATCTAGAGGATAAAGAAAGTGATAAATGTAGATAAGAAAGAGATGGATTACTTATTCTCACTTGCAGTTTGAAATTTTATAGTTTCCGAAACTTGAATCAATCGATCAATGATGAAAATTTTTAAATAGTAAATTTTTAAAATTTGCTCGATGATTTTCAATCAATCCAAATTTGCTTTATTCTAAACAACTCCAAATTTTTTTTTATATTCACGAAAAAATATAGGTACGGTACAACGCCACAAACTTTTTGGAAAAGAATAAAGACCCATTGAACGATTCTGCTGTTGCCGTTTTGAAACATTGCAGCGGCAATCAATTACTGCTAAATATTTGGGCTGATTATCAAACTCAGGAAGAAGCAGCAGAAGCCGCTAAAGCTGGAATTGGTGTGTCAAATACTATTTTAAAAGTATTAAGATTTAGTTTTCAGAAGCTTCTTAAAAATACTCGTCACTATGTAATAAAATTTTTTTCTAATTCTGATTCAAATGAGAATGAATTTTCTCCTTTGATTAATACATTGCCGGGAAAATAAAACTATGGTCATAGATAATTTGAAATAATTGATAAACTAACAAAGGTACTGGTACCAACAAAAAACTTGACTGAAAGGAAGTGATTAATTAAAATCTTGATATTACGAATTTATTTTGCAAACTATAACCAGATCAGGTCAGGGAATCAGCATAATTTTGATGCGTTTAGAAGGCGGACGTAAGAAAGGTAAATCAGCATCGTTTATGACTGTATCTATGATGTATCGTGAATCATTGAACAATTTAATGAATATGCTATATCAGACACATCCACACTTTATTCGTTGCATTATACCGAACGAAAAGAAAGCGAGCGGTAAGTAATTTGAGATTAAAAAGACAGATCTATGATTCTTCCATTATTAATTAAATTACTTAGAGATTAATATGTATATATACATATATGATTTATTTGATGCATATTAGATTAGTTTTTTGAATGATTGTTTAGGAGTTATCGATTCGGCACTGGTTTTAAATCAACTGACTTGTAATGGCGTACTAGAAGGTATTCGAATTTGCCGTAAAGGCTATCCGAATAGGATGCTCTATCCAGATTTCAAACATCGTTATGCTATCCTTGCTGCTGATGCAGCAAAATGTGAAGATGAGAAAGTTGCATCAACGGGTATTACTGATTTCTTGTGTAATAACGGCAAACTAAACGATGAGGAATTCAAAATGGGCTCAACGAAGATCTTCTTCAAAGCTGGTATTTTGGCTCGTCTTGAGGATTTGCGTGATGAAGCATTACGTGTTGTAATGACTAATTTCCATGCCAAAATTCGAAGTTGGTTGGGCTTAGCTGATAGGAAACGTCGTATACAACAGAAATCAGGTAATCTAATTGCTTGCTTAAATATCTGGTTTTAAAATGTCTTATTTATTCCCTTTCTCTTTGAGTTCCTTTCCAACAGATATTCGCTTTTATTTGAATTTTGAAGAAATTCCTGAATTCCGTTTAAGAGTTTTAAAAATTTTCTGTTAGTCTTGCTTTGAATTTTTGTCTTTATCTAATTGAGAAATGAAATTTAATGACTAGATAAAATGAAATCTAGATTAGATCGTTTTAATTTATAAAAGTAGTTGAATTTTTGATTCAATGAAGTGGGTTAAAAGTTGGACATTTGAAATATTGATTTGTTTAATTTACTTGCTTTTTGAAAAGAATGAAGCTTTTGATAGTATTTTGTTTTTCGTGTTCGAAATAAATGTTAAGAAAGCAACTCCCTGACACTAAATTAATTAATTCCAGGTCTGCTGATGATCCAGCGCAACATTCGTACGTGGTGTTTGTTGCGTACCTGGGAATGGTTCAAGTTGTACGGACGTATAAAGCCAATGTTGAAAGCTGGCAAGGAATTGGAAGAAATAGAAAAATTGAACGAAAAAATTAAGACTCTGGAAGAGACGCTAATGAAAGAGGAAGGAAATCGTAAAGACTTAGAAGATAAAGTCAGTTATATTTCATTTAACAGCATTTTTACAAACTTGGCTGTAATGCAAAGGTGCATCTGATCATTATCAATATTAATATCGTCATTAGCATTTCGTTTGCTGCCGATTTTCAGAATCGTCACTGGTTATCTTAAAAATTTAATCAGTTTATTAAATTTAATTTTTCGAATTTAATAAAACGCCCCTAAATTTTTTCATTAAGAAAATAATTGTCGTTGATTTTTTTCAGTAAAAAGGTTTTTTCAATATCTTTTTTTTCTTCATTGGGAAACAAAACAGATTACTTAATTTTTATAGCAAAAAAGGATCAATTTTTTTAATTAAATGAAAAAACTAATTTAAGTATTATGAATAAAAAAAGTGACTCTTTAAAAGCCGAAATAGCTTCATATAATACCTTCGGAATGATACCTTAGAGAAATTTCATTTTCGGAATGATCGGTTTTTTATTTTTGTAAAAGTTTTTCACTAAATCGTGTGACTGAAAATTAGCGAAATGAAATATTGAAAGGCCGGAGATGAAAAAATGAGCAAAATTTTGCAACTTTCTATATCATTTTGATTCATTGATTTTCATCGTAGAGTTGCTCTCCTTCTATACTTTCTTTGAACCAAAAATAAGCATTCTGATATTAGAGAATAATACTTTGCAAGATTAAAGAGATTTTTTTCATGGTTTTCAATAATCGGTTGAGTGTATATAAAATGAATTTCAAATGTAACAACGCAGCATTAGGAGTAACTGCTTATGACTTTTTTCCTACTTTTTTTTATTTAGAAAGTTCACTTAATTTTGTTTGAATTTATAAATAAAAATAAAGTGAGCCAGAAAAATAATAATTTGGATGA